>JAAGVU020000001.1:23696604-23713804 GCA_011763525.2 Mormyrus iriodes | reverse complement strand
ACCTACTACTGAATAACAAGGGGAGTACCAGCACCTACTACTGAGTAACAAGGAGAGTACCAGCACCTACTACTGAATAACAAGGGGAGTACTAGCACCTATTACAGAGTAACAAGGAGAGTAGCAGCACCTACTACTGAGTAACAAGGGGAGTACCAGCACCTACTACAGAGTAACAAGGAGAGTACTAGCACCTACTACTGAGTAACAAGGGGAGTGCCAGTACCTACTACAGAGTAACAAGGAGCATACCAGCACCTACTACTGAATAACAAGGGGAGTACCAGCACCTACTACTGAGTAACAAGGGGAGTACCAGCACCTATTACAGAGTAACAAGGAGAGTACCAGCACCTACTACTGAGTAACAAGGGGAGTACCAGCACCTATTACAGAGTAACAAGGAGAGTACCAGCACCTACTACAGAGTGAGAAAGAGAGTACCAGCACCTGCTACTGAGTAACAAGGGGAATACCAGCACCTACTACTGAGTAACAAGGGGAGTACCAGCACCTGCTACTGAGTAACAAGGGGAGTACCAGCACCTGCTACTGAGTAACAAGGGGAGTACCAGCACATGTTTTTCCCGGCTTCAAGCATTGCGTCCAAACATGCACCATTCTGCGAAGTATCATCTGTATATAGTTATAATCCCAGTCTGTTATTCTAGAATAAAGATCATGTAATAAATCTGTAGGTAAATCACTCAGTGAGTATTCACATTTAATGAAAACATTAGCATGAAATACCCAATATATTTACTCTCACTTATTTCATATCGTATCTCATTGCCCAGTGTTCAGCTGCTTAAGGTACGTAAAACACGGTGCCAGTGCTCTGCACAAGAACAAATTAGATTTTTATGTCAGACTACAGAATTTTTCTTATCAATCACTTGTAATGACCATTATTAACACATAATATCTAAATTAAATGTATACTAAAACTCTATCACTGGTCCTGTCTTTGTAGTTATTTCCTGTTCATTAAAAAAATTGGATACTAGCCCGTTATATTGGGGCAGAAGGTAATTTAGAAGTTATGAAGGGAGGCTGGTGGCCTGGTTTAAATCTCAACAAGGGAGCTGTTGTAGTTCTTTGTCATACAAAATGCCCTTCTTTGAAAGTGCAATAAAAAATGTAAGGATAAAAAATTCCGTTGGATAGCATTGTTGGCCAAGTACACTGACCACTGCTTTGATATGTTCAAAAGATTCAACAGTCGTCCCAGGGCTTTGACAGGGCTCTGGTGTGGGGGGCAGTGGGCCAGGGTGCCACGTGGTGCAGGGTCACAAGGTCGCCGCCCCAGCCCCCCGAGCCCTCCCCACACTAAAGGTTATTCAGCAGATGTGCGCTCTGGCAGAGGTGGACAAGTGAGTTAATCCATAGGAAGTCCCGACTCTTCTGTGACGGATAAGCCGTCACTCTCCCCCACATCGCCCTCTCTCTCTCTGTGCCTCCTCCACTTCATCCTGCTCCCATTCCTCCCCACATTCCCGAAACCCTACCCACCATTAGCCATCACATCCAGGTGATGTGCAATTTCATGTGATTTTGTCCGGCGGTCCTCCATTTGTTTTCTCCCATTGATTGTGTCTGATTGGCTCTAAATGAAGTCACGGTAATTGCGCTAAGTGGCTCTCTGCTTTGCCCTGTGCCGCCCAGTCCAGCGCCCAATTTCCCTGAGAGGAACATCAGGCATGCCATTCAGCGCCTTAATTGTCCATTTTCTAGGCCAGGCTTTGCCGGTCCCATGTTTTGGCATGCACTGTTTATCCCCCTGGTCTCTGGGTTTCTGTTCCTCACCCCCACCCCAGCCCCCTGCCACTGATGACTTCCAGCTGCCCAGCATCTACAGAGGGAGCCAATCTCACACATCTGCTTTTCCTTGGACTAATTAATAGCCCCCACTCCTCTGTCCATCTTCCAGTTAGGCCCTTAATCTTGCCCCCCCACCCCCCTCCCTCACTCTTCAGCCCCCTTTTCTTTATCAGTCCTGTCACTCACATTTAGGCTTTGAGTGTAGGTGACCCTCCCTCCCCATTGCTCACAAACCTTGCCCTGTCTCGCAGCCTCGCTCTCTGGAGCTTTGTTCAACCATCCTACTTCCAGGGAGTTTGGACACACCCCTCCCTCACCGCTCCCACCCTACACCTTCCACCCCCACCTCCTGTCCCTGCCTCTGTATTTCAAACACCCCTCAACCCACCCCCACCCTCTTGTTCTCCACTACGCTCACGTTACCGGTTGGCTCCCAGCTCAGGGGTAATATTCTCTCATTGAGCAGCAGGACCCCAAGGGACTTGGCTGCCCTACAATGCTGCGGGTCAGCTGACGGAGGCCCTCAGTCGTCCACTCAGATGCCTGATGAGAAATTGGCACTAAGCCAGAGTGACTGGGGGGGAGGTGGGTGGGTCGGTGGGGGCGGGCAAGCTGTGTGAATTTTGTACTCTACTAAGAGAGGTTTCGGAGGAGGGGGTTAGCAGGGGGGAACAGGGGTGGGAAAATTTCCCAGATGAAAATCAATCATTCCCATATACTATCACCCAAGCTCATATGATGAGAAAAAGATCTTAATTACCTTACCGGGTACTCACCGGCAGGCAAACCACAAAAAAGACAACAAGCAGTTAAATAATTCACATGGCAAAGGACACCAGAACCTCGAGCAGTAACCTGATGGGGTTACAAACGCACAGGCTTTCGGGGGCAAAGCAGAGAGTACGTCATGGAATGTGGCTACCTTCCCCCCAACAGTTTACTGACACATGCATAGAGATAGTCATCATTGCGCCATTTCTGAAAACAATTTGATTACTTTTCTGATTTTACAATTATTATATGTGCCTTTGTTTTTTAGTTGCACTGAACACAACCAATAGCTTTTTCTAATAAGTTTTCCTTTGCTTTTAGTGTTATGCATGGTTGTATCGAGAATGGTTTTCATATTTGTATGAGGTCTTCTCATAATAAAAAGATGAACTCAGGGACTGCAACGTGGCCTTTTGGCTATCTCATATTTACATACAATGCATATTTACAGAAATGTTATTAATATGCATTGTCCGTCACATAATCAAACAAACAAACAAACAAACAGCCAGATGACAGCATCTCTACTAGCTGTACTGAGACTTAATAAAAATAATAGCAGTAAATGCAAAAATCATCACTAACAATAACTTATAATTAGTCTTAGTCTATTGATATTTATTTAAACATAGGGCCATGGTTGTAATTGTTTTAAAAAGCATATTAATTTTTTTTGTCTATTAAATGTGTGCAATTGCAAATAATGAAAACAACAGATTAAAACAAAACCTTTAGGATCGCAGGATGTATTTATGTTCACATAAGTCTCCTCTGACCCTGAATAGGACAAGCGGGTACAGAAAATGGATGGTTGGATGTCGGCGTTCTATTCTAATTGTGCCGTTACATTTTGTTCAATGAACCATGACAATAAATAAAATTATTAACAATACTACATACATACAAAAGAGTAAAACAAAGACTGCTGTACTTGCAGACTTTACATTGTAATAATTACAAGTGTAGGATATACACCCTTATTTTTCCCGGGGAAACTATAGTTTCATGCTAGCGGTTTTCCTACAGAAATCCTTGGTAATTAATCCCAAGATGGAATTCACTAGCTATAGGTGTTTGCTGATGGCAGTCGACCGCTCCTCAAATGGGAGTGATTGTGAAGACATAGATGCATTGTGCCTTTAGCTAAGAAGCAGCTGGGAAAATTCCCAAGGGCACGTCCAGGCCGGGGGGGCAGTACCGTTACTGCTTATTTCGTGTCCCCCGCCCCACATCACACGTGCCTTATTGACAAACACTCTGACCTTTGAATACTTCTCCCAGGCGAAAAATAACCAAAGTCCATGTCCAGCTGTTCGCAAGAAATTTCAGTGGAATCGATCTCCCGCTCCCTTTCTGCGAGCGATGCGTCACCCGGCGTCTCCGGAAAAAGTCCGTAGACTTTCAGCCGGCGACCTCCCTGCTCGAAGATGACTCGATTCGACGCGGGCACGTACATGCGGAGGAACCTCCGCGGAGGCGGCCAATCGGAAAGCGGTGAAACCCGATACCGAGGTCAGCCCCCCTAGCGCGGGGAACCGTCTTCAGAAAAGGGCACTGAAAAGCTTTTCATTTATCACCGCGAGAATGGCGCACCCAAAACACCCCTCTTTTGTTCCCGCGCCTGTCCGTCTCCATCTGCTCAGAAAGTGAGGGGGCGAGAACTGGCAAGGTGGATGGGATTTAAGCCCCTGAAGCCTGATCCGGCTGCAATAAACGTGATTAACTTCATTTTATATATTCTTTCATGTCTTTATTAGGTTACGCTAGCTTTTAAACAGCATATCCATCCATCCGTCTTGTAATGACTTATGTTAGTCGGGGGGAGGGGGGGGTTAAAGATACAAAATGCACTTTAGGTATTTGGACTGTGTGACGAAACCTAAGCAAGTTAAAGACAGGCAGGCTCCACACAAAGTGTGGGGATGGGATTTGAACCCTCAACCCTTGAGGTGTAAACCTCCATACAGCATACATAAATCAGTGCACCTGCATGCACTGGATGCCAATTCATTGCAGGACACATGCATGCACACAGATCAGCTGTCTTTACCTTTGTCGGGACCATCCATTAATTTCTATGGGCATAACCCTAATCCCAGTTTTGACAACCATAACCCCTATCAAGCCCTAACCTTAACCATAAGCAACCAAACCAATACAAGACCTTTGGCTGTTTTAGTTTTTTGATTGCATTCACAGATTTTTATACAATTGAGTTTTATAAAACAATGACCAAAACAATATCTCCACAAGGTCGAACAGATTTTGTCACATCATGGGGACATTTGCTATATATAAAACACACAAACAAACAATCGTACACTACAGACAATTCAGAGCCTAATACATATATTTTGACCGTGGGAGGAAAGTAGAATAAAATATCTTTTTAGAAATAAACATCGATTCATCCATCAATTTGCAACTGCTGATCCAATGCAGGGTCAATAACAAATTTATATAGTTGTAGTAGTATATATATTACATTATAACAGTAACTTGACTGCAGAGCATTGGATAGTAAATCATCACACTTCACTGTAGATTTCAATGGATCTGTATGTTTCCTGCTAACACAGTTCCAGTCCATCACTCCTTTTCTGCACGTGGGTTTTCCTGAGGGAAAGATCTGAGGAATTTTTTGGAAGGGGAGGTGCAATTAGTTTCATTCCTTCATTTCTTCACTGCACCCCTACCCCCTCTACAGCCTCTGGAGCTTGTGGCAAGGTCTGGATTATATCCAGGTCCCTTTTTTCCACAAAACACTTAAACTGCAAACCGATTGCTGGTTGCCAGCAATTTGCACACGGCTGAACATCAGTTACATGCACAAGTATAAGTAAACACACAAGTGTAAATAATTATTTTTAATGATTTAAAATTGTCCTGTGTCTTTGAAGGACTTGTTAAAAACCAGGGTAAAGGTAAATATCGAAAAAAAAGGCATTTCAAAAATCTGGAGGTCGCCCAGTGGGGTTGCTGTCAAGTGTAATTTAAAAGGATGATCACTCTGGATCATTCTGTGGCCCCTCCCTGCCCAGTCTGGATTAACGAACAGGGTTGGGGAAAGAGGGAGGCATCTGAGGTGAATGACCTCCAGAACGGGAGTAAGGAGGATAGTTTGCATCAGCGCAGTTATAAAAAGTTCCCGATGGACGCTAATCCTCCTCGACAATCCCTCGCTCCATACTGCACTCGTGGACACCCCCAGTCCTCCCACCACTCCGGTTCAGTCCCATACCCTCCCCCTCATCTCCTTGCCTTGCCTGGTCAATGGCTCCTCTCCACTGCACGCCTGCCATTCTCTCTCTGCCCCTTTGGCTCCTCCCCAACATCTGAAAAAGACACCCCCACCCCTTTACAGGTCTCTACGCAGTTCTATCGCGCTAGTGCCAGTGCTGTAGAAAATCCCAAGATGGAGTGAGGTGTAGGAGACCCACCCCCTAAACACATGCGTAAGCAGACCTCACCATTCTCCATTTCTTCCAGTATTTGGCACTGTCTCTTCCCATCGTAAAATAGATACAAAACCAAAGTAACAGGCCTAGCGCTGCGTGTTAAATTCCCCTTCAACTGAGGATCCCTTACAGTTTAATAAATATTAATAGCTTTAGCCTCAATTTTGTGTAAATTCAATTAAAAACACACAAAGCATGAGCTTACTGCTTCCTCCAGAACACTTGATACTAGGAGGAGAGTAAATTTAGTGCATGAGAATTTCATTTTTTCAAGCCTAAGATTGAAGAATGCATCATAGAGGCTAGTACAAAAAAGATAGTCTTCATTTTTTTCCAATAATTTTCAAATCAAACGTGTATGCTACGCATATAAATCCACAACCCAGGATGCATAAAAGTATGCTTCTGTAGGCCCTACATTAAACTGGGAATGTTATACAATGAGAGCCACATCCGTATAACGGGTGGCCTCGGGAGAATTACGGGTGGGCCGATTAGCTGTTGTGCCGGTCAGAAGTAAAATAATCTGACAAGTTTAAAATTGAGAAACAAAAACATTTCATAACTTTAAGATGCTACAACAACGCTTGTAACGCTTTACAATGTTAACCAACGAATTTTCTCACGAATGCGCGCACACACACACACACACAACAGCACACGATTGCTCTGCAAGGAGAAACGCGAAAATACGCTTCTTAAAATACGCGTCTACTGAATGACTGCAGAGCGAGGTTGCGGAGATGCTACAATTATCGCTTGATGTCTATCTCTAATCACTGGAAGTCTCTCAAATGATGGATGTTAGAAAGAGACCAGGCGGGGCTGAAAAAGTCAGACTGCTTGAACAGTTCAATATGATATTTATAATTTATTTTCTTCTTTAAATGTCAGTAATCAATTTATCTAGATGATAAGATTTGAACTGCGGCATCATTTATCCAAGTTTCCCCAGAACGAAAACAAAATGGGCTGGTCTTCGGCATAAAACTCCAAGGCTGATAATAAGTACCATTCCGTGCCTGATGAAAACCAAAACTAACACCAATCCCAAATGTTACCTGACAACGAATCTCCTACAGTCAGCAAAACGCCTAACGAAATGTTTGTCTTACGCATAAACATTTGTTTAAAGTAATAAAGGTTTTAAATTTGGCGGTAGTATCACACCAGGGAGCTTTTGCACTGACAGTTTTTGTTTATTTATCTTATAGTTTTATTAATTTGCCATATTTTTATGATCCCAACATAATATTTTCCACAGTTAAGGTGTTTCCCTGCAGATATCAAATACAATGATTTTATAATTAAGTTGGAAATTTCGTATTATATATTACAGTGGCTGATTTACCTTCCATGGCAGATTTAAGTACAATTTTTATCACTGTCGTCTTAAAGTCACACGTACAATACGAATTTTTAATTCTCAATGTTTTAATAATTGTATCCTCATATCAGCATCAATTATTAAAATTAATTTTATCTTTGAAATCCAAATTAGCATTTATGCTTTTCCACAAAGGTTTTCTTTATTGTTTTTAGGGAATTTAATATTAGCAAAACCAGAAATGTACAGACTTAAGGCTGTGAAATACGTATCACACAATTTGTGTGAAAATAAAGTCTTCTGCGTTTCACAGGACTCGTTCATAAAATTGAGAAAAGATTTTGTTCTCACTTGGGATGAAAATATGAAGTATCAGTAGACACTGAAATCCATATACTTACTGTCTAGTCATGGAAATAGTTGTGGCATTAAGATTGAAGATTGAGAAAGCAAGACATTTCATTGATCATGTGCGACAAATTCAGTGAAATAGGCCTACTTACTAGTTTAGCCAGACCCAATACAAAAAACCACTAACATCATACAAATAATCAAACAATAGGAGTGCCACTGTGATATGACAACAACACAGACTTTACAATTCATATAAAGTGCAGGTGAAAGTAATGTCACAGTATTCCAGATGTCACTATCGATGATGGACCGGTCTGATGATGAAGTTGTTCTTGAATCTGCTAGTCAGCGCTCTGAGGCTATGAAGCCTCCTACCAAACTCAGATTATTACAATTCATATAAGGATGAGGTATTTATTTTCTGACATGCTTTTCATTAATTAATTGAAAGCACGTTATATTTGTTGTACAAATGAGTTAAACATGCTGCTGAAAATGCCCCCCAGGACTAATAAAATATACAATGCCAATTAAAAAATTATTCTATTATACATTATTATTACATTATACATCCTTTTAATTGGCATAATTATTCAGTTCTTTGGGGGTGGTTATTAAACATCTGTGGAAATTAAGTACAGGTGTTCATACCACAGTGAGATAAGATTAACTACCAGTGCTGAAATCTCTACAAAGATCACATTGTACTTTAGTTTGGACCCAGATACCTCAAAATATAAACCTGGAACACATATAATCTGGAAAAAAATACAGATTTTCTGCATTAAAATATAAACTATGTACAGTAAATACAAATTACATTCAAGCTAAAACCTGAGAACCCGAACTATGGTGATTATTGGGCAACTTAATTTAGATGTATTTTTTTGTATTTTAAATTCCTTTTACCCAGTCACTATCATTTAAGAATCAGCTGTAAGTTCCGATGTTTTTCCTATTTTGGAAAACATTAAATGCAAGTCACCGGGAAAGCCACACCACACAAGCATAAGAACAGTGTTCTTAGATTTTTCAGTTTTCACGTACATTATTTTTTTCCTGCATAACAGTAAATTAATCCAGAAAAATATTTGGTTTCTTTGCATCTGTGTATACAAGCTCTGTCCTTATTTATTACAAAATGTTCAGTTACACATGGTCAGGATTCTAATAGTGGCAGAGACGAAATCCTGTAAGAAAGAATTAACTAGTATAAAAAGTTTTTTTTAATATATACATTTTTTTCAAGATATACAACTTTTAAACACAAAGTCCTTTAAACACATAGCTCCATTAGTGTTTGTTTCTTTAAAAGGTTTTAAACAGAGGAAACAGTTTTATCTTGAATAATATTGTTTTAGGTAAATTATCTTGCTTAGGCACTTGAAAAAAGATGTCAAAATTTGTAAAGTGAAAATATGATAAATGAGCAATAACATGAGCGAAACCAAATACTAACGTCCTGCATATCAGAATTGCTGCTGCAGACTGACAGGATAAATAAAGTCAGTTCTGTACTACTGCAGAATGTCCATCACAGGAACATTCTAGAAAATGGCAAGAGAAGCCAAAGTTCTCCATTTTTGACATCATGTTTAACATGATATGACAGCCTGCCTACATATGATATCAACCCACACGAATTAAACACACATTTGCGACAAAAATGCAGAAGTCAGCATTGTCAATGTGTACGTTTTACATTTGCAATGAGAAAAACCTACCAGCCATGCACATGATAGGATGATCTTCCTTTATACATTTTAGAGTATTCCTTTCTGTGGCCAATTAGCACTACCAAAATATTTCATTCATACGCTATAAGTTATTTTATATATTAGATGAAGTAACAGATGAAAAATTATTGTACAGACACAAGAAACATCATAAATCATATTACATTCAAAATAAAAGAATTAGAAAATTTGGTATTTTTTTTCTGTTTAAAGCTTCTCAAAATAAAAGTATGTCCTTCGTGGTGATTTTGTTGTTTTGAAAACATATTGGTGATATGACAATGATAAAAAACATCATTCCGGATTCGAAGTTCCAATTTTATTAACTTCACATCTGTGGATAATAGCTTCAGAATGAACAGAGGACTCACTTTTGAAATACCTTGTCTGCGTGTTCATTGGCTGCCTTTAGCAATAAGGCAGTCTCTTCAAAAAGGAAATGGCCCCTTGGGAACTTCAAGGTAACATTTTCTAACTGTTCAGATGAAAGCATTTTATGCTGAGGAGGTGAGTTGGTATGTCTCTCTTTCCCTATTTCTCTTATCCATAAAAGCGCCCATAACTGTATTGGGATTTTTAATACTCTGATGTAGCACATCTGTTTACCAGGTGTCCAGGTGAAGGTAACAAATACCTGGTGTTTTGATGATACACTCAGAAAGAAAAAGCACCTGCACGATTCAAGTGACCAAGCAAACTATGGGAAGCACAGGGCTTTTAAGAGAATTATATATATACAGCCATCCATCTTCCATAATGACTTATCCAGTACAGGGTCACCACAGCTATATATACATACGCTATACATACATGTGCACTGACAAATTTAAATTTAGTTTTGGCAAAACAGGACTCCATCAATCTTTCAGTACAGTGTTACAGTGACTATATATATATATATATATTTTTTTTTTTTTGTTTGTTTTTGCAAAATGGAACATTTCTTATTTACAGTCCTTAAGACAATAATCGCAAAAAAACATCGAAACATCTAGCTATATAACTAATGTATTTGTAAACTAGCTTTCCTAAGATAAATGCAACAGCAGTATTTCCTTGAAAACAAATGCAATTTCGCTCATCTGGTTAGACATGTTAATTACATTAAACAGAAGTTCAGTGTCCGGTCACAGCAATACAGAGCTATTCCTGTGTAGCTCAGAGAATGGGTGAGGGTTCAGCAGTCCATCACAGGGGGCGCACACACACACAAACACAAACACACACATACACACACACACACACACACACACACACACACACACAGACAAACACAGAAACACACACACACACACACACACAGCACCTGCAGTTTAAATTGCCCAGATCGCCAGAACAACATTACTTTGGATAATATGAGATTTGGGTATTTTATCCCATGTCCTTGCTAAGTTAAAGAATCATAGATGATCACATAAGGGGTAAAAAATAAAACCTGAGTTAATCAATTTGATGTAGTGAGATCAGAAAGAGTGGAACAGAGCATTGATGCTGAGACTGTAATGGAGAGAGGTAGCATGAAAGGAAAACCACACTGAAGGTCCTGCAGTCAGTCTTCTCCCATCATCAGCTACACAATATTGATCAGCATTTAATTCATTGGGGCAGGACTCATTCTTTACTCCAAAGCCAAATTAGCATCCATTTATCATTTGATTATAGGCAAGAGGTAAGGAAATATTTGAGGAGAGAAACACAGAATACATACATTAGATTATTAAAACAACAGGCACAAAATGCTTAAGAATCTCAAATCATAAATGAATGAAGATCAGAAACGTTAGGAAGAGGGAATCACCTTAAAGCAATGAATGTCTGCTGGACTATGCATTTTTATGTTAAAACTTTAAATTATTTTGCCTAAGAAACAAGCATTTGTGCCCAGAAAAAGAACTGTCACTATCTTTTTGTCCACTTTCTCTTTCTTCCTTTCAAGTGGCAGAAGCAGTTGAGGAAAAATGGACCAGTAAAGACTAAGAATAAAGAGGTGCTGAAAGTAGAGATTTGTTGTGCATGGGACAGGCAGGGGGGTGAAGGAGGCAAGGGGAGAGGGGCCATCTCAAGACTCAGGAGCAGGGGGGTGAGAGGGGAACCCATGGAGCAGAGGATAGAGGAGGCAGGAAGGTGGGGGCATCCATCCAGAACTTGTGCCATTCTCTCTCTCACTGGCAACCGTGCCGGGCCTTTTAACGGCAGGTACGCAGGCCATGGAAATGTGGCAGCAACACAGGCAAGGGTACGGGCTGCTCCAGCAGGTCATTGTTACCAAGGCTGTGTATCAGTACCAACTGCATGCTACTGCACGAAAACCAGCGCCAGGAAAGAGGGGGAGAATAGGTATCTCAAAATATAAAGAAGACTTAAGAAAATCTATGACATGACTGCCTAACCTGGCACCATACATGAATTCCATAAAGCATAATTTTTGTTCTTTACGATATATGCGAAATAAGACTTTCAGATTTTCAATTTAAAAACATAAAGTTTCTCATACGTTTTAAGTTAAAACTATTTTTTATACCTTCTTACTTTAATATTATAGTTTCTGAAAATGTTGTAGCGTCATGCTAGGTCCAAATGCAACTTGGAAATGTAACAAAAGGACATCCTAACTTTAATAGGTGTATGGAAGAGTCCTATCGAAGATCATAACATTTCCGACAAGTGAATCTGATTTTCAGCTGAATATGTAAGACAATGTGTTTTCCATTCAGTGAGTGCTGTGATCTGTCCTAGTGTTCAGCGCCGTGCCAATAAACGGAGGGAACAAATGACACGAGTGGCCGGGATGTGGGTTGGCGGCGAGGGAAAAAAGGGGGAGGAGCAATTCAGCTACGGCCAGCTGGACCGGAACAATGCACCTTCAATACCTCTTCTTTCTCTTTCTGTCTCCATCTCGCATTCATTCCCAGTATCAAGGCAATACAGAGTGAAGCGTGAAAGCTAATATTTCTGTTGCTAAATTACGTGGTGGCCGCAGCACAAGACAATTCATACATTTAAATCTGAAATAATAATTAATATAATATATATTGTAGTATAGTAATAAAACGAAGGCTTAATCACTATTATGTTTTCGGAGAAAAAGCATCAGCTCAAACTTTTTTTTTTAATCTAGATTTAAGACCCTGGGTATTGATTACCTGAAATATTTGACTGACCACTGTCAGTCTCCAGCAAAAAAAAAAGATCAAATTTCATCTACATATTCAAATTTATGAAATTTGTACAATTTTGTGCAAAATATTATAAAAAATATTATTCCGTTTAATTTTGTGTAACAGATTTTAACGTTTGCGGAAATGTCAGAAAGACGATTCAGTGATGCGCGTGAAGTCCACTTTTCCCTCCAAGCAAATACAAATTTCAGTTCATCAAAAACAGACTCTCCTGCCATAGAATAAAGTACAGACAGTACTCGGAGCGGAAATCTTTACAGAATGTCAGAATAATCAAGACCAGGTGTCCAACATGGAAAGCAGCTACATAAAAAGCTACAAAAAAAATCTCCCTTCAGCACAAGAAAGCAAGTCCAGCAACGATTAACAAGTGGCTGTCTGGTTACCTGTTTTTATCATGCCTAGTAAAACTCCTCAGCACTTTCACTCCATTTTCCCATCTTCTTTCACTGTGCTGTGGCTTTAATCCATATTCAATGCTTTTAACCCCCGAGGAGGCATAACGCACATACTGTGTAAAATAATCACTTTGCATTGTTTTCATATTGCAGAAAGCATGTGAGGACCGAGCAGCCTGGAAAGGGATGCATGCAAATTGAATCCATCAACAGCCCCAAATGAAGAGAGACTACGCTCACTAACTTGTGGGATCCGTTGCTATGGTTTCTCACCCCCTACTTCACAAGTGGAAGGAGAGTGTTCCCCAAAGCACAGTCATCTCCATAGCGATCAAATGCCCCGCAAACCTGCCTCTCACTACGGCAACTTGCTTCATTTACTTTGCGAGAGAAACTCTGGAAATGCGGTAACCCCATTTAATGTTCAGCGGCTTCTAAAGGGCCACAATGAGCCAGCAAATTGGGAACACACTGTCGCAACAGGATAACACCGTTCATTTTAGGGGATTTAACTCATCTGAAATAGCTGCCAGATTTTTATTGCCGATCTACTTCTTCTACATAAACTAGCATTCAGTTATGACATATGAAATGAATCGATCCAAAGAGTGAAATCCAGCCCACGAACTTCTTATCGATGCATATAGGTCATGTAAATGTGTCACCAAGGTAAACAATGCTTCAGAGCCAGATTCACACCCCCCCTTTGCTTTTATGTGAGAAAATTCCTTCTGTTACTCAAACTGTACTCTGACATCGACAAATAATTATGGCATCTGAAAAACCAAACCTGGTGAAATCACATGAAGTTCATTAAGAACTGCCACATTTCATCGACTGTTGTACTGTTATTTTTAATCGAAGCCCTTAACAAACAAAGAAATACGGAGATTGCAATCCACCCAATAACCTCGTTACTATATTGATGTGCCCAGAGGGAAAGGATTCACGTGTAAAGCCAATTAAAACATCGAGGAAAATTGATTTGAATTACAGGATATCACTCTGATTTAGAAAAAAACAGCAATGAACAAATATCACAGGTCTCAGGCATGGGATGGATTAAAATGGCATGATTAATGTCAAACATATTCTACTAATAGTATGATATTATGTAATATGTGTATTATGCAAGATTAAATGGCCAATTTAATTAGTAATAAGTACATAGTGAAAGTAACTTGATTGGCATGAACCTGAAGACGACTGTAGTCGTCTGTGTTAAGCCCCAAACAGGAACCTGACTTAAATGCTCTAGGTAGAGGCAATTAAGCTCTTTATGAACAAGACTACTACAACAGGATGTTCTGGAAGCTTCCATTTCATACTCAATTATCCCTTGGATTTGAAGGGCCAGGCTTGCATTTATGGTAGGTGCTGCCACACAGACTAGTGGGCAATACGGTCCAATTTCTCTCATTCACTGTCTCTCACTCTTTTTGAAATCCCTCAGCCCCAGATCAATGAGACCTCGTTTTTGCCATCAATGGATATTATCGCAAACCGAGCGGCCCGGCCCGTTTCCGTTCAGTCACGGCCCGCCGCACTCCGCCTGTTGCCGGGAAACCAGCTGGATCCATCACTCCTGCACATCTGACAGAGGAGCCACGGAAACAGATGGGGGAAAGAGACACAAAGACAGATGAGTGGCCTGCAAGTAAACATTTAAACATACGAGGAGACAGGGAGAGTGCAGCGCAGAAATAAACACAGGTGGATGGAAGGAGACGTGTCTTCTTGGGGTCTTCCACAAACAAAAGAAACTAAAGCAAAATCTGCAAAATCCTGCATTTGGGACTAAAGCACACAAATCTTTAGATAAAACTGAATCTGAATCAATTCAGTCCTCTCAATTAATAACTAGTAAACATACTATTAGTTTAGCATCTTAGGTATATATTCTAAGCCCTTACAATTACATCATAAATATTCAGGATGACATAGGACTCCTGTAATTCAGTTAATAGAGAACTGTGCTACCAATACAAAGATTGTGGGTTCAAATCCCAGTGAGCACACATATATTGTATCCATTCCCTCTGCTGTTAGTCTTTCTGGATAAAAGCATCAGATAAATATCAAATGTCAAAAAAACTTATTCTGGAAGCCTGCCATAAACACTGCTAGAAAACCTTTATAAAAGGCAGGTTGCACATTTTCCCATTCCTAGTGCTGTAGTCTTACCAGTTAGTGATAAATCTCAAAAACGAGTACTCAGTCATTGCTACTAATATCCTAGGCTTTCCATAGCTGTGCATCTATTCATTTGTAGGATTTAATACCCCTAAAACATGCTGGCTACCCTGTGTATATCCAACAGCAAGGGATTTAGATGCCGTCCTAGAACTCTTTCCAAGAAATGCTATATATTAAGGCACTGATTCATTTTGAGGGGACACAATCTCATCCCAGCTGTTGAACTGTTGAACTAGCAAAATCAGTATATTGTACACATTGGTACCATTCACACACACACACACACACCCATTATCAATGCTTTAGAATGACCTTCACTTTTTCCTCCAAATGACATGTCCAAATTTATAATACACAGAGTGTGGACTTTTATTTCAGCCACCAGCCCGGCATAAGAAGAAATTTCTGAAAACAAAATACACAAAAATAAAGTTCTGATATTGCAGGATATAGAAAACAGAATAAGCACTACACACTACATGATTTAAATTACTAAATGGGAATAAACTGGCAGTTATGAATTTTTTTGTTGAATCTATACACTGCTTTTTTGTTTTCCTGCTTCTGTCCATCAGATTCTGGCAGGCATATTATGAAAATTTAAATGTAAGAAGATGATAAAAAATCCCTATCACAGAGCCATGGGGTCTGGCGAACTCATAGGAGGTGCTGATGCTGGCTGACAAGATGGACACTCGTACTCCCATTGATACCCATAATCAGACGTAATCATTTTTAAAAACCCGCTCCTCGTACTGTCCATTTACAACCAGATTTGTGACACATGCAGAAGTGAGATGGGTGACACCTGATGACCAGCCGCCCCCCACCTTCCACCATTGTGTCCATTTCCCTTGGCCCCCCATCTCCCACCCCCAAGCCTTCACCCCCATCTCCCCCGGACCTGTGATTGAGGTTATTTGTGCTGTCAGCACCTTGCAGAACAGGCTCTAGGCTTTGCATTGACAGGCAAAAGACTGACAGTCAGGCTTGGGGGGGGGGATTGGTGGGGGTGGTGGTGAACACAAATTAGACAAGCAGAGCACAGAGAGAAGATGCACTCCTCCATGCCTCACTCCAGGCACCCAAACATGTCCCCCGAAGCAATTACCCCCCTCATAAGACAAAATCCTCCATCCACTGGGTACATACCTCCCTGTCCTCTCACCCTGTAATGGCCCCTTGATACATTAGGGGAGGATTTTAATTCTTATCCCTTTATCCACATCTGAAGCGCACAGCAGTGGTTGGGCTGGTTACCAGCCAATGAGCTTAAAATGGGGCCTTCACCTTGGTCAGGAGCTTAAGGCGGGCTGGATAAGTGCAGGGGTATCCAGTTATTAAACTACACGCCAATTAATCGATGCATATATTTCTTCACAAACCAAATGCTTCCAGCCTGTCCTTATTGCCAGGGATAATTAGTCTCCCGTTGCTGAAAAACATCGGGTCTGGGGCATGTGCCTTGGGATCAAACTGTTTACAGCTAGACATGTCCATCTACACAATAGGTCTGCAGTCCGTCGGATGTACTCAGCCAAGGGACTACAAGATAAAAGGGCTAGCCATCCGCTGTCAAAAAGCTGAGTCAGTTTCTTGCAATGTCTGGTTGTCAGTGATGGATTTGGACAAAAATTAACCTGGGAATTTACAAGGTTTGGTCTATCAATACTTACCGAAAGATTACATTTTTTTCCTGGTTAATTTGGTGCTCATTTCACATTATGTGTTCTGGGTTTAATTAGTTGCAGTACCAAAATAAAATGTCCAATGAACTGATTTTTTGCCACTGGTCAACAAAAAAAAATTGACTGCACAGTAAAAATTGAATCCATCCATCCATTTTCTATAACCGCTTATTCCATATGGGTCGCAGGGGGTCTGGAGCCTATCCCGGAAACTGCGGGCGCAAGGCAGGGAACAACCCAGGATGGGGCACCAGCCCATCGCTGGGCACACT
>JAAGVU020000001.1:23652838-23682786 GCA_011763525.2 Mormyrus iriodes | reverse complement strand
ACCGCATTGAAACCTTCTGATTCGGTCCTGGGGGTCGTAAATAACTTGCTGTTCTTATAAAACAAGATATAAAATTAACTAGAGCAAAATACTGTGGCTGACACACTAGGCATGAGAATCCTATTACGTTGAAGGTTTAACGTTCTCTCGTTATTACTAGTTTAAATGTTTGTAACTCGCAAACTGTGAATAATGCATGCAACTGAAATGACAGTGAAAACCAATAATGTCATAGCCAAGCTATCTAAGACATGTCACTTGTTCCCAATCAGGCACGCCAGGTTAATCATATTTAAGAAGCTTTAATACATGAACCCTAACTGGTAAATACGTGACACCAGTTCTGTTATACGGTTTAGAAGGAAAATGTACACGAATTTGGTTCATGTCTTATTTGAATCGTTTTGGCCAAAATAACATCTTCTAATCATCAGTTCGGCTAATTTTAATATTTGCGTCAATCTTTCTGTAAGGCGTTCATTAACATTGCAAAGAAACTGTTCCTTGGCACAAAGCTGGTTTTAATGGGGCAATAAAACAATCAAAATGACGAGTTACAAGTCCTTTTGTGCTACAAGTAAAATCAGATTCGCTGTTTGATCAAACTGCCGTCTTTAATACCATGTTTAGGGTTAAATGTCTTGCAGGGAAATGTTAGAGATGTTTCATTTTAATCAAAAAAGCCATTTTATAACTTTCGTCTATATTTTATATAACTATAAGCATAACCATTTCCAACTTCAAAGTTTAAAAAGGGTTATAGTCATATGCATCATTATATATATGCACGGTATTATACTATAGGTTACTGGTGTATTTTCTTTGAGATGCACCTCACAAAGATAATGGCATTAATACCCTTGTATCTCGACATACAACCTCATTCAATTTTTATTAAAATGTTCGAAATCGTGAAGCTTAGAAGGGATTAGAGAGACCATGACTTGCTTATTTAATGATGCGTCATTAAGCTGAGGGAAATATGGAGCTGCAAACAGCCTTCTCTTCCATTTTGTCGAATACACATTTGAAAGCAGTATTTGCATACCCAAGATGGCCGCTACCTTATTCGCGCATGTTTACTGTTGGTGGAATAGGTGTATTGTGCCCCTAGGAATTCATTTTAAAACATATAGTACTTGATAATTGTTTAGATAACCGGTCAGGGAGGGTATGTAGTTCAATTTCTTAAGATAATTTAATAATCAATTCTTCGGCTGTGCCGTTTTTAATGTAGGTTATTGTATGAATACTACCATTGTTTTCAGGGTGTAACTGTTTATAGAACTGTGAAATGAACATTTGGATCATTGACTTCTCAATGCCTCATTTAATCGAAAACTACACTAACGAGAAGCGCATACAATGAGTTCACGACCGCATCCCATAATCTCTGCCCTGTAGTTTCTCGCTTTCCGAGGGTAGGGTATTGTCAGTTGTTACGTTCCTTGGATATTTGCCGCTAATTTTCGGGTAGAGCAGAAGGATTTAATTGCTCTTAAGTATAAAGATTTGCTTCGCAATTTTTTGTGTGGATTGTTTAATTTTAATTTAATTTTAAATGAATTCTTAGTACTTTAAACCGTGTTGTCCAGATGAAGACTTAGTAATAACATTTAGGCTGTAATACTAATACTTCGCTAGGTTATTTACACAAGCAGTGCTGAATTTCTCTGCTTCTTGTATACCAATATAGATCTAATTAACTCCTTTAACAAATTTGTAGTCACTTATAAAACATAATTATGCAAACCCAATTGCATGTTTCAAGCATCGCGTATGGAAATCAGAACGCTAATATCCTGGGGCTTATGGGCTAATAGCTAAACTTGAGACATTAAGAACTTAAATTCTGCTGTATCATAAAATGTACAAAAATATAAAATAAAACATAATTAGAATAGATTTTGCTTCACTACATTCTTGGCCAAATAAAGTGCATACTCAGACAATACCTACAGACAATACCCAAGTAATTGTTATACGTTGAGGTGTGCAATGGATAGCAAAGAAAGTTAATATAACCTTCCAAGACCTCCCTGAACGTATGGTGTTATTGGCTAAAATTGACGTTTTTAATGTAAACGATCTAGGACGGATATAATTATGGTATTTAATCTTCAGAATGTTGAAATAACATTAATCAATTGTAGAATTCATTAATTTTAACTAATGTACTAACTGAGAGTCATATCTATGCTTGGTCATACCTCAGACAATAACTCATAACGACTTATGTTCCTTACATGATTAAATGGTGACCCTTACGAAAAGCTGTTTAACGGCCGTTTTGACTCCTTTTCTAAACCCATTAGAACAGACTTGGAGAATATGTTTTCCTCTTTAATATAAATCCCATCTTCCCAAATGTACAAACACCAAATGATAAAAATATACTTTATTTTGAAATGGTGAGAAAATGTTATATTGTAATTGTTCAGAATTATTGCAATATGGTTTATAAAAAACAGAATGAAAATGATAAATATGAATAAAAGGTTTCTAAATTGGACAAAAAGGAGCTAATGGGTTGATACCGCACAAGTTCTTTAATCAAAATAAGTTAAACATGAATTTAAAACTGTCACCAAGCTCTTCTTTCGTTCAGCAAACAAATGGTTTTAATAATCGTTCAGACAGTTTACATTTTGATCAATTGTTTCAATAGTACAGGTATTCCTATATAGGTAAAAGCTATTATTGCCCCATTCGAATGTTTATTATTGTTAAACAACAATTTTATGAAGTTACTCTGTGAACTGAAGTTGAAACATGGGGACGTCTAAGTGACGTTTCTCACTATGTTGGTAGTATCTAAGGTTTTACAATCCTATCGAAATCGGCGCAAAAAAACTTCACCACAGTGACGCGATATCCATATCAGTCCCTTGAATACATAAATAAGTACAAAAGTAGCGCACATTTTACATGTAAAAGTAAGCTAGGTGATAGAGGTAGACTTTAAGAAACGTGGTTTTTCGTCGTAATTCGCGCTAATAGCATTTCTACAGATAATTCCAGGCATTTTGAAGATTTCTTTGTTTAAATGGGGCCTGAATGCATTATTGCTTAAAAGCTGCAATCCAAAAAAATCCACCGAGAGCTACTTGCTTGCTCAGATACTGTGGTGGAGTAAAGTGGGACAGTATGGATGATAATGTGGGTCAGTCATTTACAACTGATGCAAAAACCTCTTGTCCAAAAACAAACTGCCTGGAATAATTCAACATTACAATGCAGCAGCCATAGCTAATATGTCATTCCAGTCCATCCATCCATGAATCCATCATTTTTTATAGTGTATTTTAAAGTACAATATGTCTAAAAATTAAAAAGAGTGCAACCAGTTTCAATACAGTCCATGATGATTACAGCATTTCAGTTTTAACTCTTTAATTTAGCAAAATATTATATGAAAGTAGAAACATATTTGTACACCCCTAAACCCCTAAGTACATTCCTTTCTGCAGTGTTTTTTTTTTACTCCCATGAAGCATTCATTTCAAAATAGAGGCATCTTCATGAACTATATCTTCTCCCACATAGAATAAAATATTGTCTAACATTATTTGTTGATGTGTAAATTGACGTTTGGAATCTTTACGTTGTGAGCCCATATCTGTCAAGTGTGTGATGCGAATTGGGATTACAGTATGTCACAACACATGCTTCTTTAAGAATCAGGCACGTAAGCAGGTGGAAGAATTGCTGGTTTGAACACCCCCACGCCACCCCCGCGTCCTGAAATATACCGAGGGGGACCCTCCCCCGGTCAGATAATTCTATGGACATATAAGGACCGAGACCCCGAAATTTAATTCGGGCTACGTCCCTGGTAAGAACATGTAAACATTCCATCTCATTATAAAAGGAAAACTGACAGTCAGTGTTTATAAAAACGCGTCTAATTAGCCAACAAAATCCAAAAATTGATCAATTTTTCTTGAAAAACTCTGGGCCGTTTGCCCGAAATTTTCTGGTTAAGTGATGCAGTAGCCATGAATTGGTTAAATTAAATAATCAAACAAACAAATTATAAATAAAACGTTTGAGTGTTGTTTCATTGTTTATAACACTTATTAATAATACGCGTGTATGCCTTGCTTGACTTGTACCTTACTATTCTTGGCAGTTCTTTAATTGCCACTCCGAATGAAATGCCAAATAATACGTGTTTTCACACGCGCTACCAGAATCAACTAATTAAATTCCCCTTTAGGTCTAAATGGTGTATTGAATTCATACATTTTTTTCTATACTCAGTTCCAGAGGGGCCTAAGTTTAATGAAGGATGGAATAAAACGTATAACGAATCTCCTGTAAACATATTTGTTCCATTGCTCCGTAAGACATTTGTTTCACATTAATTAATGCGAATACATAACATGTAACCGATTTAATACTGCAAAACAGATCAAAAGGTTTCTAAATCAGTGCTACATGTATGTGCACATTTACAACTTATTGTTTATGATTCTACGTCGGTAGTTAAATAGCTAGATTTGCATAGGCTAAAAAGTGTCACATTTTGTTACAATAGAATGGTGCATCGCCGCCGGAGAGGAATCTAATACAAGAGGTCAATGAGAATCGAACCGTGATCATTGCTGAACAATACTGGCTTAATTGTTGATTATATAGGTTAAATTGTATCAAACCGGCCAGTTGAGCCATTTCCGTAAGCTATTTAAAATAAATTCATCACAAGTCGTAAAATGTAGACTATTTTAAAATTTGTTTTTTGTTTATAGACGAAAATTGTTTCGCCCGAGACAGTTAACTTGAAAAATCTCCATCTACTGTCCTACAATAATCGGCACCTAATTTGATCAATTTTGAATCATTATTTTAGACGCAGAGGGAAGGCCGACAGTAAAACTTAGTAGCAAAATGTATATTTTTCACATATTCACATCATATTATGGCTATACATTAACATGAAGTACAAGTAAAGGATAAGAAATGTAGTACATTACAGTAAAATGCTGGCGCGGATTCTCTCTGGAGTGCGGGTATATAACCCTAATAAAAAATGCCCACACCTGCGCAGAGTCGGCTGATATCCGATTAATGAACGAGGGGACATCGCAGTCTCAATGATGAGACCAGGTATGCGGAAATTATTGTAACAGTCTATATTTCTTTAATTTAAGAATGGAAAGTTATTCTTATTTTTATGTGCTTTTGATGCCTGTGACGTAGTAATTGCCCCTTTAAATGGCGCAGATACATGTTTAATTCTGCCGACGTTTCATATTTCTATGCATTAAGGTATCTTAGTATTGATTTTGCGGTCCCATTTTCCTTTGCTTACCAATGCCCAGCCGATAAGTGATCCTTCCCGGAATAGTGTTTTTGTAAAGTAAAGAAGAACGATTTCGCTTTATACAATTTGCATTGTTTCGAAAGTATGAACAGCATCTCGTTTGAGTTGCTTTGAGTACAGTTTATCTCATTTGGTACGTGTACGTCTCCAAAACATTTTTGGCTGAATTACTGAATGTTCATTGTGATGATGAACGTATTGCAATCGAAAACGTTTTACAAAAACTCTGTATAAATTAAATATATATTATACTAAATATTCAGACTGCATATTGAAAACGAAACCTATTTCTCAATGACGTAAAATCCCTCGTGCATACCTTAAATGAAAGCTTGCTTTGAGTAGGGCAGAGTCAGCACTCTGATTAGCCAGTCAAGTACGTCTCCAATCACTATCTGAAAAAGGAGTACCAATTTGTACCTTTGCTTGTTACTGTGGCCGTACACTCAACGGTCTGCCAATTGTACCCTAACTGCAAGTAAATGTACCTTTTACAGTACAGAAATGGACTCTGCAGAACATTTTTGTACATTGGGGAACAAACCTATACCACGGCTGTACCTGACAATGTAGCTGTAGGTAAATGCACATTTTAGTCTAATTTAAGGTGCATAAATATACTCTGAGGAACATCCCCAAGGTAAAAACAACATTAATGTACCCCCAATAGTACATCATAGTCAATTTCTGTATCTTAAAAAGTACAATTAGCTACAGCAAAGGGTACAATGGGCAGGCCCTTGAGGGTACAGCCCCAGTGACAAGCAAATGTACAAACTGATACTCCTTTTTTTCTAACGGTATACTGTCTTACAAAAGTTGGGCCTCTGTGGTGTACTGTAGGTATTGTAAAATATTTTCAAGTTTTTTTCAAGGTTTTTCTGGGGGCTTTTTTATGATTAGACATCATAATGCTTTCTGTTTAAGAAAGTCAGTGTTTTACAACTTTCAGTACCATACCAACCTCTGCTACACTGTTAGAAAAACAGGTACAGGTTTATTCTCTACGGTACAAAAACATTAATGAACCCCCAGGGGTACAAAAATGTTCCCCAGAGTCCATTTCTTTACCTTAAAAGGTACATTTACCTAAAGCTAGGGTACAACTGGCAGACCCTTGAGGGTACAGGCCCAGTGACAAGTAATTGTACCCTCAACGGTACAAATTGGTTCTTTTGGTACTGTAGGTGATGCTTATTTACCATTGATTGTTGACAGACTGACTAGCTAACTAGTCACTAAGAAATAAAATGTGCAAATTAATCATTTAAATGAAAAGATGAACATATGAAATCCCCATTATATATGTTAACATAAATTTAATATTTTTCATTGCATACCCAGCACAAACAGTAAATATGCTAATTATAAATTGATTGTATGGCTGTTCCAGAATTTTCATTTGCGTACATTGCAATAAGGGATTGGAGGATATCCAAAGGAAATGTCTATTTCACTTCCACCAGACAGGGCTACAATTATCCATTCACATTCTCTAAACCAACACCAATGTAGCTAGGTTAAGTACAGTCTAAGATCTGCTTTAAGATGTATAGGATTCCTTTCAACTGTATAATTGTAGTCAAAAGAGTAAAAGTTTATTACTGCTTATAGATGTAATTCTTCAAATTATAATTATGAAGTGGCACAATTAATTAATCAAGGAGCAGTTATGAATTAATTTCCCATGGTCCATTTTTCAAAACTTAGACCTTAGCAGATAGTAGTGCTATTGACATTTACATTTACAGTATTTGGCAGACACCCTTTGCCAGAGCAACTTACATAAGTGCTTAGAAGTCTCACCAGTGTATACATTCTGATACTGGTTCAATACAGCACAGCTAAGAATACTCAACTAAATCATTGTAAAACTCTGTGGGCAAGTAATACATTTTTTTAAAATAAGAGTGTAATATTAGAAGTGCTAATGCAAGTACAAGTTTTTGGGTTTCATAATAAGTTTTTCAATTAAAAATGTTTAAAAACTAAAATGTATAAACGATATGCTTTGCAAACCATAATCATATTCTACAAATAACCAAAAAAGGAATCCTTCCTATAAAAAACATTATATATCTACAAAATACAAATGATTTCTTAATTTATTTTATAGCGATATTACATTTGTCAATGATATTTAAAATAGTCTAGCTGCATTTGTTTAGAAGAAAAAAAATCATGGAACGTATTCCTGTTTATACACATACTGTATGTACATCCTTAAAGCTGAACACAAACTGTTTTTCCCCACTCAACAAGATCAGCTGATAGTCTATCACGTGACATGGTGTTGAAGGTCAGTTTTCAGAAGCGATGGAGCTGTCGGAGTTTGTGCAAGAAGGTCTTCAATACTTGGCAGATTCGGGACATTTTAACGATAAAGCATTTGCAGTTATGATAGAAGTGGCTTTCCGGAGCTTACTGCTCTCCAGTTCTGACGACACAGTTCTAGGTAAGCCCCTCGCTTTACCCTTAGCCTTTGTGTGGGGGATTTCCGGTCTCTATTCACACATGAAGAAAAGAATCTCAGAAGAAAAAATACGCTACGAACTCAGAGCTCATTTCAAGGCGAATTTACAGATGCACCCAAAAAATAATTATTCGAACAAAACCGATGTCTTTCATTGCAAGAACGAGGCCTTGTGTTTTTTCCTGCAGCTGCTGTGGTATAACCTAGCACAATCGATTTTTCTTTCCGAGTTAAAATATGCAAGAATCTTACCGCTTGCACGTTAAAAGGTGAAGATCGAGCTATTCGGTGTAGACTAAACGTAACAAATACACATCAATTAACGTGCATAACTTTAGTATTTCGATGCCTGAGCGTAAATATCCATCCGCTAGCTGCTATTCCTTTGTTTCTGAGAAGCACTTCCGTGTGCTGTTAAGGGAACTGGATACGTCACGATGTCAGAACGTGTCTTTTAAACCCGCGTTAACAAAGAACTTAGCACTTTAGTAGCCGGGGCTTTTTACGGAATAACGGTTGTAGCCAAATTTTAAATTCCCTGTCATTTTTCTGTAATAGAGAAATTTGAACGATGCTGCTTCTGTTGTGACATGTTTAAATCAATAGCGAATGAAGTTAAACATCGAGGTTTGCAGTAATATAGTCTTGAATAATCACTGCACACATACGTGCAGTAGACTACGATAAAGTGTTAAAAATACATTTTGTATATTTTTCCATTCACTCCATCCATTCATTTTCTGCCGCTTATCCGGAGTCGGGTCGCGGGGGCAGCAGTCGAAGCAGGGATGCCCAGACCTCCCTCTCAGCAGCCGCCTCCTCCAGCTCCACCAGGGGAATACCAAGGCATTCCCAGGCCAGCCGAGAGATGTAATCTATCCAGCGTGTCCTGGGTCTGCCCTGGGGGCTCTTCCCGGTTGGAGGTGCCCAAAACACCCCCCAGGGAGCCGTCCAGGAAGTATCCTAGATAGATGCCCCAAACATCTCAACTGGCTCCTTTCGATGCAGAGGAGCAACGGCTTCACTTTGAGCTCCTCCCGAATGTCTGAACTCCTCACCCTCTAAGGCTGAGCCCAGCCACCCTGCGGAGGAAACTAATTTCTGCCGCTTGTATCTGTGATCTCATTCGTTATTCTTTATTTTTCCGTAGAATGTATATGAATATAATGTATAGAAAGACCATATGAACAGACCGATTTTCTCCTGAGTATGAATGGCTTTGTCTAGGGTATAAACTGGAATTTTGCATTTGGAAAAGAGTCTAGTTTGCATTGTCCATTCGCTGAGCAAACCGACCGCTCTAGCGTACGTGTAGTAAATTAAGGCAACGTGAACAACTTGGTTAGGCGTACAGGAACTGCCTTTGTTGCACAGACTGCATTCTCCACGTGACTTTATTCAGTGGGTTTTTCTTCGCATTATGCCTTTCTTGTTAATTGATTTGTGAAAAAAGCAAATAAATAAGCAACCAAATAAATTAAGTATCTTGAGGTTAACGACTTGTATTCATTTACATGATCTGGCATCTAAAAATCTATGACAGAAAAAAAAGTAGCGAAGAATTCACACGTCGAGACGACTTTAACTGCAAGGGACCTCCAATACTACGGCTATTCACCGACGCTCTCCAGCACCGTAATTCGCAGCATCCTTTCTGCACTTCCATGACCTTTCACGTGCTCTGCATTAGCACGGTCGGACCTGAACAACGTCCATCCAGTCAACAGTATTGGAAGAATTGAAATCAACCAAACATTACTGTTGGACCACTTTTCAAAGTAGCTACCTAAAATGTTTTGGGTTCATTCACTAAACACACTGAACTTACACAAAAAAAGAAAGAAGGAACGGTTGACCTGCGATCCATTGTCATTCTTTATGCCAGTGACATCATTTTGTTTATGTGCAGTTTATATTGTTTCAGTGCCACATTAGAACAGGAGTGTTTTAAAAATGAATTTATTACACCAGAGTTATAGATAATGGATGGCTGGTGGTTTCATGTTTAAGAAAGTTGATGCGTAACTTCATTCATTGGAATTTAAATTCATTTGGTTATTGTGGGCTGTAACAAACCACTTTGGAGCCAACAACTTGGATTTTTTTATTTAAATTGGAATAATTAAGTAAATGTGCCTTGTAGAAGGCAACTACGTTATTTACAGTTTAATACAAATACTTTTATAAAGTCGGGTGAACCGTAGCTCAACAAAAGTATTTGCTATCGGTTGTTTGATATTTCCCGAGGTTTTGCTACGTTGTTTCAGACCGACCTAGAACAGTGTTTTCCATCTTTTTTGATTTTTAGATAATAACGAATTGAAACATATCGACCAAACAGTTCTGAAACACTGCCACACCGCGGTTGCCACCCTCATGCTGGAATGTGTCAAGCAGAATGCCGACAGATCTACAATATGGTAATGTAGTGGCTTTGCCCAATGCTAGGGGAAAAATAAGTGTGTGTGTGTGTGTATGTATGTATATATATATATATATATATATGTATACACACACACACACAAAGGCAAAAAAACAATTCATTCTGTTTGCATTTTTACAGCACCTGTCTTGAAGATATTAGGTTTGACTCTGAGAGAATAGATACCTTCTGCAGTTTATACCAGGTGTGGCTTTTTTACTAATTACAGTATTTTGTCTAAATGGTGCATAACACTTAATTTGTAACTTTGTGGTATGCATTTTCTCTAATTTTGTCTTCTAGAAACACAAAAAGGATTTGGAAAAAGTATTATCCAGGTGACTTCTAGGTTCTGCACAGATATAATGCTGATGTGCTGTTTGCCTCAGTTGTATGTTTCTTTAGACAAAAGTGTCCATTAAATAAATAAATGTAACTATTATTGCAGAATTAAATTATAATAACAGTTATCCTCTCGGAGCAACTCTATGTAATTATAATTAATTTTACATGTGTAATTAAAACTTTAAAAACATTGTAGAATATATGTTTGGCTTAAATTTCCATTGCTCATTAGTCTAAGAATGATGTATTGTTATTAAAATAAAACACTTCGTTTTTTTTTTTCTGTATTAACTTGCTTATACTTTAGCATAGGTAAAGGTGTGCCACATATAAGTGATGCTTCGTGGCGTCTGGAGTATCAAATAAAGGTATTTCAAATAAAAAAATGAAACAATGTAATAATTAAGATATGAGTTGGGCTTGAATAATGTTTTATTTCTTTTTTCCCCAGAATAGTCACCTGCACAAGGTCAATCAGCCTTCGTATCTAATCACCCTCAGTACTGAGGTACGGGGTTTCTGTTTATGTTCTATATTGGCCTACAGGTGTCTGCTTCCTCATGTGACCATTTCTGATGTGACTTTACAGAACAGTGGCTCAAGGTCAGCTGAGGAAGTGAATTTCAGCTGTACCATGGAACAGCTTCAGGTATGGGCTTTACGCGTTTCATGAAATGAAGCCTGTGCAATCAGAAATGTTTCTCATTATAAAAAATATTAATATGATTTTATTTTTAAAAAGTTGCAGTGTACAAGATAAAAGTTTAATAAAAGTTTTTATCAGAAAATACACATTTCATATGAGTGCACTTCAGAGAGTGGTTATACATACTCCCTTTTTCCAGTCATGTATTTGTATAACTTTTCTAAATTGCTGCACAAAATAACCGGAACTGTTTAATAAATTTTAAAAAGTGATTTTAATTTCTTGCTTTTTCTTTGGATGGTACCAAGTATAGTTTTTCACGGCAATCCATAAATTATATAGTAAGGTCATGCGTCTCTAACTTAGTGTTTGATCTTGCTAGTTTTAAATATAGGCCTAATATAAAAATATTATTCATTACTTGTAGCCTAGATTGTGGGCTCATTTTGTATTATGGTAATGTTATATCCTGTGAGCTGTGGAAATGTAAATATTTGTTTAAATGCCTGTTTGCTCACGGTAATTTAAATGTTCGTTAATCTGAAAAGCTGTACGAGTTAAATTGAGAAAATGATTAATTTCGTGATAAATAGTTCGGGTATTTGTTTTATTTTGACCTATTTAAAAAGCTCCGTTATTATGCATTTTTTGCAATATTTTAACTCATAAACTCAATCGTGATAGTTTTGCCCATATTTTAAGCTATGGGGAAGTAATTTCACTGTATGGGTGGCACGTTTCACATTTTTGATAAATCACTGGAATATTGGGACGCATTTATAAAATAATTCCAACTGAATTGGTAAGTGAGCTGCGTAACGTCAAATCAGCTGAGATATTACCGCATATTACTGCATAATCTCCTCCAGGAGTGTTGTAGTGTTTAGCGTTTATATTTATCATAATCGGTGCTGCTTGTTTTATCTGTTTATTTGTGTATTTATTTTGGAGGAATTATTATGCTAAACTAATGCCGTATTTTCTCAAATTACAAACATTAAGTTGGAGAAATTTTAAATAAATTTATTTGTGTCGGTGTGAAACGTTCACCTTGTTAATACAAGTTCAGTAACTGACAATGCACGAGTCGTTTTTTTTAATATTTTAATTTGCATAGTTCGTATTTATGTTGAGTTTAAATTTCTTAATGTTTCATATTTCTGGTATATAACGAATGCGCTTTAGTGCTTTTGGTCGTTTTTATATGTTGTTTCTATATACTTAGCTTGTGTTTTTCAGTTAATATATTGACGATATTGACCATGAGAAATTGACAATGGGTCTTTGAAAACAATAAAATGAATAAAATCACTGTCGTATTTATGCAAAGCTTAGGTATCACTGTCTCTCCTGGATATTCCACTATTGATGAAATAAGTATAAGTTGCCTTAGTTTTGTAATGACGCATGCATTGGCCGGTGATGCAACCTGCACTTACATATGTCGTGCTTTATGTTTTTTGTTGTTTGGACACAAATCTTTCTATTTATTTAGGATCTAGTGGGAAAGATGAAGGACGCGGCCAAGAGCCTCGAGAAGGCTACACTGCTGTAAAGGCAGGATGGATGCATCCGGGGAAGCACTAGTGAATTCTGGCTAGGCGCGTGACCACTATCTGGCGCTGAAGTTCAGCCGAACAGACTTCGTTGTTTTTTTTCCGCCAAACAAACCACATCTATTATCAGCTGATGATAAATGGTTTGGACAGATAACCCTGTAAAGCAATAAAGTACTTGGTTTTACGTCTTTTGCTTTATGTGCGTCAAAGTGTCTCAATTACATGTGTGTAAAATTTTGCCGGAACATGAATACAGTGTTTCCGTCTTTCATAATCATACACCAAAGTTGAAGACTGCCCTGAAATATTTCACTGGTGTCACACGTCATGAAGACATTATTCATTCACAATAATGTACTTTTACAAAGTAAAAAAAGTTGAACACTGCACTGAAACAATTCACTGGTGTCACACGTCATGAAGACATTATTCATTCACAATAATGTACTTTTACAAAAGTAAATGAAAAGATAACGGCTGATATACATGACCAATGTGATGTGAATTAAAATTGTCGTTTGACCACATTTATTTTGAGAGATCTTGGTAAGAACATTTTTTAAATTCCAAACAAATGAATTGTTTTTCAGCATTAAGAAATTATGAGCTGACACTTGCGTTCACTTTCTGAATGTCATTCTCTCCAAAACTTTGTATTTTTATTGAAGTAAAGACTTGTCATACACTACACAGACTTACAAGGTACATTCACAGAGGCGATGTATCGGAAGCCTTGCTTTAAGCTTCTTGTTTACGGTCTTCCTAACGCCGTCGGAGGATCTGAGTCTTGTGCACAATCGTGACGAACGAAACATGCGACCTCAGGCTACTGCACATCAGGCAGGACGGCTACGTAGCCTACTCCGTTGCTTACCCACAACATTTTGAAACAAGCCAATGAGCACAACCTGAACAGCGCATGTAGTCGTGCGCGAAGTAAAGCATGGTACTGCATAATGTATTTCTTGGTTAAATTAACACGAGTCGCAGATTTTCTTATAGGAGGCATTGCACATTCTAAGGGGAGTACTTTGCCCAGCTTTGCTCGTCGAGGTAGACGGGCAACCTTTCCAGACATTATAAGCGCCCATTCTATTGTCTAGACTGTTCCACTGAAGGTGGCACGGGTGCTATCGAAAGCTAACCATTAGCTTATATACAGTAATCCAGTGGCAGGGACTGCGGGGGATTCAGGTATTTGTTTATTTATTTATTTAGGAATTGAAGATTGATGACCTTTGATTACACCGACACTAATTCCCAGGCCACCCTTAAGGAATGAGACCACGTGACTGAGCGGGGCGGTCGAACTACAAGCCATTTTGGGGACAGTGTCAGTTTCCACTGAATCACCAGCATTGCTTTTTTCAGAGAAGTAAAATTAAGATCGGGCCAGCGAAGGGAGTGATCACATCTCTTAATTGGGACAGGCATTACTGGGATCTTCAAAAAACGCTTGCATACCCCTTGCAGAAGGTGCGAGCTGGGGGAAAACACGGTTTTTTCGTAACTAAAATGAGCTCGGGGTTGCCTTGCGCTTATTGCAATTGACAGCGTTTGCAGCTCTTTTCAAGATGGCCGCTTGGCTCGCATTCATATTCTGCTGATCGACTTCTAACTTTCATTGTCTATCCGTGCCTCCCTTCACTACACAGCCGTTCTCTTTTGGGTAAGTGTTATGCGAATTCTTTTCTTACCGACAGATTAATAATGCAAGAGTCGCATGAATGCTTTCCATATTTTCTGGCTTAATCAGGAGACGGCATCTGTAAGATGCGAGGCTCTGACAGTGTTTCAAGCATACCGCTCGGACTCAAGTTTGCTACGCACAGTGCTTTAAATTTAGTTTTTTTCTTTCACAAACTTAGTCAACGTGATTTCTAGCCGATCAGCTCATGAAAACGAATATTTAGGCTATCAGTCTATCGTGTTGATTTTGCCTGATTGTTCTTTTTAGTTGTTTAGACGTTGAGTGAAGTCGGAGATCGCGTTAAATTAAGAGCAAAATGCGTCAAGTGTTTTTAAAAGCACCCGATCAAATAGTTCTTCTTATATCTAAATCTTAATATATAGTGGTCAGTTTATATGTATGTGATCCACATGATGTTGGGAATTCGGTAAAATTGTTATATTAATCATAAGTTGTCAGACTTTGATTTTATTAACTTAAATTGTCGCGTGGTAACCCTAGGATCTGTATGACCATGATCCAAGACGGTTAATAGCCTGCATGCATTTGATATGAGAATTTTTAACTAGTATGTTCTGAAACTGGTTAGTTGGTATTGCAAATGTTTGGTTGACCATTACTATAGCTGCCTTTTTACGGTTTTCTGAACTGTTTTCGGAGTAAACATGGGGTCGACAGCTGCAAGCCTTCAGAATTAAATGAATTCACAGATTAGATGCGGAATTAGCTGCATAATCATGCGTGCGCTTTTATTTTCATTAAAGCATGTTTTTGCGTTGCATTCATTTCCAGTTGTATGCGTATCTGTGTTACACTTATTGACAAACTATAGCGTATGCTTGGTTTACAGTGGATAAAGCTCGCATTTGAATTCGTAGTTGCAGTTCTACTTCGGTCATGAGAAATTAACGGTTTACGTATTCGGCTCCCCCATGTTGTTCATCTTAAATTATTTATGGGGGGGTCCCGAATGACCTGAACGCCACTAATAAACATTCATTGTGCAATCGTTTGCACAGTGAAAGGGCGTCTAAGAACGGTGTAAAACTAGGTAGCTGGACCCTTTTCTCTTGTTTAAACCTGTAATATTTCTGAGGCGTCAGATCTACGCTGGCTTTTATGGTTTCTACAATGTTTTCTACATGTTCATGTTATTAGGTAATGTTTTTCTTTCTGATTGACATTATTAAAAGCAGGAGTGGCAAGAGATGGTGAGCAAACGATTTGCGATTTTGAGAGAGCTGAATCTCAGACTGTATTCGTAATAGCTTGATAACTGTCTAGGGTTCGAAGATAGTGACAGTAATTGTCAGGTTTTCCTGATGACGTGAAAGGTTATTAGTTTATTTATTTATTTATTCATTGTGGACATTTGAGGTGATATGCTTTCCCCTTTCAGGTTTCTATTTGGGCGACAGGGTATGACATTTTTGTTATGCTTGGAATGAAAGTTACAATGGTTCCATGTCTGAGAGCACCCTTCATTGTATAAACTTATTTCTAGGATTCACATATCAAAGACTAACAATTATCGTGTAACCTCATACAGTAGCAGAGTCCGATTGATTAAAAATGACCGGATTCATTAGTGGAATGGTTTGTCATGGCCGCAAAAGCCTTGTTTGTGTAGCTAGAGATGCACTGAAAGTTGTCAACATAGGATAGGACCCTAAATCGGTTGATGGAGTAAAAGACTTTGTTTTGAATATGCAAGACTGGAAATACTAGAATATGGGAGTTTTAGGAACTGCATTTAAAAAGCGTTAAAACTGACCTGTTTACATGGTAACTAAATGTAGTCTATGTACCTGGTGTATTCAGTGCATACATTTTTTTGGTGTGGTGATATAAAGCTTTTGCTGCCTAGCAATGAATGGATGTACAGCCGGTGGCGCAGTGAGTACGTACACATGTTTTAAATTGTTATTAAAGGCTTTGTACAGCCTACTGTAAAAAATGAATAAAACAAGACTGGACGCTCTAAATAAGCTGATCGTTTTAAACGCCTTTTGAAAAGCGGCGGGTCGGTTAAATGTATGCGGGCAACATGAGCCTCAGATCCGACATGGTAACAATTTCAGCCTGGCTGTTAATGGGGAGCCTGCGGTAATGTGTTAATTTTTTGAGACGACGTCAGCTGCACTGCTCGTTTCAATTAAGGGTAAATATTGTCATGGTTCTCTGTTACGTGTTCCTTTTCATGTTTTGTGTGTTTGTAATGAGGCAACTGCTTTTTCGGATTTAAGCTATACGCCGATCATCGTGTAGCCTAACAATTATACAATTCTAGGCTGTATTACACAATCTGGCGCTTCGGCATTCATATTTTATGCTACATTATCTGTGTCCTATGCTTTTGTTTGGAGGTACTTGTTATATTCTTAAAATACGTACATTGTGATTAAATGCGAAATGGTGAACACTGGCGACATACACAAAGCCGCTGTAAAACGTGTTAGAGTGGACCTCCCTTCTCCAGACCGGATCGGCTCACTAATCACGGTAGTTATTGTAGGAGGACAGCGACAGTTTGGACACTGGTTCGGGTAGTGTCGGGTCGACGCGGTTTGTCTGTTTGTGGATTCGGTTTTATGGGCATCTGTACGAGCCGCGGCTCAGTTTGCAGTCAAGGGCAGGATGCCAAGTATAAACCAAGTTGCTATAGCAACAGTAAGGATGTCGCCGATCATAGCGAAGTAACTCTGCAGCTAGCAATCTTCAAATGCCACAAATGATTTTTTTTTGTTTTGTTTTAGTCAAAGTCGAAAGTCAAGATCGCATATCTTTATTGTTGTCTCAGTTCTATGAGGCGTGGGTCATATACTGAGATGAAATCTCATTCTCCTTGTACATAAGACGAAAAATATATAGTGAAACGCCTGATTAGGTAGAAGACTGTACAGATAGGCAGCTACCAGAGCTGCTGAAGTAGCTGTAAGCTGACCTAGCTAGTTTGAAATCTGATTTTGCTTTTGTTAACTTGATAAAGAGTGCATGAATTTATGGATGAAAGTATACTCATGTGTTTCAAATACATTTTGCAAAGTTTTTTGCTTTATGGAATGTATTTGTTGAAGATGACGCACCATGTTGCTGTACTATGAAAATAAAATTGTAAATCTGGGAAGTTTCCCAGCTCTTTAAGGACTGTTGGATTTAATTTGAGGTAATGCAGCATCTTTGTAAAAGCCATTTTATCTAATTATTTCACCTCCTCACAGGACTTTGATTTTCATGAGGATGCATCGGACAACAAGAATTAAAATCACAGACCTAAACCCACATTTAATGTGTGTGTTATGTGGTGGATATTTCATTGATGCGACCACCATAGTTGAATGTTTGCATTCATGTAAGTACCAAACTTACCCACTTGGCCCCTAAAGATAATTTAGTATCTTTGTATGAATCAGGTTATATTTTGATTCACATTAATTGTCATGGCCATTATAATCAGATTTCTTAGAGGATGTCCTTGCCTAACCATTGACCATCTCATTTGTCATTTCTTCCCAAAATGGATCCAGTCTGTAAAATGTGTATCGTCCGCTATCTGGAAACCAGCAAATTCTGCCCCATTTGTGATGTTCAGGTTCACAAAACCAAACCACTTCTAAATATTAGGTAACCTTTCAAAATTTCTTTTTGCAACACAAGTAATTTTTAATGCCATGTCTGTTCACTGTAAACTTTGAGTTGAATTGTTCAGCTTTTGCTGTTATGAAAATGTATGCATGCCTTTTTTGTATAAATTTTAAATGATCCTTCAAGTATTTGCTTGAGTGCCAAAACTAATTAGTAAAACATATTTAAGCCTAATCCTGGAACATTTATATATATATTTTTTTTACCAGATAATCATCTAAGTGAGGAAGTAAAGTTTGAAAACTGTTTCCTCATAAAACACAAAGTTGTTAAAAAGTTGAAAATGCAGTGCATGTATTGCAGTATTTGTGTTACTCTTTCATACGTAACGGAATAGATGCATAATCTCTTTATTGTAGGTCTGATAAGACTCTTCAGGACATTGTGTACAAGTTGGTACCCGGTCTGTTCAAAAGTAAGTGTGGCGTTAAATGTATTGATAGCAGTCTGTGTTTGATTTATATTCTGAGGGGAAATTTAACTGAGTAACCTTTGTTTGTTTTTGCAGATGAGATGAAAAGAAGGAGAGATTTTTATGCAGAACATCCCTCAGTAGATGGTAATGTTTTCTTTGCCAGATGAAGTTCAGTGCTTTCCTTGTTGGAATAACATGAGTACTAGTGAAGAAATCTGGAATAATCACAAGCCTTTTTTTTAAGGTCCTTGTGTGCCCTTTCGTGTTCTTGACCGTATTAAAGACAGAACTCCACTAATGTGCTGACCCAGTATATTGCCATTAATCAGATAATCGTTATTATAGGCAAGAGGTTTTAAAGAATGTTTTAATTGTGCTCTTTTTTTTCCGAAGCTGCTAATGGATCAAATGAAGACCGAGGAGAGGTGGCAGATGAGGACAAGAGAATAATTACAGATGATGAGATAATCAGTCTTTCCATCGAATTTTTTGAGCAGAACAAGTAACCAAGCATTAAGATTCTTCTGTATTTGTCATTTTCATATATGGGAACTGTTATGATGGTCAATTATTATATTTCTGCAGATACATTAATTCAGAAAATATTTATAGTGACAGTCAGTAATAATAAATGTGACATTGAGCTTCAATGCATCTGTCCCTGTTATCTGTTCCTAAGGTGTTCGTGGTGTGTTTTTTTTTACCCCTTGTGTGTGACAGGGTAGAAAAACAAGGGGTTACAGAAGAGGGGAGAACAAAAGAGGAGGTATGGATGATATGTTGGCATGTAAAAAAAACATCATATTCTATTACTGTTTGTGTTTAATGTGACACTTTGCTTTGTAGGTGAATAACAAGCGGTATCTCCAGTGTCCTGCTGCCATGACAGTCATGCATTTGAGGAAATTCTTAAGAAGCAAAATGGATATTCCCTCCACGTTTCAGGCAAGCAATTTTAAATATTAGGTTTTATTGCTGTCTTAAGTGACTGAGATCCTAGCAGCACAATACGTGCTTCGCCAGATTTGTAATTTGGTTTTATTCAAATAACGTGAAATTACTTCATTATTCAGAGATTATTTTTACTGCTGTGGAATGAAATTAATGTGGGCAAGAAAGCTAATTTCTGGGGTAGACCACAAATCATGCAATTTGTTGAGTGTTTTGAAAAAGTATATTGATTGCTACGTTTAAATGTTTCTGTGATAATATAAGGAGTATACATTGTTTTATGTATGTCTAATTATGGGAAAATAAGCACAGTTTAATGCTCTGCATTAAGGTATTTGTATTGTGGGAATTCAGACCTCAGGAAGCCTCAGCAGTACTTAACTGTATGAGCACTTTATGCTGTATTGATTACACTTATAGCAGCTTTGGTGAATTTGGGTGAATCTCTCTATAACTTAGATTGAAGTCATGTATGAAGATGAACCACTGAAAGATTACTACACGTTAATGGACATTGCGTACATCTACACTTGGAGGAGGGTAAGACATTTAAACTGACCATTTTGTGTAATATTGAGTAACACGCCTACTTTGGGGATCTTTTGTTTTTTAGGGTATTGTTGTTTTGCTGAAGGGCATAACTATGAGGTACAAAAGAACTGAGCTAGCCATACCTCTATTGTTCTTTTTATAGAACGATAAAGGCATTTCAGATTTTGAAGTTTATTTTAATAAATGGTAGTGTCTAACTGTCCTCAGTAGATGTCACATACTGAGAAGTATTCAGACTTATATAAATTTAGATATGATACAAGGAAATTCAAAAGATTCTAATGGTTTGTCATTTGTACTAGTACGAGTACCAAGTACAGAACTTGCTTGTGTGTTTCCTGCAGACTGGGTAGTTCAGCACAGGGTAACAAGATGTAGGACAAACGCTTATTATCAGGACATAGGACAGTGCTTAAGTAAAATATCAGCTTGAATATGTAAATAAGCATGGATATGGAGATATGGATGTATCTGGAAGAGTAAATATGGATATTATGGGGATTGTAATATTTTTGTCCTTTTAGGAAACGTGGTTATATATCATGATACTGAATGTTTACTTTTTCACCACTAAGATATTTGTGCTGCTTTCAGTTGTGTATTTTGCCGGCCCATAGTGTATGTTTTCTAATGGGATAAACATTTCTGCAGGTCATTCTATTTCATAGCCTTGCAAATGACTTGTGTTTGCAGAATGGACCTTTACCTCTGAAGTACAGAGTACGCCCCAACTGTAAAAAGCTGAAAATCAGCCACTCACAAGACGGACTGAACAGCACCAGCCGGTCCGAGATGGAGAGCGACTCGGCGAGTGACAAAGCCAGCAGTCCTACTGGGGTGCCCTCTACGTCCTCATCCCTGCCCAGCCCGTCGACTCCGGTCCAGTCTCACCATCTCCACTTCCCACATATCTCCAGCACAGTCAATGGTACCACAAAGGCACCCAGCCCCAACCTACAGTCGCCTTTCACCAACAAAGTCCACAAGGCCAACCTGGTTGGCTCCTCCACAGGATGATTTCCAAAAGGCTGTGCCACCAAAGCCAAATCACCCAGCTCTATACATGCCAACTTTGCTGTATTTTAGACGCTTTATTTTTTAATCACGTCACTGTAATTATGTATGTGTACGTTTTTATAAGTTAGTGGACATCGTATCCGTAGGAATGACTCCGAGGTACCGTTTTTGCATTTTAACGTATACAATCGGGAATTTCGGACGTGGTTAGCATAACGCATAGAAGAGGCGTTAAAACGACCATATAACCACCTAAGTAGAAGGCTTTGTAGATCCTCCGCCCCCTTGCCTTCTGGACTGTTTAACTAGACAGTGTTGCGTGTCTTTTTAACGTTTTTTTTTCCACTATAAGCCTTTTTTTTCCACGATATACGGCCGGGAAATATTTTTACCTACGGCTGCAGCAAACATTCCCAATATCTAACATTTGGAAAACTCAGAAATGACATTTAGAATATTTGACACTTGAAGAATATGTATGGTTAAAGTTAGGCGAGACTTTAAAAGCAGCTGTTAAATTAACTAGCCTTTTAAGGATCAGTATGATAAAGGGCGTACGAAGTACTTTTAGTTGAAGGGGAGAGGGAAACATTTCAGGTCGCTTAAATTTGTGTAAATGATTACAATAGTTTGTTTAACGGTAATCGATTCTTTCGTTCACGTGTGGATGGACCGTAGCTAGCAAGGTAGCTAGGTCGGAAATGAGTAATTGTCTAGGCATTTATGTAGCCCTATCTATTTACTACTGTTTAATTTGTATTTTCCTTTTGACGCAGAGGAATAACGAGCGAAGGCCTGCTGCGTGGAAAACTTTGCGTACAATTTTTAAAATCATTTCATGCTAGAGGGAATGTTTGGGTGTCTCCACAGTGTTCTACATATGTGTATTGATCGATTGTATGTAAAGCTATTCCATCGTTACTGTTGCACAGTATAAAATAAACCATTTTACATTTCGATTACTTTATTACTACTAGTCAGGCGCCTCACTCGTATTCGGTCGGATTTGCTGTCCTCATTTAGCACCCCCTATGTTTTGTAATTGCCGTTTTCTTTTCGTTAAATACACTGTGAATGGGTTTGAGAATGACTAACAAACGAAATCGACTCCTCCAGCCTATCCGAAAACCTGCCACCCCACTGATCCTTTTCTTTTAGTGGATTATATACACTCATTTTGGCGTAAATTCAAGTGGTCTTGTCTTGCTGCTGGTAAAACTGACTGTGTGATATTTTTTTTTGAGGTCCTTTTGTTTGGTATGATTATATGATCAGTTGTTCCCAGTTTGATTTGTGATAAATTCACGTTAAAGAAAGGCCACAATCTACTGTAGAATTCAAGTTCGCACGCTTGCCAGTAGTATAATTTCAACATTTAAATTAGGTTATTGATTTTTGTGTTGTAGATCTGTCTTACGACCTTTTAGTAGTGAGCAAACAGACTGCTGTAATTTTACATTGCAAGCTAACTGCAGCATCTTCATCGAATAGTCATGCGTTTGATTCGGCTGCAGGGCAAAGAAAAATACAAAAGTGTACCTGACAGGTTAAAATGACTTTCTTTGCGAAGGGAAATAACTTTTTGTCTGTTCATTGGTAATATTTAAATACACTCAATACATTAAGTATTAATCCATGAAACCTGTTTAAAACACAATGATTTGCTGAAATAAATAGAATATCGCAAACTGTTCCATGCGAGTCAATAAGCATTTGGAGCATTAACTCTGCTGCACCTGATTCCCCGAGTATTCCGTTATATGGTGAGTTTTGCTCTGATTTCGTGTTGTTTGATTTATGGAGCTACCCATAGTCCACTGTGGGCACCAGCCTGAGGATGCGCATATTGTTGAACCAATATTCTCAATAATTGAATTCCCCTACACCATCTCTCCAGTTATCACAATGTGTACAAAAGCTCACGATTATCCAGCCCGCACCCAGAACGAATTCTTTCACGGACTGACTCGAAAACTCCAGCAAAGTACTTTTTCTTGAAAACGTTGAGCTTAAGAACTCATAAATGTTTTATTTATATAACCCCGCGGCCAGCAGTGATAAAGTAATATAATTTCTATTAACTTGGTAAATCATGAAGTCATGCTGTTGAAATTATTTTAATACATCAGCAGTTTTCAATGAAGATAGCAACTAAGAAGGAAGGCAGCATGTCAGCGTTACCCAGATTTTGTGTAATTTTTGTTTTAAAACTAAAACCAATAGAAGACAAGGAGGGCATTGTACTGAATGCAGCGAAAATGTCGTCATTGGAATGGTAATGTACTGTTTTTCAATAGACATTTGTCTGAGAGAGTTGTTGATACAACAATCGATTAAGGTTTTGTATGAGTCAAGGTGGTTAAAATCTCTGTGTAATCAAGCTCAGACAAATGTGTTTGTAGCTTAGGTTACGTTAAAAATGTTTTGCATCATTTGATGAAGAGAGAGGTGGCGAGAATTTAGAAGGTAATGCTGGAATAGACCAGAATATCGTTTAACCTTTGTACAATTGCTTCCCGTATAAATATCACAATTGTAATGTTTGCTATATATATCAGAAGTCTTTGAACCCAACCATGATAATTTCATCCAAAAATCTTTTAAAATGTTTATTCATGACACGTTTCCTGTGTTCACACTCTTATCCATTTCCTTTTGATTTGGAATCTGTCTGGAATTAGTGTCCCGACTGTTTTCAAGTAGGTTTATTCACCATTTTCCCTTTTGTGTCAATGTTCTTCTATAGGAAATTCTAGAAAAAAATACATAAGAAAGGAAGTTGCCTAAAATATCATTTAAAAAGCTTTATTAGTTGCTCGAAAATAGTATCCCATGACACATTAATTATACCGTATATTTTTCTCAATCTTTAAATTTTCTGTTAATGCCTCAGAGACGTCGCATATATGTATGTCTGCATATTTTTTCATTTTTCTTGATGGTGCAGCATATAGTTTCCGAACTTGGATGTGGTCAGCATTTGCGAATGCGACGCACGTTGGCCTTATTTGTTTAAATCTATTGAAATAAAGACAGTTAACAGAGTATAACAACCCGCTGCAAATGAGATACGCAGTAGTTTCACATTGCGACAAGGTAGGGTAAACATTAATAAAACCCCTGCTGGTTTAAGACCGACCCGTGGTTTGTGTTTCCTAAGACACACCGTGTTCTCGGAACATTTTTACAGTGGACTCTGCTGAAGTGATAAAACCAAATGAAAAGGGAAGAAAACACTTGGGCTATACTAACCTTTACAAAAATGCTAGCTACTCAAACTCTGTTTGTGCTGCATACAAATGCACCCATTTTTAAAGTAGCGATATTTAACAAGCATACAGTAGCCCACGTAATGTGTTCAATTATAAGTGACCGAGAAGCGCAAATGTAAATATACAATTCTACATTTCTATAAACAGGTTGGTAATCGCATTAGCGATTACAACGGCCGGCAGAATAACTGAACAGCAAATGTTTGAGACCTTGGTAAGTTGTTACAGAAGGGGCCCTACTTTTCTGACCTTGAACGATGTAGCCCACGTAGCCGGAACTCCGGTGAAATACCCGGCAATAGAAGCTTGAATTGCCTAAAGACAGCTGATAATGATAACAAAAAACTGACTCATAGAGCGGTTGCCATTGTGATTATTCATTTCACGGCCTTTTTTGTGTTGCTTGGGCGACTATTTTACGCAAAGCAACTACGTATATTAGCAGTTAATATCAACTAAGCAAACTAAGACAAGTAGCGGGGTACAGGGGAAGGGCGCCTCTTGGGACTTCTGCAACTTCATTACTGCCACGCTGCCAGCTGCCCTTAAATAGGAGTCTTTATCTTGCGCTTCAGACGGATTGACCACGCCGCCTTGTAGCCTACAGCTGCTGTTACCATATAGGTCTAAGCCATTATGAATTAAATTTATACGGGCTAAATTAAATTAGCATTCAAGTCAGCTAAAACATCAGCTCTGCTGTAAAATAAAAGCGTAACAGTTATCAGGGATCAGTGCACTCCATATATATCATTAAACAGAGCGATACACAGTAGATTATATATACACAAGCCAGTTTTATTTTATACACTGATATGAATGCATGGTTTACCAGTCAATATTTCCACCCAGACATTTTTAAAAGAAAGGAAACGATGCCTGTGTATTTCCTGAAAGTATCATTTACTTTAAACTAAATCACCTGGTGATTAAATTTCACTGACATTAGATGACTGAGTAGTAAAGTAAGTATATGAAAACAAGTAAGAAAAGAGTTTATTCAAAAATGTTTTGTGTAAAATATTGTGCAATCTTTACAAAATTCAACATTTCGTACATAGAGTAGCTGACTACTATTACCTTGCCAACAAAACAGAAATGAAGCAAAGTCTTGGGTTGCAATAATCGTTTCATTGTTCACAATGTCGGGGAATTAGCCTGTGCATGATACTATTAGAAATGAACTCAAAAGTTGAAAGTTATACCCGAAATGCTGGATTGCAATATACACACAGAGATTTGCTAAAACAACCAAGTTACAGATTGCACACGTTTATATACGAACCTTAAACTAAGACTGGCCAAAAGTAAGAGTCCTAATTAATCAACGTAATAAAACACCTCCATGTCATTATTCTTCTTCTTAGCCTACTATTATTAACAGTAGATGCGTGTGCGTGTTACATGTTGTTCACTGCGTAGAACTTGCATCCCAACCAGGATGTTCCCTTGCCTTGTGTCCCGTGCAACAAAACAATGAACTGCATAAGCGTAAAGAAACCATGTGTGAAAATATGCTTCTTTCAAATATATGTAGGCCAAAATGATGTTCCTTTCATTTAAGTTTAAATATACGTTCTTTGCTGTTTATAGTAGCAGGCGTATTATAGACTAGGACTCGCAAACACTCTCTGCAAAGCCATTGACCTCTAATGTTTTGTTACGTCAAGAATCAAACATACAATTATCTTTTATCGCTGTATTTTGAACGTCGGGGAGATTTCACCAAAACGGGAATGTTTGAGGAGGCAAATCTTCTGCCCTTGTCTAAAACCGAAACATAAAGTACAGATTTCCGATGCTTGCTTCCGGTCTGTTGTCAAGACAACTATTTTGCAATCCAAACTTCTGGTTGCCATTGGAGACAGAGACGCTCCGGACTGCGGTTCTGATCGAGCCGGAGGGTTTCATATCAGATATATCCGCCTTATAATGTGGATTCGCCATTCTTAGGCTATCGGACAGATTTGAACGATGAGTCAGCGGCAAGTTTTACAAGGTAAGCGCAGATTAAATAGGCTAAAATAGTGGGACAGAACTGGTGACAGAGTTCAAATGAATGACCTTGCGTAATCATCACAGCTGAACGGCCATGCTAATACGCACCTAATTTTGCATCGATTAACAACTTCTGTTTCAGTTTTTGAACAATACCAGAAATCTAGGACCCAGTTTGTCCAAACAATTGCAGAACTTGCAACAAGACCACAAAACATAGAAACGCTACAAAATGCAGGTAAGTGGGGACATATGACATTTTCATTTGGACACTGAGGTAATGTTTATTTATTAAATTAAATGTGTAACTTTTTTAAATCGGGGAACTTATTTGGTCTACCTTCACGATCTTTTCTCAAAATAATTTATAGCGTGACTATTTTTACACAGGTACACCTGGAAGAGTATGTAGGCCTATTTGTAATCTGCATTAAAATATAAAACACATTCAAGAAAACACATAAACAAAACAAATACCCAGCTGTACAGCTTTCTGAGTAGGCCTATCACACTCTCTCATGGGTAGCCACAAATATAGCCCTGACCCAAAATACGAAACTGAGACAGATTCGTCATGAAGGAATATCTGCATTATATGTTGTAGGCCTATCTTTGTCATTATTTAAAAATATTATCTGACTAAAAGCCATGTTCTGTGATATGTTACTGTCACATCACGTTCCTAATATTCACTTGGCCATTTTCACATGCTGCTGTCTCAAGTAATTTTGACAAGTTGGAGTATGGTAGGAATTAATTAGATTTACGTTTATTCATCTTATTTTAAGCATGTCCTAACAAATTTTGCAGCCTGGTGTAATAGGCTACATTTTGAAGAAGCAAAGCCAAGCTCTCAGATCGTGCTGTAAGTCTAGACCGTATCTGAGGTTTCCTTTCCCTGGAGTGGTTATGTTTTAGTTTCACTGGCAGCTCCAGAGATCTTGCGAGGTTTAGCAAGCGACTGTATTGCGAGCACGCCGGCGGGATCCCGCAGCTGTGTCTGCAGCACATGGTTTTCATTAGCAGGGTTTGCACTGCCAGAAATAAGAAAATGCCATTGCTTTCAGAATCGCACGACACTGTAGTTTAATCGGCGGGACATTCTCCCTTTTTCATACAACGTTACACTGGGACTAGACCAAACACAAGCATAAGCTAATAACAGATCTTCCTTATTTTACGATGGGAAAACGGCAATACTGTTACGAATCGAATTACTATAATAATATGACAAGACTCAGACTTAACGCCGAGAACTATGTATAGCTATACTTTCTATAACATAGTGTTTTTTATGTTTGATCTGTGCAGCGATTGTTTGAGAGACGTCATCTTATGCTGACTGTAATTAATGCTTACCATATCTATATCTCGCCTCAGCAGTTAAAAACGACTTGAGATTGTGACGCGATTTAAAAATACATCAAAACACAAAATCCACAGCATGTGCCTGTGGCTTATTCTCCAGTTTGTTTATTGAAATATTAATTGCCATTTCCCTATGCACAAAACGGATCTCTCTTCAACATAGGTGTACTGTCCCTGCTACGGCCTCTTCTGCTGGATGTGGTCCCAACTATTCGGCACACAGCAGCTTTGGCTCTGGGAAGGCTTGCCAACCACAACGATGACCTGGCCGAGGCGGTTGTAAAGGGAGACGTCCTTCCGCAGCTTGTGTACTCCTTGGCGGAGCAAAACGTAAGACTCATCCGTGCTCAGTGAACTCAGTGCCCGCAAAGGATGAGTGAATCATGAACGTTACTTCAGCCCATGTTCAGATAGTAAGTGAGTGCTGTAAAGCGGGTCAGCGGTCAGCTACTCGATGGGGAATACATTCGATGTACGCAACCAGAGAGTTACGTTTGTTCTAGAATATGAAATCTGCATTGTTCAATAATATTTATCTATAGAAATGTTACTGAGGTCTTATATTAGGCCTAATATATTTGTGGCCGCTGCGTTCACATGCATCATTACAACGCATCTTTTAAAAAATATTTCTTAATGTTTCATTTTCATTTTAAAACTTGTGAAACTTCTTGCGTGCCTGTTGCGACGCCTTTTGCTATTATCGACAATCGTGTGGATTTGAACACAATCAAATCGTAAGGCTCTGACAAAGAAAATAAAGTAAAAAAGAAGAAAAAAGAAATTCGCAAGATGAAAACTCTTGATAGATGACGCAAGCATGGGAAAGCACTCACTACTAGAAAGTTTTTTTTTTCCCGAAGACGCAATTATATGTCTTTTATCCATTTATCTCCAACTTGGCCTCTCGACTGCAGTGTATCATTCATAAACAGACAATTAACTGGCACTCGAGTACACCGCAGCCACACCAATGGAGAACTTGATGGAAAAAGAGTCACAGAATGATTGTCACTTAGTTCCAGAATGATTGTCTTAGATAAAACGTTAATGGTCTATTTTTTACAATAATTTGCGTGTTTGCACCGTGTTTTGCCAGTATCTTAAGTCATGATTTTAGTTGCGTTTGATTTCTGTTTTTTTGCGTCTGAATGTAATTAAATGGATCAACTGCACAGGACCTACACAATTTCCCAGGCTTTTGGGAATCACAAGTGCTTATTCAGGGCTGTCGTGAATGTCTCAAGAGATCAGAGCCACATAGGCAAACCGCAACTTGCGCGACCACAGAACACCTGACAAAAGGACACATGTTTGCAGAATTACCGGCTGAATCTATGCTTCTCGGGTGCACGTCTGCAGTTCTGCTGGGCCCTTGTGGCAACAGCGTGAAAGGGGACGTTTGTTAGCACTTGGTCTTTGAAAAGCTCCAGGGTCTGAGACCACTCCATCTTTTTCACGCAAGTGGGGGACTTTTTTTCGCCTGTTGGCATTCGTCCGGCTTTTTGGGACCTTGTGATGTGTGCAATTAGCTGCCAGATTCGAATTAGGGTTTCAGTGAAGGTAAACGTTTCTGCTTCGCGTCGTGTTAATTGCACCGGACAGCCTTTATATGCATTTGTGTTTAACGTTGGTTAAACACAATGGTTTTAGAGAACATATACCCAATGGATTTTTAGTTAATTTAAAATCAAAATAATTTCAGAAGACTCTTAAATTAAGTTGATGTTTGAAAAACTTAGAATGCCCAAGGCTGTTTGGATTTCAACACTTTGTTTTCATATGCATTTAAACACTCATTTATAACTTAATTTATTTGACTTTGTTAGACATAGTATTCTGTATTCCGCAGTAAATTTATGATGTGCTATTTAGGAAAAAGTGTTTAGAAGCTGGGGCGTAGGTTTCTTTTTAACATTGATGGGGACGGGTATATCGGGGTCAGGGATGTGACGTCACGTCGCCTTATAAGGCGATTCGGTAGTCACGCTGTGTACAGTTCCTTTTTTCGTAAGCTATTGCTGTTATAGTTACAATATATAAAGTGAAATTTATCTATCATTTACCCATTTTACTGTTATTCATCTTCACTAATATGGTAATCTAAGTGCGTTAAGTCCCGCATCATGTACGCTGAATTCCTAAAATTATGCAGAGTCTGCGAGATTCCGCCGCGAATATCAGGCCATTCGCTGTGGAAAAATGACTTCACCTCAGGGTCTACTGTGATGCCCCTAACACTCTCCTGCACCCTGTCTCTCTCCCAAAC
>JAAGVU020000001.1:23633613-23652593 GCA_011763525.2 Mormyrus iriodes | reverse complement strand
ATTAAATTCCACCATTTCACATAGCTTTTCATTGATTAACTGTTGGTTATGATATTAGGTCTTCAATGGGTTAAATTGCCATACAGACCCGTACCACGCTTCCGCGCTCACCGCTCTCTGTTCCCTCCTTGCTCTCGGGTCTCGAAGTGAGCGTCTGCCTGCTTGTATACTGGAGTTGCGTCTGGAGTTGAAAATAAACCGTTTTATCGGAGAGCAGGGATTCTCCATATAAAAACTGTAAGACAAAAACTTTAAATTATGTAATGACATATATTAGTCATATGTGCTTTTTGTAAACCAGGCATTATATGTGATATTATTATTAATTTTCGTCATAAAGCACCAGGGCTGGACTAGGATTCCAGTGAACATACTAAGAGGCCCACACAGAACTGTTTGGTGAAGGAGCTTCTAGAATAAAACACATTCCATACCACGCATTAACATAATTTTGGTGTCAGTTGGTAACTGTTAAATGGCATCTATGGGATTTTTGTTGTTTCATTTAGTCTTGTCACTGAAGTTGCTGATGGAGATAATGATGATGTGTGTGCATTTGTGTGTGTTTCCCTCCCTTATCTGCAGCGTTTTTACAAGAAGGCAGCGGCGTTTGTGTTGCGGGCAGTGGCCAGGCACTCCCCCCAGCTGGCACAAGCCGTGGTGGACTGCGGGGCGCTGGATGCCCTGGTCACCTGCCTAGAGGAGTTTGACCCTGGGGTGAAGGAGGTTGCAGCCTGGGCACTAGGCAACATTGCCTGCCACAACGGAGGTAGGGCCAAAAACACGGCCTCTAACTTAGCTGAGGTTAATTCTTTAAGCTAGTAGTTCTGAATGTGTATGTACATACCACCACTGGTATTTGGAGTGCCCCCAGGTACTGTGATTGTTTTCACCCATGTCATTCATACTTGGTTGCTTTGGTTTGAAGTGATATTTGATGCAAAACTTTGAGAACTACTGTTTTAAACTTATACAATATCTATTAAAAACACTATATATATATATATATATATATATATCTCCTTAAACAATGTAAAATATATACTGAAATCACCACATTGCTTAAATCTATATTATTAGCTTATTGTTATATAAAAAAGAGCTCTATTGCAGCTTAAATGTTTCATAAAAGATTGTATTTCCTGTGTAACTGTTGGGATCAGAAGAACGCAATCTGTAAAAAACAAACCGCAGGACTTTGAAACATGTCATTTGTCATCATAATTTTTGTAACTACTGTTTCATAGACTCAAAAGATACCAACAGATATCTACGACCCCTTTGAAAATGTATATTTTGGCCCATGAATGAAATGATTTAAAACACATTTAATTAGTAATCAATAGATGGTTTTTAATTGTAAAATTTAATATGGTTGATGCAGGAGTGATGAAGGAGTCAGATAATATGTTTGCATATGGAAGCGCCAGGACAATCCATGTTTTTTATGTTCTTGAATGGTCTGACCTCACATGATGGATATACACACACATGTAAACACACACTCGCTTGCACAGGGACCCACAGTTGGCACAGTGCGCCTCAGAACTGTGCTTATAAATGGGATCCAGTCGCTGACCTGTGTCTGCCCCAGGGACTTGATGAGACACTGATCTGAAATGCAGATGCGGATAGGGTGAGATGGGGGGTGGTCAGCCATCCCATCATCCCATCCTCCAGCTCCCACATGCACACCCATTCTCGTTTCTCACCCCATCACTCTCTTTTCCAATACCTCCCACCCACTCTGCGTGCCTGTTTCACTTTGAAAAATGGTTGCTTTCAGGGGTCACACCCCATCACCCCTTGGCTGTGGGAGGGCTGATCCCTTATCACCACCCCCAACCCCACCGTCCCTGCTTCTGATGTGGTCTGCAGAGCTCTCCCAGGCAGTGGTGGATGCGGGGGCCGTGCCACTGCTGGTGCTGTGCATCCAGGAGCCTGAGGTGGCCCTGAAGAGAGTCGTCACGTCCACCCTCAGCGACATCTCCAAGCACTCCCCAGAGCTGGCGCAGACCGTGGTGGATGCTGGAGCCATTGCTCACTTGGCGCAGATGATCCTGAACCCTGATGCTAAACTAAAGGTGAAGACATCAAAGGCTCTTACCTACCCTAGATCCAACATAGATACACAGCTGCCAGTATCTCTCATATACTGAGTCACTACTGTTATTCCTTTAAAGAGTCTATTTAAAAAAAGAGACATTTTCATGTAATTTTCAGTAATATATCCCAAAGTTGAGGCAGTTGTTTGTATAATTGTTGAGGACATGGACTTGTAAACCTGTATGCTATGATTCTGTGAATTCTGTTATAAAAGAGTTCCACAGTCTATTGAAGAAAGATACATTATTATATCATATTCAGTAATATATCCCAAAGTTCAGGCAGTTCCTTCTGTAGCTGTTGAGGTGATGGATTCCTGGGTCATTCCATCAAGCATCAGAATGGTGTTGTATGAGATACCTCATTTGAATGTCTTCACCAGAATCAGTAGTTAAAAACTGTAAACTGCTTTGGATAAAAATGAAAGGGGACCTTTCTAGCGGACACATTTTGAGGTGCTTGATTAACACAAAAGTCTACAAAATTTAAGTAGTCTTGAAGACATTGTAGAATGGTAGCACTATTCTAGTGGGCTCATCTGAAATTTCCTAATTTTGGTTCCAGCGTCAAGTCTTCTCAGCCCTTGGCCAGATCTCCAAGCACTCAGTGGATCTGGCTGAGATGGTGGTAGAGGCAGAAGTCTTCCCAGCTGCTCTGGCCTGCCTCAAAGACCCGGATGAATATGTGAGGAAGAATGTCACCACGCTGATACGGGAAGTCGCCAAGCATACACCCGAGGTAACTGCCCAGCTCTCCACTCCCGGTGAGGGATGCCAGCACCTTACATCATCAGGGGGACGATGGACCTACTGTTACCCTCCCCCTTCCTCAGCCCAAAAACCTCGAAGGCAGGCTGTATGGTCCCTCCAGTTCTTTCCCCAATAAGCTGAATGCTTTTTTTTTGCAGGTCACATGACGTAGCCCCAAGAGGGCTCCAGGAAGCCCTCATGAATGACTGGTTGACATAACAAATGGGCCTTTCCTTCAATGTCTTCACTCTTCTCTCCTGAGGCAGGATTCCTGCTCAGATGAGAGAGGCCATGCTCAAGCTGTCATTCCCATTAGAATCACTCACTTGTGAAGCCCCAGTACACATTGTGGAGCCCCTGTACTAACTGAGCCTGCCAGGAACTCAGCGATTAGCTTGTCTTGTATTGGAAGAGATGACATCATTCAGATTGTTGTGATGTGGAATTATGGGAATTTGAGTGGAAGTATGACCGTGTTGTGTTACTGACCCCATAAAAGCTGTGCAAGCAGATTCGCTGCTGGACACCTCCCATCATCAGATAAAACACACTTCAACATTCCTGCTTATTTTAGTTGTTTGGCTGTTTTACTGATCTGGCAGCTGCCTGGCGTAATTAAATGTGCCGAGAAGCAACTATAATGCATCCTAATGTATTTTAATATGGCCCCATATTCCTACCGTTTATCCAGTACAGGACTTCTGGGGGGCCTGGACCCTAGCCCAGGCTGCATTTTTAATGAAAAATATAATTTATATAAACAAAGTACACCCTGTACTGTGGTTTCCTCCCTCTATCCAAAGGCTGTTTGAACTGGCTGCTCTCTAAACCAAACATAGATTTTGTGTGTATGAGTGTGTGTGCCCCATCCAGGTTATTATGTGTATTGTTCCCTATGCTACGTGGGATAAGCTCCAAACCCCTCGACGACCCTGTGCTAGATAAGTGGTTATAAGCTCCTAGCTTGCCAGGAAGGTTTCTATTTAATTAATACATACATTTAATTCTATTTTCTTTCTGTACCTTAGATATCCCAGTAGCACACTTTTAAAATGAAATTTAGTGCATAAAGTTTTTACCCTTGTGATAATTTTTTTACTGTTGCATCAAGTTGTTTGCTGTTGGATTACAGATTTTTTTGGTGTTCATTTGTTTTTTTACTATCCTACATTTTCTGTGGCGCTATATGTGACTAAAACGTCACTTCAAGCCCTGTACATCCCTGAAGAAGATACGTGGTTAGCAGACGGATGGATGGATTATTTGAATGCACTGGAATATATGGAGTTACTCAGAATGTAAAATTACATTCTTGGTGGTGGAGTCTGACACGTGATGACGTAATGCCTTTTGCGCCCACAGCTGTCCCAGCTGATTGTGAATGCTGGGGGTGTGGCTGCTGTCATTGACACCGTTGGCGACTCACGTGGCAGCGGGAGGTTGCCGGGGATCATGATGCTGGGCTATGTCGCGGCGCATTCCGAGACCCTGGCCATGGCCGTCATCGTCTCTAAGGTTTGCCGTGTAACTAAATACCTGGGTGTAGGAGTCATTTTCTGTGTTTATTTATATGTATATACTCTATGAAACTTATGTTGTATTATACCTATTCTCAATTGACTGTTTTTTTCTGTGAATGAAATAACAGCACTGTCACACCCCCCTTTGTGCTAAACATATGATGATATCAGACACAAGGTCAGATGATTAGACCTACTATGGATTATTCTAGCACACATACAGGATACAAAAAGTTTATTTTTGATATGAACAATAAAACAAGAAAGCTTTAAATTGGACTGTGTGAGTTTGCAAATGATATTAATAGGCCAGTCCATAGCAATGGCTTCAGTTTTTGAATGTGATTAGCCACTAAAACAGACTTAAAGTAACTCAGTGAAGATGAACAAAGAGCGTTGGCCATAATGGACTAGGAGCTAAGTGGACCTATTGCTTCATAAATCAAAAGTTATTCAAAAGTTTAAATGTTGTTTTCTTTAACACATTGATGTTGATGATAGAGGGAGATGGACAGATAACTCCAACTTAGCAAACCACATCTCCTCTCTAGTGTTCTCACTTCGAAGTACTGAAATAGATGCACAGACTGTCATGGTTACCAGTCCTGATTGTTCATAGATGAAATGGAAAATACATACCTTATGGGTTTTGGCTGAGCTTCAAGGCTTAAGCATAAAGTTTTGACTTCTCTGGTGCCTGTCTGTTCATTGAAAGGATATCAGACGTCTGATTTTGATCAATAACATCCAAACATTTGAGTGATATATGCCCCCAGTTTGTCTGCATGTTTAGTATGATTTTTTTAGCCTTGGCTTTGAACTCCAAATTAGTCCAGAGCATAGTTTATGAGTCCATGTCACCCTCACTGTTGCTGTGCAATTATCACATCCCATAATGCCCCATTACTCTTGCAGTGAGCTGTCCTTGGAAATTAATGTCACAAATCAAAGGAATATGACAGCCACTGACAAGCCCCATTAAAAGTTTGTTGTTCTGCTCCATTGCCTAACAGGACTTTCACTGGAATTATAATTAGACTGTGCTGTAGAGAGACCCAATAAGAGGACATCTGTTACCATTCTTTCGTGTTTCTACAATATGATAACCATATCATACAAACGTTTGTAACATGGATTTAACCTCTGGGGCAGATTCAAAGCCCACTGAATTGGGATATGTATTTCAGAGTCATTTGAGAGCACGGTTACCAAAGTAACTGCCCAAACATCTGAATCATTTATTTATCTTTTAACTATTATTTTACTATTACGATAAAGTTCTACAGTTGCGTCTTATCACTGCCCTTTCTCCTTCATTTTCTTTCCCATCTTTTAAAAAAATACCTGTCTCTTCCTTCCATTGCTCTTCTTCTCACCCTGCCTTGAATCATTTTCATATGTCTCTCCTTCTCTTCTCCACACTGTGTCTCATTTTCTGCTCACACCATCCTGCCACCCTATCCCCCCCATGTTCCTCCTGGACCTGGTCGCCTTTTCTCACCTCCCCACCGCACCCGCTCACCCTAGGGCGTGCCTCAGCTGGCTATCTGTCTGGTAGAAGAAACGGAGGACCATATCAAGGCCGCAACAGCCTGGGCCCTGGGTCAGATTGGGAGGCACTCCTCAGAACACGCCCGGGCTGTGGCGGTGGCCAATGTTCTGCCCCGCCTCCTGAGGCTGTACATGGACACAGAGAGCTCCGAGGACCTTCAGGTCAAGGTGGGGCATGCAGGACACACTATTTACCATGCTTTTATCTCTGGGTGACTTCCAAAGGTCTTCTAATCCAGATTCCGTCAAAGGTATGCCATTAAATTTAAGAACCACAATCTCAATAAGAACTTTGTTAAAGGGTAGGGAAAGTGTTTGGCCATACATGTTCTCAGCATAATTGCATCCCTTAAAGTCCCCCTTGAATTCTCTCAGGCTAAGAAGGCTTTGAAGAGCATCCTGCAGAAGTGCACCTTTCTGCCAGCGCTGGAGCCACTGCTCCACGAAGCTCCCAGCGACATCCTCAAGCACGTCGTCGGCCAGTTCAGTAAGGTGTGGGCAGGCATGCAGCCCTCCCCATCCCCTGGTTAAATCACTAATTTCACATTCCAGTTCAAAGAGGCAGGGATGAGTCCCATTGGCAGAACCCACCAGCAGAGGCACTAATGTTGAGCAATCGTGTGTCTTCAGGTGCTGCCCCATGACAGCAAGGCGCGGCGTCTGTTTGTCACCAGTGGAGGGCTGAAAAAGGTGCAGGAGATCAAGGCAGAGCCTGGCTCTCTTATGCAGGAGCACATAAACTCCATAAACAGCTGTTACCCTGAGGAGATCGTCAGGTGCACAGCTGGCTTCTCTTTCAACTTCCCCTTCTTCTGCTTCCACCGCTCATCATTTCATGACCGGTCTTGTACTTTCAGGTACTACTCCCCGGGGTACTCTGAGATTCTTCTAGAAAGAGTGGAGACATACCAGCCAACATGATACCCCATGGACACCTCCAGCATTTTATCACTCAACAAAATTACAGGAAATTACAGCTACTACACAGATGTATGTCTGCAGTTTAAGCGATAAGTTTAGAAAATTAAAATATCAAATATTCATTGTAAGTCTGAATAACATATGTATTTTATTATATGTAGCCCTAATTACAGTTATTGTTCTGCTGGACAAATTCTTTGGTTTTTACATAAATGTGTCAGTCATTTGCCAGCAGGGATATAAATTAACAAACGACAAATTGATTTGAGTTTTTTTTTCATAATTTGTATTTTATGATGTAGTTTAAAATTGATGTACTTTTACTTGTACTGTCATATAAAGTGCTGTAACTCTAATTTTAATCCGCTACTTAATCCCCCAAGTGTGTCTGCTAAGGATGTGCGGGAATCAATGCTGAAATATTGATTCAATCCTGTACTGGATATTGGATGTTTTGTTTTGATTTTAACATTATAATATTAATTTAAATGGTATTTAAAATGTTTATACTAGAATAGGAAGCAGGACATGAACTACTACCAGGCAGGGCTACCCATAAAGGGGGAGAAGGATGAAGACTTTCAGGGGTCTCGACATTATTGACTAGGGAAATGGAACGACTGATCTGCTGGTAACCACCTGCTGGCAAATAACGCCCCATTTTTACCATCAGGGGCTGGGTACTGCATATGGGGATTGGTTTCAGCGATGATAACCTTGGTATCAAATTGAATCGTCATGAACCACGATTGGACCATTTATTTTTCATGCCAGTCATATGAAGTTGTGCCTAAAATCAACAGCTGATTGTCCAAAATGTTAACAGCCACTAATAATAAGGGAGCTTCTGGTGGGAGACACATCATCTGCATAACTAATGCGTCCATGGCTGCACCTGTGACAGAAGGAGGAGAATATCACATCAGCTTTGCCTTCTTAAGCCTATTATCTGTATTCTGGAATTCCATCTGTAATTAGAATGAATGTACAGAGGTAAGTTTCAGCTTCATCGCATCCTTTAGACCTGGCTAGCTAGGTTAGCGAGCTATAAACATTATACACCCGGAAAAGTTCAGCATTTCTGATGACAGTTAAAATTAACATTGTTTAGCTATCAGCATTAAATTAGATGAAACTATTTATTTCATTTGTAATCAAGTTTTGGGTATAGCTTGACCAGGGGAGCTGTTAGACCTGTTGTAGCTATTGTGCTGTAGCCCCCCTTAAATGTTTTCTACCCCTTCCCCCAAATAAATGTGTATTTATTGGCTTAAGTCATGAATAGCTTGTTATATATGTTTGCCATTGCCCCCTCCCCCCAACCCCTAGTGAATTGTTGTTGATCATGCAGTAAACCTACATTAAGGTAATTTTGAGAACCTGAAGGAAAAACACAATTTCAGTTGATTTCAGCGTTCATGTAAGTAGGCCTATATGTGCCTCTGGCTGATGCTTTTTAGTTGGTGCAATGCTGTGAGAACCAGCTAGAGTTCCTTTTTCATTGAAGTGTCCAGGTACGTATTAAAATAGAAGGAAAACACATTTTGAAGGGGCACTTCATTAAAATGCATAAAAACAGAAATACAAAAAGGGGCCTTGTACTGTGATACTAGGTGTCTAAATTGAATACTAAACAGCAAGTTCAAATTGTAGGCTGAATGTTTTTGGCTCATGAAGTAAAGTTGCTGGAGGCCTGAATTAATATAAATGTGAGAATGTATCAGATTTATTTGTACCATTTTCAGTTTATTTACATGCTGAAATAATAATATTGTGGGATGGTGTGTGGCTCTGTGAATTAAAATTCTGTGCTGGTGCTCAATAGGTTGCTGATTCAAATCCCATGGCTTGCAGAGTGATTTTACTATTGTACCCTTGAGCAAGGCCCTGAACCCCAACTTGCTCCAGGGGTACTGCCTCACCCTCAAATGTATGTTGTGTTGAGACAGTGTCTGATAAAAAAATAAGAGTGGACACATTTTTATCAAATACTCACTATTCTGAGTACTTTTCATACAGCCTACTCTTTTTACTCTTACTTCAATAGTTTCTAGGAAAGGTATTTTACTCAGAGTTCATTTTTTTGGAAGTAACATCACTTTTATTTCAGTTGGACACCTATGAAATAAAGCAGCATCCATCATCTCCTGATTCAGATGCGTAAGCAAGATACGTTTTTTGCCCCCTTTTTACAAGCGCAAACATCCGTCTGTGGCATTTTGGTGCTAGCTTTTGAAAATTAAGCATTTTGGTTAAACTGAACGATAATAGAAATGTAATTCTGGCCTACAGTAACAACTAATAAATGGATGATTATTTAAACTGGGTGTAGCTTTAATTGTTTAATCAGCATTTATATCACAGTCAGCCTGTATAACTAATCACATGCACATTTCCTACATATAAACCGTTCATCTTAAAATATGCAGTGCTCAGATGACATTAGCTGTGAGCAGATTTAACAAAAATTCCACTGAGAGGACAATAGGAACTGTGACCAATGTCACGTATTTAATGGAAATTCTTTTAAAATTTAAGCAAGACGCCACAAAGTACATTCAACAAACGTACCAATTACTGTGCAGCATGACCGACAAATCTCAAGCAATTTCAGAATTACTAATCGTTATCATACAGCAATGTCTATGGGATAATTAGGTTAGTTTGTACCAATTTATTCAGCGCTATTAGTTATAACTGAAATTAAATTAATTAATTAAATACAGACACGTTATTACCGAATGATAAATGTGTCTCAATAACCTGAAAATACGATTTAATATTATTTCCTCCCTTTTTGTTTAGCTGAATCCTGGCTTGTATAATCATTTAATATTCGGTGCCGTTATTTATTGATATCGCCGGCTGATAACCTTTTAAATATATGCTATCTTTTACAAAATGTTGAAGTCCTCTTACGTATTACATAGCCTATGTAATTCTATCACGCGAAATGCCCGTGTCACCTACACATGCATTGCATTCGTTGGCGACTTGTCGAGAAGAATGTTTTAACCAAATATTGATGAAATTGTACCGATTGTCTTGTTGTCATGGCGTTATATTTACGGTGAGCTCAGCGAAGGTCCGTTTGCTTATTAGCTTTATGTAAATTGCTCCGGTGTTAGGATTAGCCTCTGCTCTTTGTGGCCCTCTGTCGGTGACACAGCCTGTGCATGATCATTCGCACACTGGTATAAAATCCGCTGTAGCGATTTTATTATTCCTTCAGAAATAATCTAAATTGTACAGAGAGCTTACTTGATGTAGACGAACAAGTGCTACTTTCTTAGGCATCACTTGACAAGAATGACAGGCCTACAATTTAACCACAAATTTAATTTTATCATTTTAATCACGACTACTTTGACAGATGTGGCCGCGACAAAATATATAGAAATCAAATTATTCAATGAAACTTTACTATTTTTCCTTATTTAAAATTGCAATGATTTTTAAATTTGAAACTGATCGCTTCAGTTATGGCAAGCGATCTGTGACCAACGAAGTGTAACAGCGTCGATCAGCATTATGAGACATTTAATTAGTATTCGAAATATGATGTAGGCTACTTTTAATTTTATAGCCAAACGCGTTTTTCAAAACTTAAACGTGTAATTGTGGATTTCCTTGCATCAGTACACAGTAGGCCAACTAATAGTTCGTTATAAGACGTTTAAGTATTATAGTCGTTAAAGTTCATTGAATTGATTAGTGCCTGTAGTGCTTCATACAAGTTTTAGGGCTGTTTTCATGTCCCAGAAAGTCATCTAATTGATTTTTCTGAAATGTCACATAATAGGAAGAGCGGAGTCACAGGGGCAAGTTGTCACACAGCAATTTATTCTGTGACTAGAAGTTACTGGTAAGAAATACTGTTACAGAAAATATCACCCCATCTTTTTTGACATATTCACGTGATTGGTTTTCATGAGACAAACACAACTCTGAGGTAACTGCATACTTTATCATTTTGACAAGTTATAAGAAAAAACTGTAATTAGTTTATATGTTTATATATTAGTAGTCAAACTCAAAATCAGCACGTGCCATGTGCTGGTGGCCAGGCAAAGCAGCCTATTTAACGTGTAAAATTATGTTTTACACATTAAAAACTTTACGTTTTAAAAAACGTACTGTTTGCTTAATTGTAAAACTGGTTCATATTTAGGCCTATAACAGATCAATTTGTTTAGCTTTAATATGGAAATAACTTATCCAGTTCATGTAAGTCTTAATCGCATGGTAGCGATGAGAGCATGTTTGGGGTAAGTAGTCATATTTTAGATAGGCTACTGAGTGCGTTATTTGACACCCTTTTTGGCAATCTGAGGACAAATATGAAACACACTGAATTATTTTTAATTCGATATTGCCACTGAGTTATTTCAAACATGTCATTGCCTTGTGTATTATTGCCATTTTGACCAATTGACTTTTTCATTAACCGAAAGCCTTTCTCCGCCTTTAATGAAATAATTATATAAATATGGCATGAATATTGTTTTCAATGCTCTTCACTGTGTTACTTTTCAATAAGTTTAAACTATTCAATGAATTCATATAACCTAGTTTTTTTATTTCTATATTTTGGTCACCCAGGATAGCCTAAGGATAGCTTGATAGTTAGCTTAAACAAGTTTACCCTTCCTGAACTGATATTGTTCAGTCATTAGTAAAATGTTGGATATTAAATTAGTAGTTAAAATGTCAATTAATTACACTGTGACGGCTTGTTCCTCACGTATGACAACGTGCTCCATTATGGGGCAAAATACTAATGTGGTGTTATTGTATAATTAAATCAATATGAAATTAGGAATGAATATACAGCGCATATTAGGCTGGGCATTAAACGCTTGTTTCTTTTGGCGCGGTTATGACCGTTCAGCAAGGTTGTGTTTTGTATTAATTCTTGAAAAACTCAGAGAAAATGTGTGACAGCATACCTCGATCACCCCTAGCCTACAGTAAACACTTGAGAGTCCTTGAAAGTAGGCATTTAATAGGTTGTAGCAGTGCATAAACATTGTTATAAGGTGAAAGGAGACACATGATTTATATAACCCCACTTTTCCTATGTCTGAATGGCTCCTCTTCAGGCAAGAAATGCCATCACAAAAAAAATTAATAATGCTATGCGGACACGGAATTTATATCTGAGGATTAAATTTATAATGGCAATGCAGAAACGGTACGCATCTCCCGTAATATCTAAGTGACCGCGTGTTTCTAGGTTAATATCCCAGCAGTCTGTGTCTGGGTGGGTGAACTACTTACCAAAAGACCGACTGACTTTCATGAACAACACAACACAAAGGGAGTGCTGTTATTAATCGCCCCAAGAAATCCAAACCCATTTTGCGTCCGATTAAACACTCATGATTTGTCACCAGTACCTAATTATTGATATTTTCAAATCACCATGAGTTCTCATAGTTAGAAATATGTATCATCTTTGAATAATCACCAACTGCAGTAATTGGCAGGCCTCGGTCACAGTTGTGCTGTGATAATTGCATGTGCCTATATATGAAAATAAGAAAATGTTATTTAGAATATTCATTATTTTTAATGCAGTCATACTTGCATTGATCAATGACCATCTGTGGGAAAAAGGAATGAAGTACACTTGTATATGTGCTGTAATTTAAAACGTGCTCTTAATATATGGACCTTGTAAAATAACAGTATATTCTCGTAAAATTGCCATTGTATGAACGAACGGCATTTAACACGAGAAATGACACTGACACGAAGACCCCTGTCTAACACACACACACAAGCTAGAATTTCTTAAGCTTAAGTTAAATCTTGACTCTGAGCCGGTCAAACTTACAGGCGCTATCCTACGGCGCTATCTTCCTAGGGGGCGCCGACTTTACAAACCGACAACAAAGTACGTACAGTAGTTTACAGCAGAACAGGATGTAGCATAGACGGTCAGAAAAATACCATAGAGACAGACGAAGTACTTAGTTTTATTGAGCTTTGCTTATGTGATTGAGGGTATTTTATAGTAGTACTACAGAGTACAACAGGCAGCCTCACTCAAAGAACAAATACGAAACGATCTGCAGACAAATATCCATAAGCACTGAGTTAGCAAGTTATTCTTATACAAATGATTTTACCATTTTAAAGTATTTCAAATACAACATACTTGCCCAACAGAAGCTTTATCCTGTAGGTTTAAACACAAACACACACATTCGCTTTTATAGTTAAACACAATCAGTGATTAGAAAAAAAAACAATATTTTTAAATAAGCTGTACATTCTTTCATGTTCGCTTTGTAATTTAACGAACAGACACAGCTACTTGACATCGGTTGGTAAGTCTTTTTGGCAAAATTAATAAGCAACTAAAACACGCCACAAACTGTAGAGGACGTTTGTAGAACAGGGCAGGTGACATGGTCATCATGGCCAAAAAAATAACGAACATCACCCGATCTTAGAATACAATCCTTAAAAACAATACATAGTAAATCAACTCCCATTATCAGTTTTTCTAATAACGAATAGATCGCGGTATCATGGTTTGATGTCCTTGTGGCTAAAAGCGGAGAGAAAGTAGCACAGGATAAACTCACCCCCCGCAGGGATCACCTTAATACGACCAGCTGCTTACAAAAAAAAAAAAAAAAGAGTAAATGTAACGCTGATTTTTGGAACGGGGTAAAACACAGCAATGCCTGAAGCCATATGTAACGGGCACTTTTGCAACGCAAGCCTGTCTCCAAAGAGAAGTTTACCAATGGCTCCCTGTTATTAAAACCAATTATTACTTAAGATGAATCACTGACGTATTAAAATAAAACTGCGCATGAATGGGTACATAGTTTAAATCCATTAAATCCATAATAGCTTTTCAGAAAACAATAATCTAGAGGAAAAGGCACGCCTCTCGCACAGTGTGATGTATACATTGAAAACACAGTATAAAACATTTGATCTTTTATTGGACCCTGCACTCTAAAGAGAATACGTCAAGCGTGGTAATACTTGTGGCTTACGGAAATTAATAAGCAAATTCATATGCATTATAAGCACAAAATGAAATGTGGATTATAGGCAATACACAGTACTTAGGGGTTGGGACAAATTAATACAATGACATCCTTCATGTAGCAGATCACTTGAGCTGACACTGTAAGGTACTTAAAAAATTCTTGCAAATCTTTTTTTTTTTTTGTTTTTGTTTAAAAAGTTATGCAAAAATATATCCGTATTTATAATCTATATATCTACACAAACATACCTATCACGTGGAAGCTTCCAAACAGGGCTAAGGATACAGCATGTTTAGCTTGTAGCCCGTTACTTGTCTTGCATGATCACAAAAATATTTGTATAACATAGCTGTTAGCAGTTCCCTTCATAAATGATCGTTCGGGGTGCGTAAAAGGTTTTGGTGACTTTAATCATGTGCAAAATATACAAATTGCGCATTTATATTCATTTTCAGTCTTTTCCCCCTCAAAGTTCAGCGCCAGTATGTCCTTGAAATGATCACTGGACAGTTAAATTAATAATAAATCAATTAATAGTAATCAATTAAGGCCCTGGGCCAAACATATAAAACATGTGGCCTCTAAAATGTTCAATTTATGGTAAAATACTTTATATATAAAACTCAAAACAAAGCCAGACGTAAAATAAAGTTGGCCTGCAGGGATTGTATTCGTGCAACACAAAAAAAAAACAAAACAAAGTGTTCATTCAGTCTGCAGTAAGCAGGACAGCTCCATGCTGTAACACCAGAAAAAAGCGCTTCTCTGTCTTGTGGGGGGTGGGGGTACAAATTCAGTCTACTTGCTGAATGCCATTTATCATAGCGCACAAAAAAAAAAGGGGAGAGAGATGTTTTCAGTCTTGATTCTACCAGAGTAAACGTCTCTGTCGCAGTGGTTCAGAGCATGCTACCCCAGAGTGCTACAGATCCTGCCTATGGGACCTCTGGTTTTTCCACCAACGCAGACCACTGGGAACGGGCGCAACATGAAACCACTGGAAGTGGGTTAAGGATTTTCTATGTAGACGTTTCACCACCGGAGACCATGCACCATCACCCAACAAACGATGCTCGGGTATTTTGTAGCACAGGTGGAAGAGAGGAGGAGATCGGCTGCTTCAGGAGTGCAGGCGGATCATAGTTATGGCAGTTTGTTTGCAGGTTGGAGGGCTCCTCCTGAAGTTCCTCTACAATGTCTCCAACATCATGTTTCTCCGACCAGTTCCCTCAAAAAACATGGTACCCGCCTTTGCTCTCCCCTCCACCAAGGCCAATCCCTTATTTTGCTGCTGAAGCGGAACAAAAGTAACAGAATTCCCAAACGCAACCAGGATACTGGAGAAAATGACGACCGAGCACCAACACGAGGGGGGCGAGAATACTGCTTTCAATACCAGAAAAAAAAAAATTATGTAAACAAAGGGCGACTGAAGTTGGCGAGAGAGAAAATCCCCCCACTGGTAAATTGTATGTGCATTTACCAGATCTCCCTGGCCAGCCCCCCCCCCCCAGGCCCCCAACCCTGCCCTCATCGCCAAGGCTACGAAAGGATTGTGGTGATGAAGTCGTAGAATCTCTTGGAGTACTGCTCCGGGTTCACTGTGGAGATCTCCGCCCCTGCCTGTACAGGGGAAATGCGGGATTAGGCAACATGCCACAAGTGATTTTTATATGGGGGGGGGGGGAACTGACAGAAACTTGAACCCGAAGCGTGCAAGCTGAGCTCTGAACACCTGTGAAGCCGGACAGCGATTCTACTGACATGTACCGAGAGAGCACAAGCGACCCTGGTCTCCTGAGTCAGTCATATCAATGTTTCACGCGTTTATCATTTTAATAAGTGCTATATTTTATACTCACCCCATGCTTGACTGTCTTGGCTGCGTGCGCCGCCTTCTTCTTCGCGTCATAGTGCGTCAGGATGTCGATGATCCCCATGAAATATACCTCCTTCCTTGGGGCATCTTTGCAAAAAAACACACACATATGTTTACAATAAATTATATGACAGGAATGTTTAGTTAGGTCACCATTTAAAGTGGTCACTGAATATAGCACACGCGCTAGAATGTGCACACACGCACACACGTGCACACAGGGCTGTGCTCTCCTTCTCACACCCAGTGCATCTGTTTTTCATGCCACAAAATAATACGACTATATAAATCATGTACCGGGAGAAAGATGGATGATCCACTCCCCATAAGTTCCCTATAAGCGTTTGGTTCACAGAGACCAGACTAAAGGGACATGAAGGTCTACTCCAGGGGAGGAGCATAGCTGTACTGAAGAAGGGGGAGTCAGAATATGTGCTCAGACTGCGATGTCTGTCACCACCTCCACCTGCAGCCCTTCCTTTGACCAAACATCTGTTTCATCTTCCTGTATGCCCCGTTCCTTCCTCCTCTTAACCCTATGTCCATTCCACCTCCAAAGGAAGTTGCTAATCCTTCCTCCCATCCCTGCCTCACTTGGGTCTGTTCACCATCCCACCTGAAACGTGTCATTAACTGCACTCAGTGAAGGCCCTGTGTGAGATGGGCGCTGTGATCCCAGTAAAAGCAGCCCACCTGTACAGTGACACGGCGGTCAGACTCACTATCATGGCTCCTCAGTGCGTAAACGTCAATGTTGGGGTCGAACTCCCCGGCGCCGAACACCCTGTTGTTGTCCAGCGTGTTGTTGGGGCTGTCCGGGGGGGTGCTCACGAGCCCGCCGTCGCTCTCCCCCTCCTCCTCCCCGTCATTGTCCTCGATCTCTACCTCCTCCTGCTCTGCCCGTTCTATGTCGTGGATGCCCACTAGGAGGCTGTAGTCCATCAGTTTTAGTTGGGCCAGGAACTGAGGCAGGAAAACCAGCACTAATTAAACTGCAATCTAATTATACATTTAATTAAACAGTTACACCCTCATGTCATGTGTGCATTGTTTTCTCTAAAATAACTGAAGTGTTCTGACATTGCTGTATCTGTTCCCCCTTAGATGGAGGATAAATAGGGTGGAGGCAGCTGCCAGCCTCTCAAAAGCAGCCAGACATTTGCCCTTGCAGTGGGTGGAGGCTTTTGCAGAGTCACAGGCAAGTTCTCACCTTGCTGGCATTCTGCTCAACCCTGGTAACACCTCAAACTAAGACCCAATGGGGGGGGGGGGTTCCCTAAATTCTATATAAGCCCTGCCTATCCCCAGGTGCCACATTCACCTCCACATCCCTCTTCAGCTTCTCCAGGAACATCTTCTTGCTGTTCTCGTCGATGTAAACCTTCTGTCCATCGTTGATGAAGTCATTGTCTTTGTACGTTGGGAGTTCTTTGGCCTAAAAGTAACAGATGACTGTCAAAATTAAAATTCCTTCCACACTGGACAGCTGTTCAGCTTCTCTGAAATCGATATTCTGTGTTCTCTTTAATATGTATATGAGACACAAGCTGTTTATAACTTGAAAACGTGTACATGCCTTGCTGTACCTTGCGTGACCAGAGAGGGTGCTGCGGAGCTACCTAACTGCAGCTCGTCTTGACCCTTGTTCAGTGCAGCCACTGGAGAATGTGAGATTATGCTTTACGGGCATGTTGACCTCTGCAAAGTGCTCAGTTTGCACTTACTCTGGTGATGGGAGCATCTAGACTAACCCTGATAGCCCTCACATGCACAGACAAGACACAGGGATGTTTAACAAGGCCACAACCAAACTCGAAACCTAACACAGGAAAACCATGCTTACTACTCTCATTATAAGGCATTTTTTTCCTTTTATCCGTCATAAGACATTGCTATGATCTGTACTAAAAGCAACACTAACCCATCCAGCACCTGGTGCTGGTCAGCGATTTTCGGGACATACTGATTACACTAATATATCCATTTAATGTGTGACACATTCATCCCACTTTTTGGTCACGTCAGGATTGCAGTCACCTGTGGGAAATGGTGCAGTTCCTGTGTGACAGACATTCCTGAACACCCACGTTTTCTTCCACACCTGGTGCAAGCTGAATATTACATTTTTTTTCCGACAGACATATGGTTTCACCATCACTACAACATCTGTGGTTACACTGAGTGATTATTAATTTAAACGATTCTGAAAACAGTGAGCAGCTCGTACAACCAGAAACACCCAGGAGGTGAACTCTGAGCTGCCACAGCCGATACAAAACGGCACAGGTGTGATTAATTCAAAGACGCCCGACCGAACGGGAAAGTTTAAATGCTTGTGAAATATCAGTCAAATTGAATTCATTTTTGTTTTTCTTCCTTTTTCATTAAAAAAGTGACTGTGGCTTTTTTAAGTAATGCGTAATCATACTAAAGAGCAATTATAAATGTGTGTGATGAATAAAATGGAAGAGCGGGGGCCTGTTTCATAAAGTTGGATTTTTGTGTTAGCAAGATCACTTGTTGGATTTAAGGTAGTCTGGGCTAAAGTCGATTTAAATTGGGGTAGAGAGGACAGGCGGGGTGTCTCTCAGATGCTAACCTGCAAAAACATTCTGATGAGAGATACAGATATGAAAAGTGCTGCAATCACATACCAAGCTACAGCTTTTAAAGCCGACATGCTAATGACACGTTTCATAAGTCTGAGGAAATCCGCTTAAGCTGCGACTCATGTTTGTGACACTGGAAAAAAAAACAAGCTACCAACGCCGCAAATCGAAACCCTTCTGCGATGTTTGATACCACTTTGTAAGCTTATAAAGTGTTTTGTATATATATTTTTTCCCTTACATGAGTATCAGTTGCATTAGACTCAGTTCCTGCAGAGTAACATTTACTATCGTTCTGAACATTCAAGAACTACAACAAGTTTGAACTTATAAACAAAAAGCACAATTCAGGGCAATCGACCAAATGTTTCCTAAATATCTTACGAGGGGAAAAAAGAAGCCCCCCCGTGGTGTAACCGTGCCATTTTGAAGGGACTAAGGAACTAGTGCAATAATTAGGAAAGTGCTGAGCCAAACAGACTGCTGCAGAATCTAGGTCAGCGCGAAGACCATGCACATGTGGGGGGGGGGGGGGGGGGGGGACAACACCCCAAATAAAAAAAAAAACTTTTACCCCAGGCCCGGGTTAAAAAAAAAAAGAAATTTTACCCGACCACCCTGGCACAGAA
>JAAGVU020000001.1:23620729-23633603 GCA_011763525.2 Mormyrus iriodes | reverse complement strand
GAACGAGACTGGGCGGGAAGTAGGGGCTCCGGGGGAGACCGTTGGGGGGGGGGGGGGGGGGGGGGGGGGGGGAGCAACCACCCTAAGTTCAGAATACAACTTTAACCCAGGCTCTGGTTTAAAAAAAAAAAGTCATTGTAGCCGGTCACCTTGGCAAGGAAGGATCCAGAAACCAGGAAGGATCAAGAAGCTCAGAATAACCGTTTCAGTGTACATTATAATACAGCTCAGGAAAAAATTGAGACCACTCTATATATAAAAGAAAAATCTGCATTTTTAAATCCTGGTATAATCCTGGTTCTGCTGGTAGAAGGCTGCGCTGAGCAGCAGGTTGCTTCCAGGTTCAACATTTCTAAGACAGCAGTACACAAGAACAAGGTGAAGCAGGAGACACTGGGAACGACCAATAACCAGCCAGGCAAAGGGTGGTAGAGACTTTCTAATGCCAGAGATGAAAATTAACTTATCCAACAGTTTCTCATGAACTGTAGGATGACATCAAGTGACCTTCAAAAGGAATGGGAAACGTTAAGTGCAGGTCTGAAGTGCCCTGCTAGGACAGTTTGTATCAGGCTCCTAGAAACAGGACTGAAGTCCCATAAAGCAAGGAAGAAGCTCTTCATTAATGAGAAACAGAGAAGATCCAGACTGCAGTTTGCAAAAAAAAAAAAAAAAAAAAAAAAAAAAAAAATTATATATAAAATTCACAGACGCACACCCATAAATTGAGAAATGAGTGAAACAAAAAATTGTGCTGTGGTCTTTTATTTTTTTCCAGAACCGTATATTAGATATAAAGTGGACCCTCTGCCCCCAGGGCTAAACATCAATAAGAAGTGTGATTTTCCACACAGCACATGCTTGTGTTAAGTTCTGTTTTTTTTCGGGTGTAAGGTCATTCTTTTATATCACAGTGATTTCCCACGGTGCTCCTGGCCTTTCTTCACCCCGCTGAACTTCAGAAAAGCCTGCATCAATATCGCAAGCCCACTCATGTAACAGAAATACAGAAAGCTGCCAGCAGCGTCTAAGATTTTATTAAACATCCAGTCATATTAAAAAGGTCAGGGCCACCTGGAATGTCAAGAATGGGGAACGAAAACGGCACAGAGACCCCCACTCTAAGGAGTATTTTAAGATACCAGTGAGCTTGTCTGCATGTCTTTGGACTGGAAGGAGGACCTCACACAACATGGGGGGAACCTGCAAATGCCACACACATAGCAGGAGTGGCATTCAGACTCCAAACCAACGGCGAAGTAAGACAGGGGTGGCACTGTCAGAGTCACTGTGCTAACAAAGGGTGGAGATAAAGCCTCATTTCAGTAACAATCCGATTTAAATATGCTTTCTGTTTTTACTATACACAAACACACTTCACGGCTGATTAACTTGCTGCCTGAAGACTGTGCTGATCTGAATGCAGCCCTGCAGCCATCACAACTTGGGTGACACTGAACGACAGCTGGATAGCTATACTGGGAGAAAATCTATCAGAGGGAAGGAATGGTAACCAGACTACTTCTCTCAAATAGTCAAATGAAAATGCAAGAATGAGCAAGTGAAGTGGTACCTCAAGAATATTCTGTGGCTATGGGAATATTGTGGCTGGGGGAATACAGTGACAGCACAACATGCACAGAAAACCACAAACCTACCCAGCTGTGTCAGAGGTTAGCATATTTACCTTCTCTTTGTCACTTGCTTCTCTGGCGACTGTGGAACCCTGAAAAACAAGCCAGAAATATCACATTTACACTTTGTTTACTTAACAGATGCTTGTATTCATAGCAATATAGATATGTTTTTGAGTAAGCAGTCTCAGACAGTTCCCAGCGCAATTGAGGGTTAAAGTTCTTGCTCAAGGGCCCAACTGTGAAATCATTCTGCCAGCCCTGGGATTTGAACCAGCTACCTTATCATCATACGCACTCACCAGACGCATCATACGTCTCAAGCCGCTAAGCCCCACATCTCCCCAATCACCCCATAATTAAAAATAAATAAATAAATCATAACCAATGACTGCAGAGGTCCCCAAGCAAAAAACAATCTGGCAACAGGAAATGAACCACGAGTTCTTTGACACTGACCTTCAAGTCGTATTTTTTGTAGACGCCCAGTCGGTTGCTGAATATGTTGCGTGTGACGATCATGTAGGTCTCATCCCCGTCCACTGTGAGGCGGTACATGCCAAGGAACTGGGGTAGCAACGTGTTGCCGTGGCACTCTACAATGAACTGTGGGATGGAATGGAGCTCATTAGGCTGCTGTTCATGGTCATGACCCAAGCACCACCCTCACTGCCTGCCCTGCTGGAAACTGGATGTCTCCTGAACCAGTTGAAGTGCTGTCATACAATGGAGTTTGGGAATGTATTTCTGCCTGCATTCGTGCTAGAAGGAGTTTGATTCTCTCAGGACATGAGTCAGATAACTACATCTAATAGACGCTTTGGTCTAAAGCGACACGCAAGCAAAAGAGGAGGGTTAGCCAGTCCCTGGCACAATTGGGGTTAAGGGTCTTGCTCATGGACCTAACAGCAACATCACTCTGCCAAGCATGGGATTTGAACTGGTGACTGTCTGATCATGGGCATGAGTCATAACCCACATAGCCACACAGGTATGAGCCATCAACATTTCAAAGAAATGAGGCCTTCTTAAACCCACATCTGTGATGGCAACATTAAAAACACATTTCCTCTATCAATGTGACACTCACACATCGACTGAAAGCATCATTAACACGTGCCACGTTTCAACAAAGTCATCCAGAACTTTTCAGAAGACCTTCCCAAGCAGGACTCCACCAGAATCAAACTAAATTTGAGGGTAAGCTTTTGAGTGGGACACTGTGGTGCCCGTATCACACATCTCGGGTGGTTGCCCAGAACCTCCTGCACACAGGGAATACGCCACCTGGTGGTACTTCTTGAGGATGTTGTGCATCTCAGCCACGTCTTCGCTGGTGATGGCCTTGATGACGTACCGCTTGTCGTACGTGGTGTGGAAGCGCGCCCCACTCCGGCCCTGGGCGTCGCTGGGGATGGGCGCGCTTCGTGTTAGGGAGTTCTGTGGGAGGTAAGTTAGAAATGCACTGTTGGGTCTGTGTCCACAAAGCTCTTCTCCAAACGTTCTCTCTGGTACCAGGATGGGTTCAAAGATGACCAAGATCTAGACCTCAAAGACAACCCCACCAATCAGGGGTGACGCATGTCAATACATCCCCGAAGCTCAGTCAACAATTCAATAACAACTCATTGGGGACTGAATGTCATGTATCCTATATACCTGAAAATGTAATCGATATCCAATACAACATGAAATTCAAGTGAAAAGCAGCGTGGGATTTATAGTATTTCAATATACCCGAAAGGAAAACAATACTGAAACCTGATTTCAGTAGAAGCCTTAAAGCTGTGGACTGAATTTCAGGAATTATTTATTAAATATTTTAAAAGAGTGATGTGTGAGCATGACTGTGAGAGCAGTAGAATTTTTGCATTTTCACCCATTTGTATTAATTTGAATGGTTTTAGGGCAGAAGATTGTCAGTTGGATAAGAACTCAATACAAGTTGATTTTTATTTATTTTTTTTAACAATCTTCCTGCAGACTAGGCACCATGGGCATTGTTTTGCAGCCCCCAGGCTGGTCAGAGCCTGTATTAGTGGGGGTAGAGAAAGGTAGATGAGCTCACCTCACTCATACAGATAGCTAAGCACAATCGGCTTTACCTTGGCAACCAAGCTGGGAGTTTCTATTTATTATGATGCTGGTAAGTAGACAGCATCAGTGAAGGAGCTGTGGGGGGATTATCTTCCTGCTGCTATGCTAAGGAGACCCAAAAGCTCGCTGCCAGACTAAAGGAGATGACTGAACAAGGGCTGCCTTGTCAAGCTCTCTCTCACGGGTGTCAGCATCCCTGGCATGCTGCTCATGCGCCTGACGGGCGTTGCATGCAAGATGCAATTATGAAAAGGCCTCGGCTGCAGCCCTCCAGATGTCCAGACGAGCACTTCCAGCAATTGGGTTTATTAGATCGCGCTCAGGGCTCTGGCTTACCATAGGCGAAACACCCCCCGAGGGCAGGAAAGGACAAGGGCCCCAGCAAGCAGCCATGTACGTATACAACTCATAGTGGTTCAGCCAACAATGCAGCAGAATCTTTTCAAAAGATGCATCCATGTGTCCAGGATGCATTTCAAGTAAATGTGCTGAACATGCCATTTTTAAAATGCATTTCTTTTTAAGTAACATCTTTGGTTTTAAGGGGTTGACAACATTTTCTGCTAATGTCCCAGACGTCAGTGTCATATACCAAAAGCTGTAAGGTCAAATAAAGAAATGCCTTAAACGGTGGGTTACTGACAAACACAGTAACAGATCTTGGATGGTCTTATTTAAAAAAAAATGTCGCCCTTGGCGACTCCAGCTCCCGGCAACCATTGAGGCTCCCTGTTCAGACCGCCTGCCTGCTCTGATCTCTCCTTTTGGCAGCAAGTCTGCCTTAATCCACTACTTGCCTTTTCTAAATGTATCATAGATGCCTGCCTCCTGTACACGGTACGCCTTTTACCCTTTTACAGGGGAAGTGAGTTTATTAGGCTTCTTCTTAATTTGAATTTCAAGCGACACTATGGTGGGTGAGGGTGCATGCGTCCTGAAGCAGGCCAAAGTCAGCTGATGCTTCACCCCCGCCTTCTGTGCCACCCCCGGCCACGGACCCCGATGCCCTCTCCCTTGAGCAGCTGAGAGGAGGACGAAATGCGAGTGCCTAACACAAACAACTGACCTTTATTCCTTCCTCAATCAATGACCTTTACACACTTTTATTACACATATACATATTCCCACCTGTCTGCACCCAAATATCCAACAATAATTTATACCTGAATGTCATTTGTGTTCTAATCAGCGGTATGATGCTGTGCTGTCCATGTAGTCTAATTTTCTGACATAATGTACGCCTACGGAAAACATCCCTCTCAGCGTAAGTCAGTATATGCACATATAGAAGAACTGTTTCAAACAATTTCCATCAGTCAGGCTGTGTGGCAATGAAAGTTTCTATTCTATTCTATTCTATTCTATTCTATTCTATGGTATCCGAATAAGGTTCTTGTGTCACACGCTCATTGGCTGTCCTGCCCAGAGAAAGTCTTATTGGGTACTTTCCATATATGTGTTGCAGCTGGGTTCATGTTCAGCACTGATAAACACTCATCAGGGAGGAGCAGGCCTCAGCAGTTTGCACTGCCATGTCACACCTCCAGGATTGTGGGTTCGACTCTCGTCCCCAGCTATGGTTATGAGTTTGCATGTGCACCCTGCATTTGTGTGGGGGATCTTCTGGATACTAAAGATTTACTCCCAATCAAAAAAAAACAAAAAAAAACATATGGTTCAGGTGAACTGGTGTCTCAGAATTGCACATGTGAACTGTGAACATGTTCTCTCTGTGATGAATTGGTGTTCAAAACCGTGTCCCCCCTCCCTGCCACCCATGCCATTTGTGTTGTAAGTTAAAAAATAGAAGCATTCAGTGGCTACAAGAAGAGACATCAAGTATGAGCACGATTAAAATTCAATTTATTGTCAGCAAGATGCTGAACGAATTCCCTTACGGTTAATCAGACGCAGCCAGGCAGCCGTTTTGACTCTGCGGCCGCCGGGCGAGGCTCAAAGACTGGGCGCACTGCCTTCATGTGAGCTCAAGGCGACAGGCCCTGGCTTCAAAGCCACAGCGATGCTGTAATTATCCTACGGAACGCGGCCACAGCGGCACAAGCCTAAAGGCCGGATGGCTAATCCAGCTCTTCGCAGACAGTGGAACGGTTTTGCGGGAATGAAAAGGTGCCGCTTTCGGTACGACTAAAGCCAATACAGCTTTTATCAGTGTCTAAACATGAGTGTCTAAGCTAAGCCTCCTCTCCTAGCCTGATGCCTCTCTATGTTCCCGAAATGGTCTTAATGTTGCACTTCTTGTCTTTGAATAGTCTTATTAGGTTCTTGCTTTGTTTGAAGTTACTGTGTAGCTCTTTACTGTTTACTCTTGTACCTGGGCATTCACTGGAAATTCAGTCTAGCCACACTTATGCCTAATCGAATCCTTTTCAACACGAGTTTTTATAATGTGCTGCTTGCCTCACTTGTACATCACTTTGGACAAATGTGTCTGCTAAATGAAAGTAAATATAAATGATAAGCATCTAAGTCGATTGTGGACGATGGCATTGGGGCTAGTTGGATCTCGTATCTCGTTGCCGGAACTTAAGCACAGGAAAGGTGCCGGTTAGATAAAAAGCTGACGTCCTGTTCAAACTTCCATTAACATCCATTAGGAAGTAACAGGTTTACACTATTTTATTATACACTTTGGCCCCTTAAAAGAATCCAGCTATTTTCCGCTCCGCTCATCAGCTATTCTGCTTAACTTAAGAGAGAAACATTATTTAAAAAGCACAAACGTTTCCCTTTATTAAATAATACATCACTTGTACGACAGAAATAGAAAGCTGTACCTACCCTGAAGTATGAAACAGCTGAAAGGTATTAAATAACTTTTAGTAAAAGCTGCGAGACTTCACAAAGCAGCTAAATTTAACATTATGCTGGGAATATGCTTGCAGAAACCTCAGACAGGGCACTCCATGCTACTGATGTCCAAGCCAAGATTAAACACTTAGTTAATATCAGCTGATTTTGTCACACTAGGAAAATTGCTCTTATGGTAAGAGAGTCTTTTAACACTCAGAAAGGTGTCCTTGCCATTTTCACAAGTTTGTTATTCGTGGCACTTTTAAAATCTTCTCATACTTTAAAATAACTTTGAATCCAGTTATTAGTTTTCTATTATTTCATAAAATAGAAGGAAAAGTCTTTTTAAAAGTATTTACAGAAAATACAGATTTTTTCAAAAGCATTTTTCTGCAGAATATGAGACTACCCTGTAGCATCACAAAAAATTGTTTTCATACCGAAAGCAAATATTGTGTTACAAATAAAGCAATCTAATCACAGACACATGCACGCACTAAAAGGAATGCAGTCCACTGACAGGGTTCAGACCAGAATTGTCTCCCTAAGAGGGACACAGTCAACTGATTGGACACAGACAGAGTACACGTCCCACAAGGGAGTATGTGTGTCCTATGAGGTAAACAGTTCCCCTACAGAACTCAGCTATCCTTCCACGCTCACCTGGAAATCTTGGTCGTCGATCAGGAACTTTTCTCTAAGATTACGGAAGACAAGGGGACAATATTCCTTAAACTTGAAGTGGCTCGGCATGTTTTCCCTACAGCAAAGGTGGGGGGGAGAAAAAGTTCCTTAAAATTCAAAGAGATGTCAGTTGCAGTCGCCAGTTGACAAGAACACATGCATGTTACGACGTTACCGGCTACAATCAGCAGGGGGCAGGCGTGCACACTCACTTGTTGAAGAGGTGGTTGTCCACCCTGATCTTGGAGTAGGCTTTGAAGTCGTCTGGCATGAGCATGATGGGGATCTGGATGTGGCTTAGCTCGATGATCTGCAAAGTAGTACGGAATTGTTCATACTTCTGAGGTCAGGCCTACATGTTCATGTTCTACAAGTGTTCTACAAGAATTCACAATAGATCATAAACGTTTGGAATTCTAACTGAAAATATGGAGGAGGAATTTTTTATCAATATTATACTTAATTTGTCAAATACTTCATTCATAAATCCAAATATTTGAAAACAACACCTGTATTTTGCATCTTTCATAAAGAATTATGTGTTATTAAAAATCTTTAAAATGCATGAAGGAACCTTGAGCTCAAAATCTTTTAAAATGTCTTGATGGAATGCATATTATATGGCTAAGTGGTTAATTTAAAAAAATAAAAATAAATAACTTTGCACATGTGCAGAATGCGTGGCTGAAGGAAAGACAACATTCCAAAATAGTGACATGCGTGTGGGGTAGGAACCAACGTGGCTGGTAGCTGCAAGTGTTTTCAGCACAGATGAAGCGCATCTATGTCAACAGCATCATACGTATAGGTGCACGTCTGAATGCAGAGAAATATAAACCGGCTTTTAGTGTGATTTATGGAAACCGGCACATATCCAACTGGATCATAGCTGTGCAACCAGGAAAAAGCACCTTAAGAATTTTGGAGGATTCATCTAAGGATCAAAAAACTAAAAATTTGCATGTTATTCACGCCACCAGAATCAGTACATAAAACAAAAGCATTAGGAAGTGTGTTTAAACTTGTTCCCGGTGCTTCGCAGGACAGGCTTCTGGCTCATCACAGCACTGAACTGGATGATAATCATTTACGGGAGCAGTACGGCACGCCTGAACTTGAAAACCACCCTTCTTTACAAAAGCACAGCAGATGTACACGAATCATCATTGTAAAGACCTTTTTAGCATCAAAATCATGCTAACTGCTGAAATATAGTGTGGTTTGACCCATGTGTGGTTAAGCCCCCCCCCCCCCGAACCAAACAGAATCCCAACCAAGAACCAAGCTCATATTTGATATGCAATTTTAATCACGTTGAACAACTTTTTACAGCCAAGTCTGCTTAACTGACTTTAAAAATATCTCCCATGCACACACTTTTGAATCTTAGCTATCCAGTAAACACTTTGGGATTTAGACCCAACATTTATACCACTCTGTTTCAGGAAGGAAGGCAGACCTGGGCAACAGGCAATAAGGACACCCAACGACAGACATCACCGCTGACTTCTGAACATTCTGGAATGCAGGTTTTCTGCAGGAAGAGAATAAACCGGGCCATGCAACCCAACTGTAATCGTGCTGCCCATGCAAGCCTGGAGAAAACGGGGACAGTGGACAACTCAGGAGTCCAGAATTCACATATCTTAACACCACATGCAAACATCACTCGCTCATAGAGCCGTGTAGGGGTCCCCTGGGCCTGAAAGTCCATGCAAACCAAAAACAAAACAAAAAAAATGACGGAAATATGGATTGAAAGTTTACAGATTTGCGCAAGTTCTTAAAAACAAAAAAAGCGCAATAAACCGTAGCCACAAGCATTTGAAGATTTATGACCTGCTTAATAACAATGTACCCTCAGCGTTTTGTGCAGGTTGGCATCCTTCTAGGAATAAGAGGAAAGTTCTGCCGATTTTCATAAATTCAGCAGAACCCCAACATTGTTCTCAAACCACACAAAAACAGACCTGCGCACAGGCATACAGTTGATTTGTATTATTTGATTGTCTCAAGGCCTTTTCCTATAAGATGAATTACATAGATAAAATACAGACAAATCCATTAAAAACAGGCTTTTCACTGGTACTGTAGATGCGCACAAACACAAACACACACACACACACACACACACACACACACACACACACACACACACAGGATTAAAAATGTATTCGTGTTGGCAGAATGCCTCCATAATGTTATGCTTAGTGGGGGCATTTTCTCAATCTACACCCCTTTAAAGCCAGTGAAACACAAAAGGTGACAATCGTTTTTCTGTCCCCGTCTGGCCAGGGTGGCCAGAGCAACAGCTAAAGCTCCCCATGCGGCAGAGAGGATACGATATCGCTGCCTCTCAGACAGGGAACACGCACACAAAGAGAGGGGTACAGGGTGTCTCAATGCTCCGAGGCACTGCACAGATGCGGGACACGTTGGCGAGCAGGGAGCTCCAAGGTCTTGCTTTTTGAAAGTGTTTATGTGGCGCGTCTAGCCCTGGTGCCAACCCCATCCGGCTGCAGCCATCTGTCCCTGGCGGCAGCCCTGATCCGCGAGTTCGGGTCGGGAAGAAACAGGGGAAAAAAATATCAAAGAAGCTTTTCGTCCAATTATGCAGGAAAAGCAGAATTAAATATCCAGGTGAAAGTGCATTACCTTCATGATGTGAAAACACGAGGTTCCTCGAAGTTCGAGGAGAGGAGGGAGAATGGGAGGCACCAATCCAGGCTCCCAAATGACAGCTGTTAGCTTAGCACACAGGTCAAAGCAGGCCAACTTCGCAATGACTCATCACAACCAATGCAAGGACTAACACTTCAAATGCAATCCACTGAAAACCAAATTAAAAAAAGCATGGCTAGAACCAAATCATTTCTAGATGTCAGGGTTTTGACACGCAAATGACATTTCTTATTCTTCAATTTATACATCCTTGTATCCATTCATCCCCAATTAGCCCATTCAGGGTTGAGCTTGGAGTCTATCCCAGGCAGCACAGGCACAAGGCAGGGGACACCCAGGATGGCAGGGGCATAGATACCCCGGCAGATTCAGGAGGCCCAGCACATTACAGGGGCCACTGAAGATGTATATTTATAAAATTATATAATGGGAGGACCATAACTGCTTATCCACTACAAGTTATTTACCCACTGCAGCGACACAGTTTGTGTGGTTTTTATTCACACTGTAACTCTGCTCTATGCCAGTGCTTTCTGACCATTTCACTGCTGGCAAAGGGAGGGAAAGACACACCCTGTAGCTTCAAACTGCACCAGAGTAAATAAAATGCTCACCTGTAGAATTTAACACTGAAGGTGTGACGAGAGAGCAGGGCCGCCCTGCATTTCACAGGTAGGTTCTCTACAAGTTACACAGCCAGTGAAAGACCGGCATGTTCATGCAGGTTGAAACACTGCCAGGCCTCAGCACCATACCCTTACCTGTAATTGCTCAGGCTCAGTGGGTAGCCCAGTTGCCTCACACCTCGGTTAGAGGTTTGAATCCTGTCTCTGCTCTGTCCGTGTGGAGTTTGCATGTTCTCCCCTTGTGATGTGGGTTTCCGCCCACAAAGGCATGCAGTTAGGCTATTTTTTATATGTTAACTGTCCATTTCACTATGATTTTTTTTGTGGTTGTTGTAGCCTAAAAATGTTTGATTTTGCAGCGGCTTTTCTGAAAATTTGTAAAGCAACTATGAGCTAGATTTGTGGAATATTCACAAAAAGTGGCCAAATTTTGAGTTCAGGGATTTTTTTTAACTGCCTCCAATGAAGAAAGAGACACATAATTATCTATCCATCAAATTTCTGTAACTGCTTATCCCATTCGGGGTCATGGGGAGTCTGGAGCCTAACCTGGAGGCTGCGGGCGCAAGGCAGGGAACAACACAGGATGGGGCGCCAACCCATCGCTGGGCACACTCACACACCATCCACACACACATGCATACCTACGGGCAATTTGGTAACTCCAATCAGCCTCGGCATATTTTTGGACTATGGGGGGAAACTGGAGGAAACCCCACAACAACATGGGGAGAAAATGCAAACTCCACACACATGGAGCCTGGGTGGAGACTTAAACCTTGATTCCAGAGGTGTGAGGTGACAGTGCTAATCACTGCACCATCGTGCCGCCCCCAGACACAATTACTTTTTGTATACTTCTTTTTAGGGGTGCCACAGTGGTTAGCACTGTCGCCTCACACCTCTGGAATCAGGGTTTAAGTCTCCACCTGGGTTCCATGTGTGTGGAGTTTGCATGTTCTCCCTGTGTCGTCGTGGGGTTTCCTCCAGTTTCCCCCCATGATCCAAAAACATGCTGAGGCTAACTGGAGTTGCCAAATTATCTGTAGGTGTGCATGTGTGTGTGAATGGTGTGCGAGTGTGCCCTGTAGTGGGTTGGCGCCCCATCCTGGGTTCTTACCTGCCTTGCGCCCGTGGCCTCCAGGTTAGGCTCCAGACCCAGATCCAGATCCAGATCCAGAAGATGGATGGATATTTATTTTTATATCACATTTCAGTGCTCATTTTTATTTCTTTCCTGAATTCAAGAACCATGGGTCCAATTATATATTTAAAAACTGTATTTTGGTTTGAGCTAGTTATGTCTTAACTCTCAGTTCAACAAAAGCAGTACATAAAAAAAAAGTGTAAGTTATCTATTAGCTTGTTAAGGTAAAGGTTCCTGTGTTGCGTTGTGGGCAACACAACACGTCTGAGGTGTTTCTCAATACCAAGAATGCAAAGATCATACTTGTGGTCTTGACAAGACCCATCTTGCTAGCCTGCCTCCCAGGAACAAACTTAGGGTGCAAAGAATCATGGGATTGGTCTCGTTTGGCGAGGATGCAACCAACACATCCTTGATATTTTGGGCGGGGCAAAAACGATATCCGGGTATTTTTATGGTCCTCTGTACTTCTGTCCTTAGTATTGGAGCTGGTCTTTGGCAATGGATGATGACATAAAACAGGTACACGAAAACGTAAGTATGGTCAAATACACATATTAAGAAATACCCTGTATTTTTCCCTGAGCCCCAGCTCTGTGTCTGTATTATTAAAGGCTGATTAGCATCTTCGGAAGTGTGGCTGCGAGTTAATCCAACCTCTGCTGCAGTCACACCGACAGGAAAATGCATAGGTTAATTTCCAAAGAGCCCATGGTTTGTTTCATGCAGACTATGCTCATCTGTTCCCCATGTAATGCCTCAACTCACCAGCTTACAATGCTTAAACTTGTTGGTAAATGAGACATACTAGCTGTGCTCACCTTCCCTGCAGCACAGCCTAGCAAAAAACACACATGAACGCGCACTGCGATGGCATCACAGGATGTGTCACGGTCCAAATGCAAGCAGTTTGTTGATTTGGCCATTTCTTGCAGAAAATGATTCTTCTACAGTAAATTTGAAAAACTGCAAACTCTTGCAAATACTGCAGAGTAGGCTTGATTTTGTGTTCATTTCTGCTATTGCAAAAATGCTAAATCCTGGAGGGACAGCATAGTGTACCCCAGTCTTGTGCCCTATGCTACCTGGGATAGGCTCCAGGCCCCCCCATGACCCAAAGCCAGATAAGTGGTGAGAAGATGGATTGATATTACAGAAATAACCACACATATCAAGTCACTGATCCACTTTAT
>JAAGVU020000001.1:23570113-23588092 GCA_011763525.2 Mormyrus iriodes | reverse complement strand
TTAGTTAAGTTCTCCCCAAACGAGCTTGATGGGCCGAATGGCCTCCTCTCGTTTGTAAATTTCTTATGTTCTTATGTATGACAGCAAACAGCATTTTCAGCATTGCCCCCAAGCCCATCTGATCCACAGCTCCTGGGTAGTTTTTGACTGTGCTCTTCCGCTGGTAGTAAGGTTAGGAGCAAGGTCAGGAGAGAGGAGGACACGCGAAAGGATAAGGACGAGAGCGGTCCTCTGCCTGAAGCTTCGGGGGTGAAGGAATGGACGCTGCCATATGATGCTGATTTCCATTCCCTGGTCCTCGAGGCCGGCACAACTGTTTCGCCTCTGCGTGAAGAGAGGGGCCGCTGTGTCGCTCTGGCCAAGTGAGTGACCAGCCCCCGAAAACCCCTAATATGTACAAATGTACCCTTAACTGTTATCACTGCTGCATATTATACAAAGCATAGAGGCATTGCTGCTACCTACCTACTGACTTGCATAGCTTGAAGTTCAGTTTTATATTTATTTTTTTATATAATTATATTTCCTAGAATGATGAACTGCATGAACTCATACTTTCTAAACTTTATTTATGATGTTACTGTCGTTTAAAAACATGGCGCATCTCTGTTTTAAAAATCACATAAGCATGTAATATAGAGAATTTTTACATTCAAATTCAGCTTTTGTCTTAATATTACTTACATTAAATTTGCTTTACACACATGATCAAGTGATGCTATATTGGGTAAGTTATTATGGGAGATTGATGGATGGATGGATGGATGGTCAATGACTCCTTTGCAGGTTCTAGGTTATTGCATACTGGGTATTCACTAAGACTTTATTGAACCCAGGGGGAAATTCATGTACATTCAGCAGGTAGAACATAGTACACAGACAAACATACATATAGTGCCAAACAGACAATGTACAGAGACAATACAAACAGTGCAAACCAAGTAAATATAGTGCAAGCAGATTTTTAAATACACAGCACAGAAATAGAATATCCTGAAACAGAATATCGTAGTATTATCGAAATAAATACATTTTTAAAGAGAATAATATAAATTAGTAGCTGGGCTGTGTGTATACTGTTCTGTGGGTATTCAGGCTGGTGAGTGACGCCATGGGTGGCGCTGTAGCCCGGGACGAGCTGGACTGCTTCCTGTGGGAGATACACCTCAGCCAGCTGAAGTTCCAGCTCCAGTCCAACGTCATCCCCATCGGGAGGATCAAAAAGGGGACGTTCTCCCACCGAGCCCTGCTTTTCAAGGTACCAGCCTGCCGGCTTTATTCCCGGCCCTCGGCATGGCTATGTAATCCGATTCTGAAAACTGTGAATACGAGGAACTGGTCCCTGAGCAAATCCCTAGGTGAATCACTGAGTAGATTGCTGACGATGCTTAACACCAGAATGCTGTTCAGTTCATTGTTGAATATTTATGACCCTGCTGCAACTGGTTTTAAAATGCATCTTTGGGCAGTCAGATCACAAGTTGACAGCAGTAAATACAAGCATAATCTTCCACCAAGATGGATTGTGACCCTATCACTTAAACGACTTGCCGAGGCCGGTCTGGGACACATTTGACCACATATCTTTTGTAGCTGATCTTCTAATGCAAGTGACATAGGCAGTGACAAAATCCGAACACAAGTGGTCATCTGGACACCTTGGAGACACATGACAGGCACAGGTGTAAACGGTGATGTGTCTCGGCTGTCCACTTGTAATCCAGTCGCTAAAGACACAATTTAAAACCAAATGTAAACACGGCCTTTGTCTTTTTGTTTCCGTTAAAAATAATAATGGTTTATGGGTGTAATTCCCATTAATTAAGGTACTTTAGATTTATTTGCACAAATAACAGTATCAGCAAACCGAGGGCAAACCCTTCTGCCAGAAGCTAATTTCCCATGATATTTGGGGACGTTCTCCTTTCCAAGATGGTGACACTTATTTAATGTGGTCATACGGCAGCCAGCTGTGAGCACATCTGTCCTCCCCACCCCCTCCATCCCTCCAAGTCAAGTCAAGTCAAGTGGCAACCATATTCAGTGACACGGCATATAGTGGCATGAAATAATGTTCCCCAGATCACAGTGCAGCATGGTAACAAAGTCCAGAGACAGCTATGATGAGTGGGGAAAAAAATCAAGGTACATGTATGAGAACATTAGCACACAGTGCAAATGAAAACAATGTTGTAATGTTTAGAATGTAGGCAATGATGTGAGCAACAGAGTTCATAAATAGCATGAATGAGTGAATAATAAATATCAGAGCAATAAATAATGATAAATAATGTGTATTTGGTAATAGTGACAATCACTGAGTAAATGGTAAAGAAATGACAGTGCTGGTTGGACAGCAGAGTTAATGTAAAGTTCAAATCTCCACCACTGTTCCAGGTGCTAGCAGACAGGATCGGACTGAGCTGCAGCCTGGTACGTGGGGAGTACAACCGGGCCTGGAACAAGGTCCGACTAACTGAGGGTCCACCCGACATCCACGGATGCTATGGCCAACCACGGGTCTATGTAGTGGACCTCATGCACTCTCCAGGTGTCCTCATGAGGAGTGATTCACTGGAAGCCATCCGATACCAGACCATCTGAAGAGCATCAATGCATCACCTAATGCACTTAGTACCAGAGTACCCGGAGGAAACCGTGCACCATCGTGTCGCCCCCCACTTTCAAATCTTCCAGTGCTATTTCCAAAAAATACAGTTTGCGTGACTCCATTTTTAAAGACTTTTAGGGTTCTTTTAAGTAAATCAAAGATAATCTATTGTAAACGTAACGTAATGACAAGGTCTTTTCCTTGGGTAAAGTGTTCTTAAATATATTTGAAAAATAAAAGAATTAGCGGTCATTTACCCATTCTCTATCACTTTTAAGGTGTTTTAAGGTGTTTTAAGGTTCAAATTATACATTTGTAACAGTTTGTACTCCGTTTCTAGGCTAATGTATGCTTTTATTTTCGATAATATTTTATGTGTACCTATCGTTTCACGTGCGACTAAAATGTTACATTTTACCTGTTTGTAGCTCCGAAATAGCAAACATGCAAGGTATTTCAGTTTGTTGTGGTGGGTTCAGTTATCGTTAGCTATTATTTTGACAACAGCTTCAAAGGTGTGGAGTTAAAATAATAACGTTGTAAGAACTTATCATTCACGTCACAACTGATAGGCCTAACACTTAAATTATAATTCTTTGCATCCGGTAATTACCACGAACTCAGAGCTATTTAAGATTAATGAATTCTGGTAGCGGTCTTCGAGGTATTGATAAACACCATAAAAAAAAAAATATGATAAAGATTATTGACGTTCGTAATCTCTCCAAACTGTAATTTCATTCTTAGATGGAATTCTCCACGTTTGGTCAGCAGGCAGCATAAAACCTGCTTGTAAACGAGGTGCGTTCAAAAGGCATCTGCTTTGACAGGACCTCGACTCAGTCGCCAATCACCATTTGACCAACAGCTTGTATTTTGGACTAAAGGAGAACAGCATGTCCAGCGTTGCCTCTCGCCTTTATTTCTTAGCTGTCGGTGAAGGGACTGTTAAGGCAGCGCATGTGCTTTCAAGGGGAAGGATCGCTCCATCGCGTCCCATATTCACACATGCTGGTACGTGTCTTAAGTCATATAACATTTTATTTGATAAACACATTAAATATGATGGGAATGTTTGCGTGAGGGTAATTAAAATCGGTTTAAATTTCATATCTTAATCAAATGGCATTTTTCTCTGCAGTTAGTAAACATCTGTCCTATTTTTTGGAACGTTTTGGTTACCCAAAGAAAATACGGAAACACAACATAAGCGATGTATATGACAGTATTTCTATGAGTAAAATGACTAAAATAACTAAATATAACGCTAGTCCATCCATCTGAATGTTTACGATAGTTTAATTCGTATTCTTCTGAAGTTAGAACCCGTTATTCTGTGAAAAAAAATCAAATTACCACATACGCAAGTTTACGTGATAATGATCTGAATGTTAAATAGTTCATCTAGGATCGTCCTAATATTCACTTGCAGATCTGTGTTTTTGCTTTTTTGCACTCAGCTAGAAGGAAACTATAACTAATATATGCCGATGAAGGTGGCTGCCAGTGCTGTTGCGTTGGTTTTGCAGAAATAGTTACCGTTTAGCTACCACAACAACATAGTTGCGGATTAGCAACACAGCAATTACCGCTGCTTTGTGCAAAATGCACCTAAATGATTATCGTAAAGTGCTTCGATCGACGAAAGTGAGAGAAGTTTGTGTTCAGGTCTGCGGTCTCTGACACGTTACGACGAGTCAGGAATCTCCATGGACTGGCAAAAGAAGCTGACCCCGGAGCAGTATGTGGTGACCAGGGAGAAGAGCACCGAAATAGTGAGTCGATGTTACTGAGTCACCCAGGGAAAATGGATTCAATGCAGCAGATTAATGGTTTCCGGCAGGCCCGGTTCTATACTGTATCAAATGGGGCGGGAGCAATAAGAGATGTTGGTGGGTCGCATCTTTGGCTTTAGTGGGGCATGCGGAGCATTTGGTGGGGCATTGCCCCCCACCCGTGCCCCTGTCTAGAACCGTCCCATGGTTTCCATGTGGAAACTCAGGCAAAGTAGCCCTTTCTGGTATCCTTTAAGTCATCCACAATAGTAGATGCCATTATATGATTGACTATGATTGTGTACACTGTCTGCAGCCCTTCAGTGGAATATATCTGAACCACAATGAAGACGGCATGTACCACTGTGTCTGCTGCGATACGCCCCTGTTTAAGTAAGCGACCTCGCCGTTATCATCATTACCATCATTATTATTAATAATAAACTTCCAATGACAAGTCTATGCTAGCACCTCCATATTGTGGGTAATCATTTGAAATTAATAATGTTGCTGAGACGAAACAAGCCAAAGCAGTTACTAAACCTAAGGAAATGGGTGGATATTATTGTAATCTGTAATTGTGTGAATTCAGATATAGTTGCTTGAACCACACGTGTTTAATGTATAATTGGTTTCGTTAACGTGTACCTTCAGCCAGTGTTTAATGTCTGGCTCGTAATAATCCGTTGTAATGATTTGATGTAGGTCAACTGACATCGGTTTGGTGCCCTCTAGTGTCCCATTTATATTTAACATTGTCCGCAATAAAACTGATTATTACAAGACTACTTGCTCAGACTTAATTTTCCCCAACCTGCACAGTTCCTTCAGTCCAGTCCCAATACCTATAGCATATTTTTATGTCCATGAATATGTGTTACCTCCAGCCCTCACCCTGATCTTGTCCTGAATAAATAGTTTGAAGACGTTTGTTTAATAATGTGCAACTTCAGTTTGGGTTTTAGAAAGTACCAAAATATTCAAAGCAGTCAATGCTCCTGTCTGGTTTTTCTCTATCCCTACAGCTCTGAATCAAAGTTTGACTCGGGGACGGGGTGGCCATCCTTCTATGAGGCCCATGGCACTTGGGAACGGGACGAGAGCCATGCTAACATCCTGCGCCGCCCTGACTGCTCGCTGGGCAGCGTGGGGACAGAAGTCATATGCAAACAGGTGGGTGACACAGCGGCAGCATCTCACTTGGGGTGGTTGTGTCCTTTTGTATTAGGGTGACCAGATAATCCATGAGTTAAATCCAGGATTTAAAACTACCATTTCAATTAATAGGACCTGGATTCCACTTAAGCACTCAATTCTCATGCTGTGTGCTGACTGGTAATTTTCTGGTAATTATGCATGTATGATTAATGTTAATGTGAAACAGCTGGATAAGTCTTTCAATCAAGGAAACAAACCAGTCAGAGCATAAGAAGAACTTAACCGTTTAGTCAAACACAGAAGCCTTTCAGTTTTAAAGTAATGTGTAAAACCTGAAGTGGCTCAAAGTGTCCTCCCTGACATGGATTATCTGGTCACCCTAGTTTGTACCCTACTTGCCTGTGTAACGCAAAACTTATTTGCCTGGTGGTTCAAGTATCGGACTTGATAATGCAAGCTATTGCTGTGATTCAGTTAATGATGTGCCATTCATGTTTTTGTATGGCTATTTTATTTGTCGCTGCACCACTCCAATTATCTCTGATTTCTGCAACAGTGTGACGCTCATTTGGGTCACGTGTTTGACGACGGTCCTGATCCCACCGGCCATCGGTTCTGTATCAACAGCGTGGCCCTGAGCTTCAAACCCCGAGTCAAGTAATGCTCTGGGGGGAAAAAAAATTCATTTCTTTGCTTCAGTTTGCATGTTTTCACTATGTTGCATGGTAGGCCTACTCCAGTTTCCAAAGAACGTGTTGGTAGGTGAGTTGGTGTCGCAAGTTTGTGTGTGTGGCCTCCCATCCTAGGTGTTCCCTATCCTGTGCCCTGTGTTTTTTTTTGGTTCCAGTCTCCCCTGACCCTGTAGGCCAGTAGTCACCAAGGGGTCGATCACGATTAGTATGACCATCAAATCCACAACTATGAGCTAGAACAGGGTTAGTAAACTACCATTTCAATTAAAAAGACCTGGATTTCACTTTAGCACCAAGTTGTTGTCATGTGGTGATTGGTCTGTCTCCTATAATCATGCATGGGTCACCAATGTTAATGTGAAACAGCTGTATGAGTCTTTCAATCAAGGAAACCAACCAGTCAAAGCATAAGAAGAACTGAACTATTGAGCCAAGCACAGGAGCCTTTCAGTTTTAAAGCAGTTTGTAAAACCTGTGCAGCTCAAATAGCTCAGTGTCGTCGTCCCCCCCCCAACATGGATTCGGTGGTCACCCTAATTGGCCTAATAATATAATCGTGTCTTGGTAGCTCACCAGATTCTTTGTAAAAAATAACTTTCACGTTGGAGACCACAGATGGCTGTAAAGCTTTTCCTCTGGTGGCCTGACTAGCACTGTAAAATTCATCATAGTGTTCCAATTTGTGGTAGGTTTATTTTGTGTGTGTGTGTGTGTGTGTGTGTGTGTGTGTGTGAGACAGAGAATGTTCCCTGCGATGGGTAGGTGCCCCATCCTGGGTTGTTCCCTGCCTTGCGTCCACAGCCTCTGGGATAGGCTCTGGGCCCCCTGCGACCCCAAATGAGTTAAGTGGTTACAGAAAGTGGATGGATTTGTATACATTATATAAAACATTATCTTTCACAATGGTCTAGAAAAAACAGAAAAATGAAAATGTAGGGCCTATTTTATGTTTGACATAGAGCTGGCTAGATTTGCCATAGAAACAGAGCAAATTGGCCAGAATTCAAGGTGAAAAACAAACTAAATTGACAGTTAATGTGAACATGTGACAAATTCGAAAGTGCCACATTAACCAAATATGCAATTTGCCTTTACTTTCCTGAGTGCTTTGTAGTTTTACCATTAAGAAATAATCGAGTAGCTATGGATAAATCATGTTAATGTAGAAAGGCAGATTGGTTATATTTTATTGAACTTTTGAGGTAATGAATGAAAAACATGAAATGTTATGATTAACAAATATGGTCAAGTGTTTAACATATGCAAACATATGTATATATTCATGTGCCAGATACACTATATGGACAAAAGTATTGGGACACCTGGCCATTACACCTGCAGGAATGTTTGACATCCCATTCTTAATCCATAGGCATCAATATGGAGATGGTCCCCCCCCTTCGCAGCTTTAGCAGCTGCTGCTCTTCTGGAAAAGCTTTCCACAAGATTTTGGAGGGTGTCTGTGGGAATTTTTGCCCATTCATCCAGAAGAGCATTTGTACAGTCAGACCCTGATATTGTACGTGAAGGCCTGGCTCAAAATGTCTATTCTAGTTAATTCCAAAGGTGTTCGATGAGGTTGAGGTCAGGGCTCTGTGTGGGCCAATCAAGGTCTCCGACAATAAACTCACCCAACCATGTCTTTATGGACCTTGCTTTGTGCACTGGGGCACAGTAATGCTGGAACAAAGTAGGGCCTTCCTCAAATTTTTACCATAAAGTTGGAAGCAGAGAACTGTCCAAAATGTCTTGCAATGCTGAAGCATTGAGAGTACCCTTCACTTGAACCTAAGGGGCCTTGCCCAAGCCCTGAAAAATAGCCCCATACCATTATCCTACCTCCACCAAACTTACAGTTGGCAAAATGCAGTCAGGCAGGTAACGTTCTCCTGGCATCCGCCAAACCCAGAATTGTCAATCAGACTGCCAGACAGAGAATTGTGATTTGTCAATCCACAGAACACATTTCCACTGCTCCAGGGTCCAGTAGTGGCGTGCTTTACACCACTCCATCCAATACTTGGCATTGCGCTTGATGATGTGAGGCTTGCATGCAGCTGCTCGGCCATAGAAGCCCATTCCAGGAAGCTCCCAGTGCACAGTGTTTGTGCTGGGGTTAATGCCAGAGGAAGTTTGGAACTTTGCAGTTGCTGAGTCAACAGAGCATTGGTGACTTACGCACTATGCACAACAGCATTCAGTGACCCTCTTCTGTTCCTTTATGTGGTCTGAGTTTCTGTTGTTCCTAAATGCTTCCACTTTGCAATAATACCACTTACAGTTGGCTGTAGAATATCTAGCAGGGAAGAAATTTCACGAACTGACTTACTGCAAAGGTGGCATCCTATAACACTACCACACTTGAATAATCTGAGCTCTTTAGAACAACCCATTCTTTCAACAATGTTTGTAAACCTGACTGCATGGCTAGGTGCTTGATTTTATATACCTGTGGCAATGGGTCTGAATGAAGACCTGATCTCAATTGTTAAAAGGTGTGTCCTAATACTTTTGTCTGTATTATGTTTGTGACTTGTATGTGAATTCTAATAAAAGAATACTGCATAATAGCCTAACTATGTGTCTTTTGTTTATATAAATGATACGATGAGCATTTTGGGTTGTTTGAGCATCTCATCTTCCAGACCATGATTTTTCACTACACGGGGATTCATAATGAGTTGGTAGTTAGGGGACTATCTTAGCTAATTTATATACAACTACAGTGGATTACTTAGCTGAAAAGCTAAACAAATTAAATGATAGGAAACAATCAACGATATATGCACAAGGCAATCATAGTGAGATTTTAAAAAATCATGGAAGATTTTATAATTACATACATTTTATTAAACCGTTGATATAATAGAAGGTAAGGGATTGTACCCTTTTCGATATCCATACAATACATTTTCCCCATTAAAACGACCGGATAACATTCGTTAACAGAATTAATTATGTTATATTACCATATTAAATATGTTTAATTCTAGTGTATATAGATAACATCTGAAAGTTAAGCGAGTCTACAGAAGATACATAGAACAAACAAGGCAAGGCATTCGTTCTCATTTAAGGTGGCTGAGAACAAGGTAAAATGCTTTACAACTCCGAAGGCATAGTGTACAATCCTCTCTATACAATTTACAAGTATATGCTGCTCCCGTTTGACTACGCTGTATAGAACAGCATCTAATGCATGTTGCGTTCTATAATACTACACATTTTTCTGAATTCTCTGTCTTAGGAGTATTACGGTTGAAAGCACGCTCCCATGATGCACTGCGCTGACGTTTGGGGGTTTTGCGTTTAAGCGCGGGCGATTGAAAGTTGAGGAAGATTACTTTGCGCTCTTTTGCTAATTATTAAGTTAGTTTCTAAAATTATTTTTGCATTGAGTTTCTGTTTTATGTTGTATTGTTAATTATATGTTAGATTTGCATATCTGTGTATTTTAACCCTTTCGATTTATAACTAAGGGATGTAAACAAACATTTTTAAAATTGGCGGTTAAAAGCGTTCGGCTAATGTTGTTTCCAACATGGAGCGCAGATATTTAAGCCTGGTTAGTATTGCGATGTTTTACAGTCTTTGACTTTGCCCTATTCATTGTACTTGATTCTATACGCGGTTTGTCGGCTCGTCTGTCTCCGGCGATTTGCGCGTCTTTGCCCGGCTGGAGTCCTCACACACCCACCCACCCCTTTGTTTATTCGTATCGTTTCAGGGAAGGCCGCCCTCGAAGCTTCGCTACTTAAATCTGGAAAGGTAGACTGACATTCTTAGCATTACCTAAATGAATTTTGATTGTGAATGTTACTATAACCATGAATTCCGGCTAGTGGCTTCATCCCTGCTGTCATATTTACTGTATTACTGTAAATTTAAGCTGTGTCGTATGCAAGTGTGATTTTATTCGTTACAGGCCACACAATCAGAGGAAAACAGACGTTGTGCGCAACATTGCGGAGTGCTTTGACGAGTTTGGTAAGTGAATTATAGTTGTAAGGTTGCCGGTTAGACCCTGCACTGTGACCCCTAAGCTTTTTCTCAAAAAATATGTATGTCTCAATGAGAGCAACATGGGGTCGGTGAACAGTGAATTTCCCTACGGGGATGAATAAGGTTTTCTGTTCTGTAAGCTGAATCTAGTAAAATCAATATCTGTAGTGTCCCGGTGGTCATGAGAGGGCTTTGGTAGCTGCGATCGTGGCACTGTGATTGAGTCCTCGTGCTGGCGGTCGCCCAGTACTCAGGTGTGCATGTTACTCGCAGATTTGTCCCCCGAGGCTGGGAGCCAGTTCTTTGAGCTGTCACCGCTGTCGAAAACTGACAGCAGTGCTGAAAAGGAGGATGAGGTAATAGTAACTAACATGATTTGTGTCTGGGACTTTATTGTTGAATGAGGGTGGATTGATTGATTGATTGATTGATTGATTGATTTTTATTTATTTATTTATTTATTTGTCAATCAATTATGAGTGGTTGCCAAGGAATTCATTGGTGAAGATCTCTCTTCTCTGAATGTAGGTTCAACCTTTGGTGCCGTTGCATCAGATCTTCAAAAGTCCTCTGGGTAATGAAGGTAGGAAATATACAGCATCCTATCTCTCTGTTTAGAGTAAAGCCCTCAATGAAATGCACCTGTAGCTGTATTTAAAAACAGAGTAAAACGGGACGTCTGTGGTTATTAAGCAGGGTTTATAAGCAGTGTTTGTGTAGTTCTTTCTTACGGCTATTTGCACTTGTTACAGATTGCTCATTGGAAGCCTAGCCTGGCATTAAGCCTAGTTCATACTTAATTTTTCTGTGTACTCTTTCGGCTGTGGACGGTCGTGAGTGCAGCAGCTTGTGTTCATAGTACATTTGGCTGCAGATGTGGATGGTTGTGATTGGTGCATATATACAGCAGTTATATTCCACCAGACTAGGAGAGGGCAGATGTATTGCAACAAACGCAAGTACAAGCAGTGTAGTGAAGTGGGGAGACTTTTATGAACAGTTTTAAAGTTATTAGTTACGGCTAGGGCAGCATTATGGTAATAAGGCATATGGCAGTATTTAGAAATCTTTACAATTAGGGCTGTCACGATCATGAAATTTCAGTTGAAAATTAATTATCATACAAATAATCGCAATTAACAAATGATTTTACTGTTCATTTTATAACACTATCGGCCTATAGTTAGCCTAATCATAGTTGAATAATATATATATATATACACACACTTTATGAAGAATTGCATATTGGCACATTAAAATCGCATGTGCCTTTTAAGCTTTTTAAACAAATTGTAGGGGCCTGATATGACTTTCATAAATAAGAAGTTAAACACCTCTTTTCGTATTGTTGCTGCCTGATCCATACCACCTACCAGATTTTACCTTGCACGTCTGCATTGCCTCTTCCGTTCATCCTGCCAATTGACATAAAACCACATTTTCTACATTTACTGCAAACTAATCCGGAATTAACATAAGTCTGTGGTAAATATAAGTGAATGAAAATAAAATCCATTTAAACTGTGGTACTTTAAATCTGACAAGTTATCCGGCTGAGCAAGAAATCTGGCTTTGTGAAACATGATACAGGCCCCTGATTTTAATGATTCCGTTGACTTAAAAAACAATGCATTTTCTTTGCTTGTCATTTTAAGCGTTCATTCTGGTTATTTCCAGTTTTTGGATAAGCACCATTTCCTAAATATTCTGTATCTGAAATGTTAGTTTATTTTTCCATCATTTGAAATTGCTTCTAACCAGTGACCATGGTATTTTGGTATTTTTATAGCTTTGCTTCACTGAAATATGAAGTTTTTGTGTTTGCTTCAGCCATATTTATACCACTCCAAATTAAAATAAAAATTGACAAAATAACATGCACTTCTCTAGTTCTTTGTCCTGTTGGTATAATATACTGACTTTGCTGCAGCATAATAGTGGCAGCCATCAGGGACAACTACAATCATCCCACCACAGAGAGCTCCATAAACACGCACTCAGACACAAGTGCAGGTGCTATGCAGAACTTTTATTAGACTAGCAGAGAACCCAAAGAATCCAAAATCGGAATATCTAGCTGAACATCCTATTCTGAGCTCGTAGAAATTGCACACAAGCAGCCTGGAAAATGAACACGATGTAGTGAAATGAATTATTGACAGGATCAGGTTGGGTTGTAAAAATGTTTTGAAACAGTGGTACAAATTGGGTACCGCTGTAAGATTTGATAAAGTCTGTTGCTGCGTACGAGCGTACGCAGACGTATGAAGTACACATAGGGCAGGTAATGCAGATTGATTCATATGTGCAATGAGATGATGTCATTAAACGAGCGCCTGTCAAACATTCCACGGTAGAAAATGATGTGGTAATAGTGGTTGAAACATGACAGTTCTGTCTCATCTAGCTATTTTTAATACAAATGGAGATGATCCCAACGATTATGCTAAATTGTGGTCAGCTCAAATAATTGCGATCTTCCGGTTATGTGATAGTGACAGGCCTGCTTATGACACACAGCCGGGACGCCAACCGCTTGGCGAATTTTATGGCCAAGATTTCAAAATGCCAGAATAGTGCTACTTTTTAAAATACTGTATGCCTCTGTATAATATCTGGACAGTATGAAAAATTAGATGTGGGTACCTCCAACCCACCTCATACAGCTGCTCACCATAACTACTATAACAACTGCTATGCTTCCTCTACTCTTTTGCTGTTGACCGCTGATCTGTGAAAGTCCACACTACCACCTATTGGAAATACCTAATCAATTATCTTGCACATGCATGGTGGATGGGCAAGGTGTTTACTAGACATAAAAATGTGGGCTACACTCGCACAAACTGCAGTCGTCTATAGCCAACCTCTGATGAGGAAATTTACTTCATTTCCTCTTATCTGCAATCGAAAGTGCATGCATAAAAGTGAAGTGTGAATTGGGCTTTACTAGTTGGCTCTTGGACAGTTTATGCTTGTAAGGTATTATCTGGTTCATGTATATTACTCTGGAGCAGTGTGGAAGTATCTGCAAAGCAAACCGTGCTGTGGCCTATAATCAGTGTGTTCTATACAATGTCAGCACTTTACATTGAGCCCTTTGCTCCAGGTTTCTTGTCATTTTAAGGCTAAAAAAACACCCCCAGCCAGGTTTATTACATCTGTTGTGGGGAGACTGCAGCCATTCTGTAAAATGCATTTTTATCTGGGTGTTAAGCTATAGGATGTTTAGGAATCCAAAAAAATACTACCACTCCTTGTTTAGCAACAGTTATTTTCCGCCAACAGGTTGTTAAGTGAAATGGTTGCTAAGCGAAAATTATGATGTCCTTGCCCAGGGATATTCAAATCATGGTCTACAAGGGCCAAGTACTGCTTTTCTAGCCATCCTTTACCCGTGAGCTAGGTGTGAAGCCTCTGTGGCCAATCGGAATCAGTAATTATTAAACTAACTACCTGGGAGAATCGAAAACAAGGCCTTTATTTGGAATGGAGGGCCAGATACTTAATAGTAAAACCCCTTAGCAAGAGTAAGTGTCGTTATATTTGAATTCTTTGAAAGGTGAGGACTTGATAAGAACCTCAAGCCCTATTGAAAAGCTGCGGGGCGAGGGAAGTCGAGATGGACACGCTGATGAGGACAACTTCAGGGCCTCCCCACTGCTCTTAGACAAAGTCTACGAAGGTCTCGACCCAGCGTCTGAACTGAAAGAGCCTTCCAAGTGGTATGTATATGGCTAGTTCCACGGTAATGGAATTAATCAGTGGAACATCTGGCTACAGTTTGAAAATAATTTACTTGGTTTGCTTTGAATGCCGTCAGTTCTCTGCTGTTGTATCCCGACTATCAAATTATACTGTATAATGTGTTGCCCTCGTCATTAAATGCATGACAGTTTGGTAACAGAATTACCTATGCTGTAGAATTGCTTGGATGTCTGTGTTTGCTTAGATAGATGTTATAAAATGTATGTATATACCTGTATATGTAGTGCCTTGCAAAAGTATTTGCACCCTGCAAATGATTCAAATAATTGTTAGTTACTATTTTTATAGTGAAGTGGCATGTTGAAAATACTTGGAAATCCTGTTAGAAGCTGAAACTCAAATGTATTGTTCAGACGCCCCTCAGTATTTGTGTTTTAAAGCTACCATTCGCCACAGTAATTCTTTTAGGAAAAATCTGCTATATTATGCAAATGTTCAGTGTTACTTTGATGGGCCCGTATTTTCTGAGAAATAGCAGCAAGGTTGATTTAAAAAAAGGATTGTACCATAAAAGGGTTATGATCTAAATATGGTCTGGGACCAGCTTGAGCCCAGCCTGTTTTTATTTGGTTATTTCAGTGCTCTCCTCTCACCAGTTTTCTCACAGTAGCACAGATAATGCCAGAGAGCTACAAGAAGCATATTCTGCCCTAAATGCTCACCCTGTAGCTGAAGACCCCAAATCTGTCCTGGGGTCAATGGTTGGACCTTCGAGAGGCGGAAAGGAAGCCTCCGGTTTTCTGCTGAAACTGAAGGATGCTGGCCGACCCAAGGCAACAAGGTACGATTTTCTGTGGTATTTGAGAAGGAGGATCTTTTTCCTTTTTTCTACTAGTGCCAGTGATGTTGCTGATGCTAAAAGGGAGCTGGTTCTCAGGTGTGGGCTCATTCTCAGGTCATGCCATTAAGCACTAGTTAAAAACAGATGGCGAATGTGCCCACAATGGGCATGTAACATTTCTGAGTTCATTAAATGTTTAGACTAATACTAACTTAAGCTCTGCAGTGGGTTATATCAGTTAAGCGTAAGTTTGATCATAAGGTTGAGTGTTGAAACAGCTAGGTAGTTTTAAACTAGTGACATGTTCTTTGGCTGTTGCATCACTGCGACATAAGTTACATCATAGTAACTTCTGAATAAAAATGTTATCGCATACAATCACGTTTTCACTGTGTACAACCCATCAGTATCATTGTCTAAATTTAACGGAACCACCTTGCTGTTCCACGTGCTTTGCTTGTGGATACCAAAGATTTTTGAATACTCTATGCGTTTAGTGTCTAGCCTCAGTATCGTCCTCCTACAGGGGTTGCTTAATTGTTTAGGATGGAAAAATGTTTGGATTATGCATGGCTACCGATTTTGTTTTCTCTGTATTTGTGAGAAGTATTTCAACCACAGCTGTAATGGCAACTGGCCTCGCTCACATTAGCTGTTTTTGTTACCATGGAATCTTGCAGTAACTTTGAAACTTTTTAGTTCTGTTAATTTAGCATTTTTAATTAAGGATCCAATTATTATTTGCTGATTTCCACATTCGTGGGGATCTTTGGTCCTTAACGCTCGCAAATGTGAAGGAGTGACTATTTTCAGATACAACTCACTTTGGTTGCACAATAAATGGATATACTGCATTTGTAACAACAAATGATATTGCAAAAAAAGGTTACTTCACCATAAAGTCACACTTGTGCTATGATTTTAATAACGCTGTACCCTTTAGGCTCACCATGGATAATATTTTTTAAATATTAGGGCTATCACTATCGATTATATCAAGTATCGAGTAATCTACTGATTTTTAATCTGACAATTTGTGTAATCATTTATAATATAATGTACATTGCAGTTGGTGTACACTCAGTCACATATAAAAAATTTAGATATTACAATTCACTTAAGTTGCTTGTTTTTAGACAGTGGAAGGAAACTGGAGGATCCGCCAAAAAATGCAGACACAGGGTGAACAAGCCATCTCCACAAACAAAGCTACCCACTGCACCACTGTGCCGCCCTGAAAGGCTTTCACGATGTGCGATGTTAATATCGACATGGCATTTCATGCACATGCAATTGTCACATGGCAAAGATTGTGATAAAACATTTCTGCTCAGTCATATGAAATCAATCTTGAAAAATTACTTTTTCTTTTTTTTAAAATTACTTTTTATTAGAAATAAAAAGACCCATCATCCGCAGAAATCAGCAAAAAATCCGCAATATATATTTCGATATGCTTGCGTATAAAATCCACGATACAGTGAAGCCGCGAAAGTCAAAGCACGATATAGCGAGGGATCACTGTAATCTAAAGTTTACCGCTTTTGCATGAGCTCTGCATGCGTTCTCTGAGACTATCGTAATCATTCTCCTCCTTACTATTTGATTCATTCAGAGACCAATCGCTCTTGAGAAATTAAATAAAACAACACACAACTAATGGTTTTTGCTCTTTATTTTCATCTTCATCTTCATTCCTCCATGTTGCCAAGTAATCGAGAAGGAAAATTTTAGTCGATACTTTTTAGTAATCGAGTTTAATGGAGTAATCGTGACAGCAGTACTTTTAATGTGAAGTGTTTTCAAGCAAATGATGCTTTAGCTCTTTATTTGGATCCTCATCCTTTATGTATGGTTTTCCTTCCACCATATTGCCGAGTAATTGATTGATTAGGAAAATTGTAATTGATGCTTTTAAATAATTGAGTAATCGTGACAGCTCTGAAAAATATTTAATTATCTAAAACTGCTGTTGCTTAAGAAAACAACAATTTTTTTGCATTTTAATATTAAACAAAACTATTTGATTCCATACAATTTCATATTAAATGTCAGTTTTTCCATGACTAGTTTGATATTTTCTATAGATCTCTTGCTGTCTCTAAAAGTCTTTTTACGTTACAATTTCTCAGTGTCAAGATCATAGTTATGCTATACAATGTTTTAAACGAGCTCTTATTTTTGCAGTAAGTATTAATATTTACCCCCCCAAAAATTCCCACTGGTCCCCTGCTGAGCAAACTTTTCAGCCAGCTTTCAAAATGGTTGCCACTGAGTGTGAACGTGTGTATGACCATATCTTAACATGCCGTTATCTGATTAGCTTGAAATTGTAAGAAATATGTAATGATTTATTAATCAGTAAATTAATATCTTAAGTACAAGAAAAGGTTTTTATATGCTATTTTGAGAATATATCAGTGTGCTCAATGGCTATGTAAGCTTAATGGGTACATTTACCTTAAAGTGGTTTAAAAACATTAATTATAGTAATAGTTTTCTCCATTCATTGGGTAGACTTTTTAGTGGTCAGTGGTTCTGTCATGTTCATCTCATGGTAGAAGATTGGCTGGAATAATTTTAATAATTCAGTAAGAGAGTGAATTTATCAATTATTTTATTTATTGAATTTATTTATTTTAGTTCTTGGAAACAGAGTTCACCTGTTGCAGTCTCTGCTGAACTGGAACCAGAAGAGGACTTCTTAATAATGGACGATGAAGAATTTGCTGTGCCAAATCGAATTTTCATCCGGAAGCGACCAAACCCTTGCAGAAACGATGACGCCAGTGATTGTCAGCAGAGGGAGCTTGGGGAGGAAATGAGAAGAGTGCAAGATGGCACTGAAATTCCCAACGAGGCCCCGTCTGGGACGGGGAGTCCCAAACAAACACAGACTAAGAAAGGCAAAGGCAGTAGCAGTGAGATTCAGGCATCGAAAAAGACCAAGCTGGGCAGAGTCCAAATGCAGAAAGATGTTGATCTTGACGTAGAGTGTTCAAAACCTACCAAAAAGATCAAGCTGGGCAAAGTCCGAAGTAAAAATGACATTGATAGCGACCGTGAAGTAGAACATTCAATATCCACTGAAAAGACCAAGGTGGGCAAAGTCCGAAGTAAAAATTACATTGATAGTGACCGTGAAGTAGAACATTTAATACCCACTAAAAAGACCAAGGTGGGCAAAGTCCG
>JAAGVU020000001.1:23537776-23550718 GCA_011763525.2 Mormyrus iriodes | reverse complement strand
GTTCTTTCTTCAACAGGGTTTTTAGGTGTGTAACCAAGCTGGCAGCAACTTAGTCGGCTGACACTTGTTATCCAAGTTTGGCTTTACAAGATTGAAGAATAGTCGAGGACTACTGAGCACTGTTGTACATCGCTCTGGATAAGAGCGTCTGCTGAATGCTGTAAATGTAAATGTAAATGGAAATGGAGTGTTGTTAAAAGTAGAGGTGATGCAACACAGTGGTAAACATGCCCCTGTACAAACTTTTTCAAAACGTGTTGCTGGCATCAAATTCAAATTGAGCACATATTTGTCATAAAACAATAAAATTCTCAGTTTCAGCATTTGATATGTTGTCTTTGTTCTATTTACAATTAAATATGGGTTTATAAGATTTGCAAATCATTGCATTCTGTTGATATTTACATTTGCATGACTAGAAGTAAACCCGCCCAATTGTATTAACGAAGTTAACGAGAGGCACTGGTCTTCTTCCCATCCAGAAGATCCTGCTGGTAGATGATGATTATCTCAAACAATTGTTTAAAATAACCAATGAAGCAGCTCTATGAATAGTCATGCTATATGGAGAATGTCCTTAGGAAAACATTCTTGTTTGTAGAACTAAGCCTAATCCAGAGCATATATCATGGTATACTTTATAAAATGTAAATGATTTTATCATGGGACAGTATTTTGAAAGGTAATGTTTTCACCTTGTATCTCCAGGACTTTTGCCCCTGTTGCTATATGTAAAATTTCCTTATTCTTCTTTGGTTTTTCTCTGAGCACTTCAGTTCTCACCTGTAGTTCATAAGCATGTGGTTAGGAAAATTGGCATCTCTACTTGTATGTGTGTGTGGTGATAGACTGGCATCCTCTCCAGGGTCTCCCTTGCCTTGTTATCAGTGCCTTCTCAGATAGACCCTGGGTTGCATAGACCCTATACTGTATGAGCAGTTGTCAGCTTGTATGGTTGGATGGATCGTTTCTCTCAAAGTAGAAGTTGGATTTTTTGAGATTCTTAGCTCAACCAACAGTCAGTTAGCCTGCCGCCCTGCTTCAGCACATTACATAAGTTATTTTGAAAGAACATCTATGCTGGGTGTGTGTGTATCTTCCTCGCATCCCATAATCCCCTCTTGTGTCAACACTTTGCTCAAACCGGAGTGCAGTTTGTGAGTGAGATTATCATCTTTCCGAATAAAACCTACATGTCTGTGTGACCCAGTCATGGAAAAATGCAACTCAATTTTGGTTTTAAAAAAGTAGCGTGTGTAGGACTTTTTCTGTGACAAGACCAGAACACTCACAGAAAAGACACATAGGGAGATGCCATCTGCATTTAAAACTCACCTAAAATACCTCTACTGTGGCCAAATATTACAGAAGTCCAGGTAAATCCTGCAGCCTTAACACATTTCAGTTGTTAGTCTGCATGAATAATTTTTGCTAAAACATGTTTGCTGTTGTCATCCCACATATGGTGTGTCCCACCCTTGTGCCCTTCGCTAACAGGGATTGGCTTCATACTTGCTTGTGACTCTGACCAGGAAAAGTGGTTGCACGGATGGATCTTTTACCGTCATCCCAGCCAAATTCATGCAAACCATGACTGTCAGAACCTCTTGCTGAACAAGAGTACTCTTTTGCACATCTTCTTTTGAGGTCTTTACTAAATTTGGGCCAAATAATAAAAAAAAGCATTTCTTCACATTGACTTTAACAGCACAACTAATAGATCTAAAAAAGAGACAGCTTCTAAGCTGGGTAAGCTCTAGCTGAAAAGATGAATCCTTTGGCCCACTACACTATATATGTTATATGTCTGTATGTTCAAAAAATCCATGTTAAATTTTTTATTGGGTTACTTCCTGCCTACTTGCATAAAATTCTGTGATTGGCTAGCATTTGCTCAAACTTAAGGTGGGCCAAGCTTGTGATTGGCTCACTCTGGCCCAACTGTAGTGCAGGATTGGCTCCATAGCAATTGCATGAATATATAGATCTGACCATTGATTTTCCATAACTGCTAGTCACCATGCTCTCCCCCACCCCTTCCTGTCAGCTGAAGTTAAACATCAATGACAAAGAAATACAGGGAATCACTTTGTAATGACTCCACAAAAGAATAATGTGGCCTTTTGCTGGATGTATTAATCTACAAAGAAACCAATCTAATTCTTAATTACAGCTTTGATAAATGACACAATCCTGCAGGACCACAAACTTATTTACATGTTATAGGAAGACTGATTGTAAACACCAAATCATGTTGAAGAAGATGTAAGGTTTAATATAGAATGCTTTCTTGAGAAAGAGTAAAGACTTTGGTAATTTCCTATGAGAAAGGTAATTTGTTCCTGGCAGAGAAATGGGGCATCACAAAATAGATGTGATGGACAAGATCTTTTATTTGCATCTACAGGTGCTTGAGCATCTCCCAACAGACTCTGCCAATTAGTACACACATCAGCGCCGGATAAAGCTACTCCCTGAGGAAGAGAAAGCTTCCCACTCTAATCTCTCGTCTGTCTGTAAATATTTCAAAGGAGAATTTTTGAAAGGCTTAAGCTCCAAATCCTGTTTCAAACAGTGTGTTTAAATGTTTTCGCAGTCATGTCAGTGTATATGAGAATATTATGCAACGTGGACTTCTGGTTAATTTCCTCAACTAAATTGAATGTTTTGTCATAGAAATACAGGCCATTGTTACACTGAATATGCGTACAGAGGGCTACCAAATCGATGCAATTATATTACCTGGAGTAGGGTAAACAATGTTTGTGTTTAAAAAGGTAAAATAAAGGAACAGTATATGGATAGATAACCACTTTTCTGTAACTGGTAGCTTCCTCATCTTGTGAGCTGCACTGGGTGGGTGATTATAGAAAATGGATGTTTTGTGTTAATGTGGCTGTTTATGGTTTCATCTGCATTGTGGTCTGCATGTTTTCATTTACATTTATTTAGCAGATGCTTTTATCCAAAGTTATGCACAGCTGAGACAGTAGGGCCATATTGTCCCTGGAGTACACTGAGGTCTAAGGACCTTGTTTAAGGGCCCAATGGGGAAATTGCTCTGCTGACCCTGGCACCATGTATTTCTCAAAGGTCAAAAAGCCGTAGGCTTTTCAAGAGTAAGAAAATGAAAGGTAGATCAAAGACCACATCCATTTTTACCCTCAGCAATAAATTTAGAAGAAATCAGTTACAGTGGATGAGTGAAACAGTACATTACACACTTCTGTAATTAAATATTTATAAGGCACATTTCTTGGAGTGTGAAGGTTACAAGTGATAATTATGTCAGTGTATCGATTTCTGGTACCTGTCGATTTGTTGAGGTACAGTAATAATGCAGATCGCATCGCAGAGGCCTCAAGGCGGCACTTTAACATTGATTCATTTCATTGACTATAATGGTCAAATAAAAATTAGCCTAATTGTGCTATCATGTAGACTGTTGATTAGCTAGCTATATTGAAGCAGCTAGTCCAGTATAAGCAAGAATAAGTTTCACAGAATGTTTTATAGATATGGTAGCATTTGCCATTAAATGAATCAAATGATTTCTTTAAACAGTTTAAAAATGGCTGTTATCGGCCCCAGTCATCCCTTACAAATAAGTGCAGTATTGGCTGTATCTTGTCAACTCACCGAGAGAGCGAAAGCCCACAAAGTACCCCCTTAAATAGTGTCCAAGATCCCAGGTTCATGGTGTTACGGTCACGCCAATCATCAATCATTCCATCAGTCATTCTGCCCCTTAGGAAGACCCCTGAGAATAGCAACACCAACAGGAACTATTTGTAATAAAATTACAGCTCCTTCCCTAGACCAGGATACTACAATATATTTCTGCAGTAAGTTTCATACCAAGTACAAAGTTTGGTGACTTGGTAATGATGAGGGGCGACGTGAGACTTTTCAAATGAAAGTTGGACCTGCCTCATGAGAATTCCTTGTATTCCTGGTCAGGTTTTCTGATGTTTTGTGGTTTGTTTGATGACCTGGAATTCACTTAAAATAGCTGTGAAGATGCGTAACAGCTGAAAGCAAATCATACTTCTGCACATAGGTCTGTTCTGACATTTAAAGCATTATAAACATTAAATAAACTATATTACTTCTCTGACAGTTATTTTCATTAAAATAATTACTGTTCAAAGCTGCGATCTTTGTTTGGGTGAAATAATACCAGTGTGATTTTTAACTCAGCAAATATTTTTGTCATTGACTCATTTTCCCTAAAATCGGTTTTTCACCATAACCAGCACAAAAAGAAATTGGAGTCACAAGGAAGGTGATTGGAATTAGTGAGCTGAATTTGAATTGACAGTAAATCTATTGTATAATTTTGAATAAATGGCATCCTTTTGTTGAGTGATTGCATAGATTTTTTTTTAATTGAAATAAATTAAATTGTTCTTCCTGTCGTTCCAGTCCAATATCCTGTGGCATCATCCCAACTTACTGGAAAACAGGACTTGTTGTCCCTTTCTGGAAAGGGAAGGGTGATCGCCTGGATTGTGGCAACTACGTGGGTAACACTGCTCTCAGTGCCGGGTAAGGTCCTTGCTAGGCGCAACACAATCTGTGATCACTTGCTTGCCTACCAGCAACCGGAGCAGTCTGGTTTTATGCCTAATAAGTCTGCCATCGACTGCATCATCGAGTGCAAACACAAATCTTGACTGCCTTTGTCAATTTTTGTAAAGTGTTCGACTCAGTTGACTGAGCAAAAACATGAGTTTTGCACAAAAACATGGGCGGAGATGCGCAAAGAGAGGCCGATTACATATTCTGTTGCATGTATGAAAATTGTGGGGAAAAGCACATGTCTGGTTTGTGCTGAAATTTCTCAACCTCTGAAAAGTAGGTCAATCCAGGTTGTGTGTTTGTGTACATAGGGAAAATATCCAGAAGGAATGGTCCCCCCTCATTCCATGAGTACATTTAATGAAACAGAAAACATACGGATCTGTCCATGACACACTGAAGTAAATTAATTGTTGGAAAAATTGTGTATCACCTTAAAATATTTGAAGTAATCGATCAAATAAAATAGTTGAAGTTGCCTCAGTGTAAATAATTAATTCAGTTTAACCTGTAAAAAAGTAGGTTCAACCATGGCAAACATAAATAAAAAACTTTTATTTTTTCAGTGTATCACGCCCCTGGCCAGATTGTGTGAGCGGCTGTGGCTTTGAAGCTGCAGTCGTTGGATTGTTAACCGGAATCAACAGCTATGCCTGTTGGGGATTCCCACCATCACCTTAAATATACATAAAACATATAAAACAACTGCAGCATATTTACAAAATATGACGTATGATGTTTGTTGTAAATGCTTGGAACACTGGTTGAAATGGAGCTGGTGGAAAAAAAATCTGCCAATAATTTGTTGTGAAACTAATAAAAACAATGCTTGTCAAATAACCAAGCATCTCCAGAACCCCTATTGCTTAATTTGTGGTACATAGCACTATTTGGGAAGATGAAACTTATCGTCCAATGTTAAATGACAGGGCACAGCATGAGCTATCTGCAGACTGGCAAATGCACTCTTTACGTACATCTGCCACAGGGTGTGGTTGATCTTTTGCAGTTTTTTGGTCTGTACCTTTAATGGGTTGGTTATAAACTCAATAGTCTCTTTGTGTATGTTTGACTTTAGGACTTGTTTTAGTTACTTTATCTGTAACGGTTTATGTTTTGGATTCTTGCTCATTTTGTTTAGTTTTTTAAAATTCTTTTTATTTTTCAGTTTTGGCTGTGTTTTTGTGTCTTTTGTTTGATTCAACCCTCCTTTCTAGCATCTCTAAGCTTGCATCCTGTCCCAGGAAGCACAGGGCACAAGCAGAGGACACCTTGGACAGGATTTAAACTGCACTTTCAGTTAAATTGTTATGAGTTTTTGTGAGGGGACAGAAAAATTGCATCATCTGACTAGCACTGTAAATACACAGGAGAGCTTTCATATATCCAGTGCATGGGTGGGTTTCTAACAATTACTGCATAAGCATATAATTAATAATGCGACCAATGAAACAAAGGCATTGTACTGTACATTTTTATCTGACTCAATGTACAACTTAAATAAAAAATGTGAAGCTAAGCACCTACAAAGTGTAGCTCTGTCATTTAATTTCCAGAGCTGTGCATATTCACCAGTGATACAATGATGTGTGACTCTCCTTAAAAGCATTAACATTTGGATGATCTCAGCCTTCAATGCATAAATTTCAAATGGCTGATATCACAGGAAAGAAAGAAATTAGCATGACATATCCTCAGTGCAGCAAATGATAGTTATGACTGTTATAGACAGAGAAATAACCTGAACTGTATAAAACTGAAAGTAATATCAAAAGTAGATTATTATCAACAAAAGGAAAAAGCCATGCCCCCTCATATCGATCTGGAATCTCTGAGCAACCATGTAATACACATTTAACACAACATTTATGATCACAATATCATCAATTACTGACAATATGTAATAATTTGCAACATTGGATACAGCAAGCTCATCCAGAACAGAAACATCTGATAAATTCCTGTCCCATTCCAAACCTATTACTATGCATTAAAACTCTTTGTCTATTTGACAAATTTTTGTGATTTGCAAGGCAACAGGAAGTTTTGGAGGATGGCACCATCATTGCATAGTTTCCGTGTGTGTCATCCTCTGCAGCTAGGCTGTGTGTGGGGATGGTGGAGAAGTTTAAGTGGATGATCTCTGAGACATTAACTGCCAAAGTCCATCAACAAACAGCCTCGTACATTAATCCAGCATGTCTCAAGTCAGTTATGTTTGTGATATTTATGTTACACAATAAGAATCTCATGCTTCCAAGGATTCCTTAACTTGCTGGATTTTCCCTTGTGGTAGGCCTGTCTGTATTCATAATATGTTGCAGTAGGTTAAATTAGAATGAATAATGTCATATTTTCTGCTGAAAGTGTTAAGTATATTAAAACTGAAATTGTCCAGCTGTTAACTCTATTGTGCTTAATGTGAGACAAAGTAAAAAGTTTAAGTAGATGTTGTTTGTATAAGTGTGAAAGATTTTTTTCAAAAAGTCAGCCCTACAGGAATATACAAAACCCCTATCAATTTGAAATGACCTTCTTTTCCATTCCCTTTTTCTGTGACAGACAATTTAGTCATGCTGAACCTAGATTATTGAAATGTCATGCCATTCCTTGCTGGCTTTTTCGCATAGATGCCTCAGTTTGTAAGAGGAGTACAGAAAATCAGATCATATTTGATCTTGAAATTAGTCAAGGTAACTAAGCCCTGACTCCTCTGCACAGTAATACAATCATTTTTCCCCCAACACTCTCATCATGAGAGATAATCTCACCTCAGCTGAATCGATTTCATTATCTACTGTCATGCTGGCCTGATATGGTGGCATGAGTGAATAAAGTTAATTCCTTGAAAGATTGTATCTCCAGGACTGTTATTTTGAACTTACTCCTACGTCTGAGATCCATCACAGAAATTGACCAAACCCTTGCCAGGTGAATCAGCAACTTTATTAATTTGATTTATTTATTTATTAATTTTTTTCTTATTAAACTCCCTCCACCACCCCAGCAACTTTAAACCGTCTGACAAAAATCGTGCTTACACTGGGATCCTGCACCTTGATCTTCACACTTTCAGGAAGACTGTCACATGACTGTGGCCGGATAGGCGGTAACTGATAGCCGATGAAGGTTCTACAAACAAACTTCCTTTATTTGTGCAGATGGGTTACTGGTGTCTTTAGCCTTTAGAAAGATAAAACGGACATTACAGAAAAAGGACACTAAAAGCAATGTTCCTGGAAAAATACATTTTGGAAAATGGACTTCGCTTTTATGATTGTATTTAATAACATCCACCTAAAACAACAATACATATGAAGTACTCTTATGTACTTCATGAATTATCCATCTGTCCATCTGCTGACCCCTTTTTCTGGTCAGGGGCATGGGGAAAACAGACAAATGTGTTACCTAGATACAAAACTCAACATGGAGCATTACAACTGGAAAAAAACATATCAATCAATTTTGCAAGTATATATTGCCATGATAATTTTACTTCATCTGTCTGCAGAATTCTTAATGTTTATTCAAGATCCCTTGTGTTTAAAGTGCCTTTTACCATGACATTTGCATCTATGATAACCTTATGCGTAACACTGTTTGATTATTTTAATTAAATGAATTGGCAAGATATGTGATACATGAATCATGAGGAAGAGGTTGCATGAATTCATAAACACACACTGGAATCTACTAGACAGTCTTAACATCTTCGTCACTCTTAAATGCTTATATTGCCATCCATTTTCTGTACCCACTTGTCGTATTCAGGGTCGTAGGGGGTCTGGAGCCCATCCCAGAAGCTATGGACGCAAGACAGGGAACTACCCAGGATGGGGCACCAACCCAATTCAGGGAATACTCACACATGCCCACGTACGGGCGATTTGGTAACTCCAATTCACCTTAGCATGTTTTTGGACTGTGGGGGGAAACTAGAGGACATCCCCATAACAACATGAGGAGAACATGCAAACTCCACATACACTCAAACCCTGGTCCCAGAGGTGTGAGGCAGCAGTGTTAACCACTATGCCACCATGCCACTGCTTACATTTTCTTATAGCATAATTTGATTGGTTGGTGGCTCTGGGTGGCACAAGAATGTCATAGTTACAGAAAACTGAAGGTATGGAGGCTAAAACCAAAACACTGCCCATCTATCTTCCATAACTACTCATCCAGTGCAGGGTCCAGGTGAGCCCAGAGCCTATCCCAGAATGCTCAGATCAGGAGACATCTTGGTTAGGATGCCATTCCATCAGATGGCACTAAAACACTTATGACAGGAAATCCACCAAAACAGTCTTTTGACCACGGGAAGAATGACATAAGCCTCAGGCCAACACACTATCCACTATTCAAAAAGCAATTACATTTACAAACTAATCTAGAAGCATCTGGGTGGATTCTCGGTACATATTTCAGTACTGAATTCCGAAGTGGAACCAAAAACAAACATCAGCTTTTATTTCAAGTTGATAAATATGATATATTCAAAAGTGAACAATAGGCAGGATGAAAGAGACATAAGGTCCTGAAAGAATAAAAAAAAATAATTTTAATGCCAAGTGAACAAAAACAAAAATATCTGAGCTTAATGAAACAGAAACTAAATGACTGCAGGGCATTACATGGGATAAAAACGAAGGCAAGCTGAACTTTCAAGTGAGGATTAATCATGTATATCACTATTATTCTCCTGCGAAGTCCTCTCACTGTCCATCTGCCTCGCTTTTAACTAGGCAGTGTCTGTTCAGTCTGATCAGAGCCAGCTGAGCTTATTAAATAGGCACAGGCCCCTTTTAGGCTGGATATGTGAACCATGTCAGAGGCAAACAAAAACACTCAAATACCGTTGAATCTGCCTCTCGCAGGGAATTGTCAACTGTTATGTTTCTGCGCATAAACAATATGTACAATGACTAAAATACCAAGAATAGGGAACTGAAATTAAACCAATGAGTTCTTTCATATTATCACACAGACACACACACACACACACAGACACACACACACACACACACACACACACACACACACACACACATATATATATATATAAAACAATCCAGTTGGAAATATGAATATTGTTAACTGAGTAGTTTTTATTCGGTTATGGTAATGCAGCCAGCATATTTTTGATGTATTGTTCTTGGATATAGTTTCCAGCTGTATAAATAAGACTATGATTGGGTGTCAGATACACATAAACTGTTTTTTCATCTTCTCCATATTTCAGCCTTGTTCTTCCCGGACAGATCGGTGTTTGTAACACAACGCAATTTGCTGGGACTTTATGTCAACTTTGTTGATTATGATGCCAAGGGCTGTGATGCTAATATTAACACTCATGTTGATTTGTCGGTGGCATGATGGTTAAATTTGTAGCAGTGCTGCCTCACATCGCTGGCATTGGGGGTTTGAGTCCTGTCTGAGAACCTGTGCCCTGGAGATGCATACCTCCCCTGCCCATCCCTTATCATGCAGTTACTAATGGAAGAACATATTTAAAATTCGCACAATTAGAGATGATTGTTCTTCTGTCTATGTTACTTTGGTGAAACAATCATGACTCCATGAGTCTTCACTGAATTTACATAACATGAATCCTTAAAATTTTTATTTATTAATCAATGCTTTATCTAAAGTGATGTACATTTTTTTGGGAAAGCAGGGTCAGAGTCTCAGAAGCAAACTGGGTTAAGGGAAGTGCTTAATTTGTGCCAAAACCTGCAGGGGCTCAGCTCTGGGACCTCCGGCTCAGAGCAATCTGTGCTCCGGTACCTCTCAGGTATGCTCCGTCACCTTAGATGCTACACACAATAAAATTTAACGTAAAATTAGACTTAAACTTTGCAATAAATACAAACTGAACTAAATAAAAGTATAGTTATAAGATAGGTTGTGTTGTATGATTTACTGACATCCATCCATCTAAATTAGTATGTTTTATCTGACTTTTAATTTGAAAGGGACCACATGCATACAGAAAAATCCACTTTTTGGCCACAAAAATAGATGAGGTTACCTTCGATTTACATCATTAAACTCGACTAATAGGGTAAGTCTATCTTTTTAGTCTATCGGTTTGATGTAAGTAACAGATGTCAATAGTAAATATTGCATTGTTACATGTTTAAGTACTTAATAACGCATTATCATTGTTAAAGACTGATTTGTGTGTGTGATGTAATTCAAAGTCAGTATGCTCTGACTCCTCTTGTAATGGTAGATGCAGTAGGTCTCTGTGCTCTTTGTGAACTTTGTCACCTCAGAGTTTACAAATTGAGCACTGGTTAGGGGCCTTCTTGAGTCACTATGCCAGCCCTTGGATTTGAGCCAGTGACCTTTTGAGCAGAGGCACAGCATCTTACTGAGCCACACACCTCCCCCAAGCTCTTGAATGCAGAACAGTATTACAGCTAGAACAGATAAACGCACCCAGCATTCATTGTATTCAGTGATGAGATATTCAGCTTTAGTTTATATCTGACGCATAATATAAGAATGGAACATAGAGTATACATTTGTGCTGTCTTCTTATTTCTCAAAACTTTGATGTCAAAGGGGTCAAGCCATTAATTCGAAATATCTAAACAGCGGGTGTGAGGATGAACGTAAAGGGCAATGTGCAGGTCTGATACAACGTCAGAAGAAAACACCCGTGAGCAAGTCTGTAAACACCATCAGTCATATGGGCCTGGCCACTTGGCCCCCCCCGTTTATTTATGATGGGGCTATGGGGAATGTAGGGCCTGTGATGTGTGGGACAGTAGTATTAATGTCAGTTTATCAACTCTCGTGTTACTTATTTAGCGATGAAATGGGATATCCTAAACAACACTGTCACTCTGTCAAATAAATCTGCTTCCAGACCAGAATTGTCACGAGTGTGGTTCTGGCGGCGAGACATGATGCAGGCAGGGAGTGAACAGTCCAGAGAGCAGGGTTAGAATCACTCCGTGTGGGGACTTTATTCACCACAGAGGCAGACAGGCTACACCAACACTACAATGTCAATGACCTGACAGGGGAGCACAGGACTGGGGAAACTCTTATACACAGGGAAGGCAGGGATAAACGAGGGGCACCTGTGGCTGGTGAACAAGAGACAGGAACATGAGGTAACAACAATGAGCTACAGGCATGGCTGATCAGCAGCTCCGCCTGTGGGAAACACAGGGAATGGACTGGTAGGTCGGGGCTGGATGTGACAAGCATAGAGAATAACTTCAATAACATGAATTCCTTGACGATCACAAACACTCAGAGGAGATGTCTAAATAAATGTATACATAATTGCTCAGTCCATATTACATGAGTGACTTGGCCATGTGATTGGATGCATGTGGGAGGAGCTGCTGAGCAAAAAAGCTGTCAGTCACAACCAATTCAGGTAGGGGCTAGTAAATATGGTCAAAGAATGCTGCATTTTTGATCTCTCACATAAAAGCGAAATGTTCGTGATTGCATCTCGCTTGTGTCTGTGACACCACATTCATGTGTGTGTGTCCTTTCAGCTTTGGAAATTTATGGTTGTTAATAGCCTTCTGGCCTGCCATTGCTCCAAACAACTTTATTACTAGATTACATTATTTATACAGTGGGTATACTTAACCAACTCGCAGTTTTACACTGAGACTGTCTAGGCAGTTTAAACTAAATCCCCTTTCTCAAAGAACCAGCAGAGAACTATGTGGCTCCTCAGCTCTCAAGAATTTGTTTATTAGACAAATACTCTATCACAAGCCAACAATGACCCTAAGCCCTCTTCCTCTGTCTGCTCCAAACGTCTTTTCCTGGCATTTACCTTCTCTAACTCTCTAACTGTATGCCACAATAAATGCAGTTCTAACAGCTAGTCTGTTGAAGAGGTGTTCCCAGAGTCTCCTTAGTGCTGAACACCAAACAGGTGGTAATGCTTTTGTTTTCTTAACTGTCATATCAAATATGGGCTGTGAATCTTACCCAGCTGACAGAGATTTGAGGAGAGTCCCAATGGAATACAAACTTGTGGAATGTTTTTATAGATTGTATAAGAAATTATTAAACACCCAGGGTTGGGCACAGAACAAAATAACTAATGATGCATCTGAAATTAGTGAGGCGGCACAATCCCCGCAACCATGTCATAATTCTGGACTGACTGAGCTCCATCTGAGGGTGCATATGATTCATTTGAGGGTGCTATACACCCTTAGGCACCCTTGTAAACCCGGGTCTGTATATTCCTGTATGCTCTGGTAACACACTCACATACCTGTAAAGTTGTAATGGAGGTATTCAGGAAAGTATTTTGTAAAAGGGTGTGACTAATTATCGTCATGTGACCTTATAATGATAGCAGAATATACA
>JAAGVU020000001.1:23522837-23537676 GCA_011763525.2 Mormyrus iriodes | reverse complement strand
ATGTGATTGGTTGATTAGATAATTGCATTAATGAGAAATTGAACAAGTGTTCCTAATAATCCTTTAGGTGAGTGTAGATATTTCTTATGCTAACTGCCTTTACAGATCTGAATTTAATTCAGTTTTGGAATGTTTTAACTTGAAACAGCACTTGACTTTCCAACTCACACTCGTGGTGATACTCTCAATCTGCTTTACTCCATCTCTAGATTACAAAATGATCCAGCCCCTTTAAAAAACAGGTCGAAACCAGTCAGTTGTATTAGCCCGTGGTGCTCCTCTGAACTTAACGTAATGAAAGGTACAGGCCAGGCTTTCCAGCACCTATTCAAGAAAATTCACTCATTACTCTACACTGAGCATATCCACAAGTATAGGGATGTCCTGAATGTTGCTTGCACCAATTACCTCTCCTCCATAATAAATAGTTTAGTTTAGGCCAAAAACACTCTTTAGGACTGTAAACAAACTCCTTCACCCTCCTACAGTAGTATGCGCCCATACAGTTGAGCAATGCCAGCCTAACTTGCACTTTTTTGAAAACAAAATCAGTGAAATTTCCAGCCATTTTCCATAATTTATTCAGCCACTTCTATCTACAGATTCAACCAGTTTGATTATAAAGCTAACTAGCTTCTCATCTGTTGACCCACTTTCTGTATCAGAACTCACTATTAAGTTACTAAGTCTAGTTCCTCCTATTTTCTTCTACTGAACTCCATACACCAATCGTATCACTACACAGAAGATCGCTGGGGTGTTCATGCTTGTATCTTCTGCACAGTGATACGATTGGTGTGTGGAGTTCGGTAGAAGAAAATAGTTCCTACATTATATTGCTCACTACAAAGTCTGTGGATTATCTACCGGGTCATGGTTTCTGGTAAGAGACACTGCTGTTGAATTTTTCAAATGTATTTTTTGGTGCTTTAATCACCACAGAAGGAATGCCAATCTGTCTCATTATAATCGAGAGAAGCCCGACATTTCCACGGCAGATATCTCCAAAACTAGGCAACTCCCAGCAGAACAATCAAGATGAACGGATAGCACTAAAGCCCACCTAAAACACGTCTTTTTTACAGTTTTGGGGTGAACCAGCCCTTTACGGCTAGTTCATGTATTATTTCTAATCCAATTACCACATTTATAAACAAATGTCTTTCCTCTGGCTCTGCCCCTACCGCTCCCAAAACGTCTGCAGTATCTCCTATCCTCAAAAAACCCAATATGTGTCTGATATATCTTTCTAACTACAGACCTATCTCAATTCTTCCATTCCTAGGAAAATTCATGGAAAGAGTGGTAGCTACTCAGCTTCCAAGAGCAGCACAGCACTAAGACAGCTCTATTGCATGTTGTCAATGATCTGCTCAGGTCTGCTGCTGATGGCAGTATTATAATAATGACAATAATAATAATAATAATAATAGTAATAATAATTTACATTTACGGCATTTAGCAGACGCTTTTATCCAGAGCGACGTACAACAGTGCTCGGTAGTCCACGACTATTCTCCACTCTTGTAAAGCTGGACTTAAATAACAACTGTCAGCCGACTCAGTCACTGCCAGCTCGGTTACGCACCTAAAAAACCATAAGAACGTTAGTGCAGAGATAAGAAGAGTATGTGTTAATGGGTTAGTAGGGTTTTTTTAAGCAATATAAACATAAGTTTATATATAAGCTGGTTAGCCTTCAAAGTGTTCCTCGAAGAGGTGGGTCTTCAGACAGCAATAATATAAATATATATGAACAATATGAATAAATATACATATAATTTTATATTATAAAATTATATGTTATAAAATTATCAAATTAAATATATAAAATAATATGAATTAATAGAAATAAAAATAATAACTTTATTTCTATAGCACCTTTCATACATAGATGTAGCCCAATGTCACGCCCTGAAAGGCGGAAAACATATGATAACTGGAAATCAGCTCTCCACTCCCGCAAGCCAAGCCTTTTGAGAAATTGTTGCTAGATGCACATTACTGAGCAATATATTCACCCAATCTTCTATCTTGCCCCACCTGTTCCTGGTCTCATGCTTCTTTGTCAGATGGGTTCCCCTCGGTTCTCGGACCTTCTAGATCATCCCTAGTGACTACATCCTTGCCTTTGAAATTTGAATTTAGTCGTCTAGTCTTGGAAAAAAAGTCATTGGTCTCCTGCATAGCGATCCCCTGTCTTCTCTGAAATCCCATCGTGACAGAATACTTCGCTTTATGAAGATGGACCCCACGAAGACCCAGCTGCTCCAGGATCAAGTAAACCAGCTTACCGCATTGGTTCATCAGCTGCTGCAGGGACACCCTCCCCACCCTGTTCGACTGCTCTGGTGTTGGTGACGCTCCCAGACAAGTATGACGGCCATCCTAACCATTGCCGATCATTTCTGATGCAGTGCAGGTTGTCTATGGATGAGCATCCTGGTCGCTTCCGTGAGGATACAGCTCAGGTTCGCATCATTGTTTCACTGCTGTCGAGGAGAGCATGGGAATGGGCCACTGCCCTCTGGATGGATGACAGCCCGATAATGATAACGCTGGATAATACCATCCATGATCAGCATCACCAGTGCACCCGAGCAGAAGCACACACCACTAACTCTTCCTCTCCTACGGAGAAGTTGGAACCCATGGAGCTTGGCTGCACTCCCCTCACACCATTGGAAAGACTGAGGCAATATCATAACCACCACTGTCTCTATTGTGGGGAACCTCAGCACACCCTCCAGGACTGCTCAGTTCATCCCCAGAGTCGGGAAGACTCTGTTCAGGTAAGTGTGTTGATTCTCCTCAGAATAACACAAGCTCAAGTCACACTACCGGTCTCTATCTCCTGTGGGGGGCAGAAGAGCTATGTGCAAGCTTTACTGGATTCTAGGGCAGTAGGTAACTTTATCGCTAGTTCTCTTGTTAATCGTTTATGTCTCTGTCTGAAGCGATCACAACCCACAAGGGGACTGGAGATAAGTGGAGCTGTTATCATGGCCTCCTTCATGTTTCACTCAGTGTTTATCCATACCCTGTAAACCTCTTTCATAGAGAGCCCTGAACCAGAAGAACTGCTGGCAATGCCCACTGAGTACCATGTTTACATGGATGTGTTTAGTAAGGCAAGGTCCTTCCACCTCATTGGACTTGCGATTATGCCATTGATCTCCTGGAGTGGGTACCGTTTCCCAAAGGCCACCTGTATTCCCTGTCCCTGCCTGTACATGAGGCTGCACATGACTACATCAATGAGTGCCTAAAACAAGGCATCATTCGCTCGTCCACCTCTCCGGTCACATCTGGGTTTTTCTTTGTTAAGAAGAAAGACTTTGGATTTCGTTCGTATGTTGATTACCGCACCCTGAACACCATCACGGTGAGACGCAGAGAGCCTCTACCACAGATCCCATCAGCACTCGAAAAATTACGCAAAGCTGTGATCTTTACAAAGCTGGACCTTTGCAGTGCGTACAACCTGGTAAGAATATGTGATGGTGACGAGTGGAAAATGTCATTTATAACCCATTTAGGACAATTTGAATATTTGGTCATGCCTTATGGATTGGCTAACAGTCTATCCATATTCCAAGCTTTCATGACGGAGGTCCTGTCTGACTATCTGAACAAGTTCATTACTGTCTAAATAGACGACATCCTCATCTATTCTTCCACCCACGAACAGCATGTGGTTCATATCCGCACAGTTCTGCAACAGTTGCGTAACCACCACTTATATGTTAAAGGGGAAAAATGTGAGTTTCATTGTCATACCTTGAAATTCTTAGGTTATGTCATCCAGCCTGAATTGGTGGCCATGGATGAGGGCAAGGTCAAGGCAGTGAAGGAGTGGCCCCTGCCTCACACAGTAAAAAAACTAAAAATTTTTTCTAGGGTTTGCTAACTTTTACCAGCGTTTTATCAGAGGTTTCAGCCAGGTGGCCGCCCCCTTGACATCCCTGACTTGGGGAATGCAGACAGCACTGCAGTGGACCCTGGAAGCTACCACAGCATTCCACATACACACTTCACACCGGCTCTCCTTCAACCCGACCCGGAGCTCCCGTTTGAAGTGAAGATGGATGTTTCGAAGGTAGGGGTCGGTGCTGTTCTGCTCCAGCGGCATAAGACCACCAGACTTCAGCGCCTGTATGCTTATTATTCCCGTATGGTCTCTCCAGCCAAGTGTAACTATGACGTGGGTAACCATGAATCGCTGGACATCAAGCTGGCACTCGTAGAATGGCACCAATAGCTGAAGGGAGCCAAGCACCCATTCATCATGTACACAGACCACCGCATCCTCCAATACATGCAGATTGCTATTCGACTGAACACCCGACAAGCCTGATGGTCTTTATTCTTTACTTGTTTTAACTTTAAGGTGTCTTACTTGCCCGACTTGAAGAACCAGAGAGCTGATGCCTTGTCCCAACAACATGATCCGCCAGAGGCCGGTAATCACCCCTCCACAGTTCTGTCCCGTGGTATGGACTCCACCAACCAATGCCATCCTCCACCTCCCGCCTGTCCTACTGGTAAGGTCTTCATACTTCCCAGTTTTCGTTCGGCTGCCCTTCAGTGAGTTCATACCTCCCGAAGCTCAGGTCACCCTGGGGTAGTGGCTACTGCAGGAATCCAGGTAACGAATCTTTTTTAACATCCGGTTTCAAAAGACCTTTGCCGGCCGACGACGCCACCCAGGTCCAGTCTACAGCTGTCCACAAAGAATCTCAAGCAACCCACCTGCAAGAAACTAATCCCATGGTACGCTGAGTCGGTTCAAGTTCCTAGAGTCTGTTGTTGACCAGTATGTACCATATCTCTCTGACCTTTCATGCCTCCCTCCTCAAACCTGTCCGGTACAGCTTGATGCATCCCCGTATAGACTCGGTCATCCCACCCCATTGGACATTGCAGCATGCCGACAGGGTCTACACAGTTTGTGCCCTCCTGGACTCCTGCCTGCGCAACGGCAAACTTCAATACCTCGTAGATTGGGAGGGCTATGGTCCGGAGGAGTGCCCCTGGGTCTGTGCCAGGGATGTCCTGGACCCCGATCTTGTTACTGCCTATCATAAGATCACCTGCAATGGCTAAGGACTCCAGGAGGTGGCTGTAAGGGGGCGGGGGGTATTGTCACGCCCTGAGAGGTGGAGAACATACGATACCCAGAAATCGGCTGTCTGCCCATACCCATACTATAAAAGAACACTCCTGCAAGCCGAGTCTTGTGAAGTTTAGTTGCTAGAGGTGCATCAGCAAGCAGTATACTCTCCCAGTTTTCCGTCTTGCCCTGCCTGTTCCTGCCCTGTCTACTCCTGCTCCTGCCTGCCTACATTGCCTGACGTCCGTGCTCCTGGTCTCGTGCGTCTTTGTTGGACAGATTCCCCTTGGCTTTCGGACCTTCTGGAATACCCCTACTGACTACGCCCTTGCCTTTGCAATTGGGATTTGGTTGTCTAGTCTTCGAAATAAAGTCATCGGTCTCCTGCACAGTGGTCCCCTGTCCTCTCTGATATCCTGTTGTGACACCCAAAGTGCTTTACAGAAATTATAAGATCAGTTTAAAATAAAAAAGACAAAAGAAATAAAATGAAATAAGAATACCTAGAACAAAAAGTAAATGAGAACGAAATCAGAGAGAATAAAATAGACGATAGTACAAAATAAAATACAGACATAAAAGATAATAAGATTAAACAAAATTAAAACAAAAGCAGATGCACAACAGGATCAAGTAAATAAATGTGTATCAGGTTACAATAAATAAGAAGTGCAGTACAATAAATGAATGTATAACAACTTGCAGCAGAAAAAAAGGAGAATAACACTGTACACGGTACAGAAAAGCAAAGCAGACACACGTAACTTATGAACCAATAAATAAAGTATTAAAAAACTGAAGTAAAAAGAGTTTTTAACAACCTTTTAAAGGCAGTAATTGATTCGACTTCTCTGATTGTTTTTGGTAGTGTGATCTATAATTTTGGGGCATAGTAGTTGAAGGTTGCCTCACCACTGTATTTATATTTAACTCTTGGTATGCGTAGGAGTCTATTAACATTCTGTTCCTCTTAGTCCTAAGTGGACGAACGGTCCCGAGGTGCAAATCCAGCCAGTAGATTACAGAAATACATCATCAGCTACTCCATTTTTGGTATCTCTGTAGTTTCCAGAAAACTTGAGGAATGACAGCTGTCATGTGAAATCTCATTTAGAATATGTACTACGGGTACCACTGACCCCAAACTCTGGGATTCTCTTCCTCAGTCTCTCCATGACTGTTTTTTATGTTCTACTTTTCAATCTGATTTAAAGACTTTCCTGATTAATAAACATATCTCTTCCTATACTGCTTAGATGTGTGTGTGTGTGTTTTTCCCTCCTGACTTTGGGTTTGTGAAAGGCGCTATATAAATGTAACTTGTTATTATATCTATGCACCTCTACATTTTAAATATAGCAGCTACCTTTTCTAAAGAGTGAAAACCTGCAAAAGCATAACAAATTGCAGTAATGGAGCAGAATGATGAATGTCACAGCTGAGGTGATATGATGACTATGACAGTAACCACACTGCAATACAAAGTTATAGATCTTTCATCAAGCAGAGAGGTCAGGAATGATATAGATTAAAACAAAACTATTCTTTTGCTAACCTACCAAAAATGTATCCTCTGCAGGAATAGGTCTTATATTGTTTGAAAAAAGACAAAATGAAATTCAATTCACATCCTGTTTTCAGAGCTCAGTCTTCTCATCATACAAATAAAATTCCTCTAAGTGTACATGATGTTTTGTGTTTTTAAATCAAAACCAAAATCATAATTTATAGTGTTCCTCCCATTACTCACTTAATGTATCTATGCGATACATAAAACGATTTTGGTCATGTATTACAGCAGCCAGCAATAAATTTCATGTGTTATCTGGCAATCCTAAGCAGGTTGCTCCCAGGTCCCTATTAGATTTAGCAGACGGAGTAGGGGGTTCAAACCAGTAATTTTACTAGGTCTACCTGTCTACATGCCTGTATTACAATAATTAACATAAGAATAGATTGTTTTAAAATTCATGTAGTGAATTCAAAAATTCCCGTTACAGAAATTGTGACATTAGGAATCCCACAGCGGATCTTTTTTAACATCCGGTTTCAAGTTTTTTGATAAAGCTACAAGCGTGCCGAAATGAGCCGCCAGCTCTCCCTCCCTTTGGAAAGAGGTCCGCGTCTGGGAGTTGATGATGGTCCGACTAGCGCACTTAATTCTGAATGGAGTTGGAGGAGGTGTAGATCAACTGTGCTTGCAAGCGACGTGCTGGAAATAGGTGTTTTATGTTACATGTTTACAGTAGCTGCCTCTTTTAGGGGATCAAGTTAGATGATCTAGTTCTGTCGAAAGTTACTTTGATCGGACCAAGTTTTGCGCTACGGAATTAAAGCCAACCGACCTTGGAAGAATCACACAGGCTACGAATAATTATACAAAGGAAATGGACGCTTCATTTTGTATTGTGTTTGCTTTTATCCTTAACATATTGCCATGCCATGTAAGTATTTATTTTTTTATTCTACGCTTGGTACTAATGAAATAGGCCTATTTTATAGGAATCGCAAATGGGTAGTGCTTAATTTTGAGCCACGTTTGTACGTGATTAATGCTAAAAGATTAATCTGAACAGGTCAAACTGATGCAAAACTATTTGAAAGGTAATATAAACTAGTCAACGTGATTTGTAACATGAAATAGTGGTAATACTATATGCATTACAAATACATAGTCGAAACCAAATTTACAGACGACCAAGATTTCGAGTGTTCGTACACTAGAAGAGTTTGCATTATCCAAAGCCCAGCTTCACCCGTTTCTAATTTTCAGAAATTACAGAATGAAGTCAGTCATTAGGTTACCCACGCGTACTGATTAGGTTATTAAAGCTCATATATAATATAAAAATGTGTGTGAGTGAGAGAGCTAGCGAAGGCGATATAAGGCGTTATGCGAAATAGCTTGATCTGCAGAAGGACATGGATTAATAATATTTGAGGGGGCAATTTAGTCAGCTCGGGTTTGAATTACACACAGTGGAAATTGAAGTGTTGCGTTATAGGCCTACTCTTTAGACATGTCCCTTACTGCTTCAGATGGCTGTTGTGAAAGTCTTCATCCCTGTTGATGTGCTGTTATTTCAATTAGTAAAAAGCTTTTGTCTTGCTTGTTTTTATACAACCAAACTCGAGCGGTTCCTTATTTATGTTCCATTGACTCTTATTCCTATTTGAATTTTGGAATAGCAAAGCACACTTTTTTTGTAAAATTGTTTGAAGATTTCCATTTCTACTGGTCAGGCTACACCACGCTGATAGTTTGGAAAATAGCAGGGGATTCGTATTAATAGGCTTTACAATTGATGTGTCGTGTCGATTTGAAAGCGATGAAAGTGTATAAGTTTCAATTAATAGGCTATTTAACGGTTTTATTGTGATGCTTGGTCAGTCAGTCGTCTTTAAGGATTGAAGCAGAAGTGTTAAAAATCATCATTATTTTAGTATACGAAAAACACTACACGGAATACCACGAAGCTTTCTATACAGGAATTTTTGCTCTTAAGGAACAGTTGATTTTCCGAAAAAAAATAGACAAAATGGGCATTAATTTCAAAGTGATACTGAATTCAAAACATTGAGCTTTTAATATGAAAATGGCATAGATTGGGAACGTTTTTTTATGGGGAGTTTTCATGATATGAGTGGTTTGCTTGTTAATCCTTGAGATTAAGCAGAGAATTTATGATGGTTGCGTGGAATTTACTTAGGACTTTAACGAGCGTTTCCCGAAAGCTTTCTTACGCCTGTATTGTTGTCCCCGCATCGCGTTACCGGAGAGCGCAGTTTGTGAAATGACCTGGTGGTTGAAGTCTGGAGACATAATTGGAGTTATTTTTACACATGCTACAAATGGTTTCAAAATTATAATTGTATATCAGATTTGAAATGGTTAGCTAAGAGAACATTTAAAACGCATTGCATGCAGTACTGGTGCCTCACACCTCCAGGGTGTGGGCTTGAATCCCACCTCCACTGTGTGTGTGTGTGTGTGTGTGTGTGTGTGTGTGTGGGGGGGCAGGGGTTGCATGTTCTGCAGATAGGCTAATTGGTGACTTTGAACAGGGTGAAGGAATTTATACGATTTTGCACATTACCATAGAGAGAGTGGAACCAGGAATCTTAAATATTTGGTTAGTTCACTCCATGTTGAGTAAACATTGTTGCGTTTCCATGTGTATTAGTGATGCATAATACAGTACCATTATCTGGAAATAAATACTTTAAGCATTTTCCCCCTCAAATTTAACTTTTGAAAATGCATTCATTATACGAAACTCTCAAGAGCAGTGTGGCAGGTTGATTTGTGAAATGTTTACGAGGAGACTGGCTCAGTTTAGAAATTTTAAGCTTGTTGTAGTCATGAGTCAACAGAATGGCTTGTATGGAAAATCCTCAGGTGACTGTAGAGAGAGAATGTGTTCTATACTGTTTGTTGATGGTTACTTTAGTTAAAATTCAGTTCCTCTGAATTGCATTCATTTAACGCTTTATTTGCTGTACATTTATTGTATTGGTAATGTGGCTCTTTTCCTTCCGTAAGTAGTAAAATTATCCTGAGTTACTTTTACTGGCCACTTTGACCCACTGTCTAGGTGGGGAGAGAGACTAGAGAATTTGGCCCAGGGTGGGGGAGCAGGAGAGGGCCTAGGTGGAAAGGGTTGTGTATCATGGGGGCCTGGTTGACGTAATTTTATCCTGGGCCCAGGAATTATACTTAGTGGACCTGCTGGCCACAGTACCTCACGTCTAATCCCAGTAAACTTTAAATTCTGAGTGGATCGGAAATGTCTCCTGGTGTCATTATCGGGCTAAATCCTTTCAGAAGTGGCATGCAAGTCCACTGTTCAGGAATTTGTTAGCAGGACATCACTGGTCGAAAAATGGTATCAATTGAATCTTTTCAATTTTTTTTTTACTAATTTTTAACTTTAATTTCTGTATGTTTGCTTTGACTGCTGCTCGTTTTAAATCTCCAGCCCCCTCATGACATCATTTTACATTCCCTGCTCTTTCAGCAGGCTGTTTAGTGTTAGTATAGGATGGGGGTGGCACAGACAATCTCATTCAAATGGCTCAGGTCTCTCAGTCATGCTTCACATCCTTCCAAGATGTGAACATGATGATGTTCAGAAATTTAACTGCTGAATCCAAATGAACAAAGATTTGTCAATCTTCTTAAATAGAGCGCCAACAGTGGAAAGCTGGTTTTGATATGGAAATGTATACTGCTGTCATTATACAGATGTAAGGCAGCAACCAGTGATTATAAAGGTTGAACTACTTGAATGCAAAGAAGAAAAAACTACCTAACATGTTACTTGAAGTCTGAAATACATCTCTTCTTTGAAGCCTTGTGGTGTGTATACGACTCGAAATGTCAACACTGAAGCAGCTGGGCGATGACCAGCTTGATTTGCCATTTCATAAATTCACTCTGCTTGTCATTTTAGGAAATGTACTGAATTGTACCAGAATCATTCCTACACTGACAAAATGAAGAGGAGCGTTTTCAGAACTACATTTTTGTTTATGGTGTATTATAATACATTTAAAGCTTTGAATAATTTAGTTGCCAGCACCCGTGTGTTGTCATGTCTCATCTTTTTTTCTATAAACTTCTGTACATCTGAAAAGATATTGCTAATTTAGGTTTTGGATTTTTGGTTGTATAGGGGTCATTATATACCAACTCTCCTAGACCTCCGAGTTCATGTCATGGATTTTCTTGAAGAAAAAATTATGCGAAAACCTTCAAAGCATTCATGAGACCATGCAAAATCCTGTAGCTGTACTCCAGATACTTTGTTTATACATTTTTAAAGTTTGGCCCTCAGTGTTTTTGAAATTCTTTGTGTATTCTAAGACTCACCAATTGCTTATTTTTTGCTAGATTGGGTTGAAATCTAAAAAGCCCTGCGAATAATTTAACGTATTCATTTAAATAATTGTTGCTGAATGTTTTACAATAATCAAATTATTGCACATTACCTGAATGTAGAATATTTTTAATTTTCAACAATATCAACCCTAGTTTTAACTTAAAATTTTGATTCTGTGTAGCCACACATTGGGCTGATGCACCCCGATTAGCTGAGAGATCATGTGTCCCGATCTGCCTGTGGACAGTCTTAAAGCCACCTCACAATTTACCTCTCTTGTGCAATAATAGTTATATCCCATCAAGAAATCATTTGGTGCTGCATAAAAAAACTGAGTGCCACAGATATTGCTAAATATAGCTTTGGAGCTGAAAAACCCACTTAACAAATTTGGACTGTATATTTTCCAGAGAAATGGTAATTCTGATTTCCTTGAAACGTTTATGGGAATATTAATTGCCGTTTTTTTATTTTCTAAACATTTAATTTTTAAAAAAATATAGAATTACTCCTTATTCATTTCATATTTTTCTATAAACTGAATGGATAATTATTTTTATATTGTTTTGTTACTTTGTTTACAATATGCAAGTAAGCATCAGTTAGGCTGTTATTCAGATACATCGACCGACGCATTGTTTGGTTTACAACTGTTCTTGTTTGTTTTCATGTTTAATAACAAATTTAAAAACAAATTGCACCAAACCGTGAACCCAAAACCAGTTGTTCATACCAAAACGTGAATTTTGTGTACACCCCTAGTAGGTAGCTTATCTTTAACTTTAAAATGAATCCTTATAGACTGTAGCCTATATTCATAACAATATTAGAGCTTGCCAAGTTGATTTTATTGGTAGTTATACCAACAATTTAATACATTTAATAAAGCATATCTGTTAAACACACATGCACTCACAAAGATTGTGAGATACTACGGAGGATAAAATGTGACTTAAAAACAAATAAATGTTCAATAAAAATAATTCCTTGGCATAAAATGAATAAATTGGAGTGCAGAATTTAATTAATTTCCTTCATTCATTTTTCTTTCTGCCGCAAGCTAATGAGGTGGGAAGCTCTAAACTTTTTATAAAAATCTATTTGTTAAGAAAGTACTGCAAGGCTGATCAGACAAATCTAGCAGATATTGGGTCAAGTATAGTCAGTCTGGCTACAACACGACTTATCCATTCCTGAAAAACCCAAGTTCACTAAAACCGTGTACTAAAATACAAACATCCAATGGAAAAAATTAAGGAAAATGCTACTCCAGAACATAGTAACTTACACTGAACAAAATTAAATAAACACTGATACCAGTGGCCAATAATGTAGTTATATGCCTCATTTTAAATAGGAAATTATACTTTGATAATTTTTCATAAACATCTCCTTATGAGTCTCACAGGAACTGCTTAGTAACTTCAACCGAACAGGCCACATTTGCAAAACTTGTCGATTGTCGAGCAGTCAAGAGTAGTGCGCCACAGCCACCACGTGGCTGGGCTTGCACCCAGCACAAACGACAGATTACGGTATCCGGAGGGACACTGAAGGTAACATGGCTACAGACAGTCTAAGGAAAGCAAATGTCAGTGAATTAAAAAAAAGTTGCTGTGTGTTTTTACCTAATTATTTGCCAAATATTTTTGTATCTTTTCCATATTTGACTAACCTGTGCAATGTGTAGATGTATAAAAAAAAATTCTTGAAAACTGGTAGGACCAATTCACTGAAAAGAACCGGTTCAAAAGAAGGATTCGTTCACGGATCAGACATCACTATCATTCACTTGGATGGCTGTTTTTGCGTGTAGGTATCGTTTCTCGCTAAGACCATAATGACGTTGTAGTTTGCGTAAGTGCTTTTCTCTCTGACTGGAAAATCTTGCAAATATAAATGCGATTATGCATTGTTTTGAGCTTGGGTACTAATATCAATCACGTTGGAACAGAATCACGGTGTGATATGTGTTGTAGCACTACTGACTCTATAATTCTAACTTGCGCATTTTATCGTTGTACAAATCATTTTCAACATGGCCAGTTAAAGACCTTCAGATATTTTGCTAATTGTAGCCGACCAACTCGATAATCGTTATTTTGTTAATTTTATGTGCTCCTTTTAATCACAGATGACACAACTTATAGCATTATTTAACCTACCTATAACTTTAGGCACTTTTATGCATGGTAAAAGCGCTTGGAGTGGCTTAGCTTAGATGGCTAACGGTAGTCTTGTCTTCACTGTGTTTAGTATCGAGGTCTGAAGCTGCTCTCTAGGCCAAAGCAGGGGTTTACAACTCCCATTTTCACAAATTCACCACCCAGACGTATTACAAAAAGCAAATCAGTGATTCAGCACAGCTGTTTTACACATGGGTTTATAATCGAGTGCAGCATTTTCTATACGATTAGCCAACGGCCTGTAAGTACAGCCCAGCTCATAAAATGTTCGGTAGAAATAAATACATGAATAAATACATCCTTGGCATAAATGAATAAATCATGTTTATTTTATTTCATTAATGTATTCATAATGCCAAGGATTTGTTTGTTCATTTACTTGTGCCGAATATTTGTCTTAAGTCACGTTTCGACCTCCATTAGATACAACGAGCAATGCTAAAATGTCTCTTGTCCCTTTTTCATTAATTTTTTTTCCTTTAAAGCTCTGTAGTAGTGATACAAACTCGCGGAAATGTTGCCGGGCTCTCGAGACAGTGGAATGAGGCGGCGCGCGCTGCTTATTAGTGAGTCAGATATAACTTAACAGGCTTTTAAAATGTCACTATCAAAAACTTATCTAGCATTATTTTTTAAATGTATTTTTACATTTTATAATGCATTAGCATTGATAACAGATGGAGAAAAGACAAGCGTCAAATTAATTAATTACTGAGTAGTAGTTTTATGAAAACAATGGAAAGTGACTTACTGCAGTATTGTGAACGTCATCCAAAAATGGTTATCGCAAATTTTAAGAATTCAGAAATGATTCGAGCATTAACATACTCTTAGTGCCGATAATGGGCCCTTGCCTTTTAATTTAATAAAAAGCGGTTGTGTAGTTCTTCTGTTACTTATTTTGAGGTACCCGAGCAACATAAGTGCAGGGAAAAGGGCTCCCGGGATGTGATAAAGAAAGATTGATGCATTTAGTTTGCCTTGCGGCAGGTATGCTTGCGAAGTTGCCTTAATGCCTTTAAATGCATTATCATTGTTTTTCTTTGTGTTCTTTTTTTTGACTGAGTCAGTCATGTGTTGAAAACATAAACCTAAAGGTGTTCCAGGCTTTTGTGTAAAGTTTTTTTTTTTTTTTTTTTTTTTTTTTTAATAACTAAGGCAGCCGGCTGGTATCATTAGTGGTATGTGGATGCCATTTTCATAAATGCATTATTTTAATGCGTGTAGATACATTAAAAGAAGTCCATACTTGGTGTAAAAGACAGCCGGACCATTATTATGAAACGCTCCCACTCGTGACGTCATGGCCTCAACCTTTCACTGCTTCTTTTTTTCTTGTCTTGTATTAAATGTCGAGTGGAAATTAGAAAAGTTTTGCAAGAAAGTTGGCTGGTACTTATGCGGCATGTTCTGAAATGCGTCTGGCTATACAAATATACTTTATGCATTTGCGCGCAGTAAATATGGTATATCTGTGTGCTACAAGAGAGACAATACTTTGAAGTAGCTAAATCACTATTGCAAACGCAGATACAGTAGTGAGTCGTGTTAGACTGAATGCCAGTTAGCAGTGTGTGTGTGTGTGTGTGTGTATGTGTATATGTATGTATATGTGTGTATGTATATATGTATATATGTGTATATATATGTATATATGT
>JAAGVU020000001.1:23504247-23522737 GCA_011763525.2 Mormyrus iriodes | reverse complement strand
ACATCGATGCAGACGAAGTATACCCTTTAATGGCAACGGTATTCAACGGTATTCTTTCAGCAGGCGTCCTGCCACACTGCAAAAATTGTTTAGGAATGGTTTTAGGAATATGAAATAGAGTTCAAGGTGTTGACTTGACCTCCAGATTCCTTAGATCTCCATCCAACTGAGCATCTATGGGATGTGATCGGCAAACAAGTCCGATCCATGGAGGCCCCATCTTGCAGCTACAGAACTTACAGGATCTGCTGCTAACATCTTGGTGCCAGATACCACAGGACACCTTCAGAGATCTTGTGAAGTCCATGCTTTGATGGGCCAAAAGCTGTCTTGGCAGCACAAGGAGGATTTACACAATATTAGGCAGGTGGTGTTAATGTTATGGCTGATTGAGATAATATTCAGTTAAAACAGCATATTCATACATACCTAATATTTGGAACATACCCTGCACACATGGAGGCATGTAAACACACATTTCCTTGAAAGCAGCTTTTGCTGATTTGCCTAGTTCCCTATGGGTACTTTACTTTCACTTGCCATGTGCCACCCCATAATAACATCTGGCTGTTTTGCAGGCTGTTCTGCCCTCCACATGGCTTGGTATTGGTCATGCTGCCTCATTTTGTCATTTGCAAATGTAACTGATTTGTGAAGTGGCCGGATAGGCCAGTCATGTACATCACTGAGACACAAACACAGCGCTGTTAGTGCCCCACTAAGTGCAGGCATGTTCCTCCTCACTGGACTCATCGCTTCCAACCAAGGTGCTTTACGCTTTAGTTTTAGCCTTTTGGATGCCTGTAAAATTAGTAGCCATAGTTGTATGCTTGAGGAACTCCAAAAGATTAGACAGGACATGTCTTTCCATTTAGCGTTTTACTGTGCCTTTACTGTTAGTGTTACAGTAAATAATTTATATTCAGGCTTCTAGCATGTGTTCATCCTGTTTTCCCCAGCTAGTTTAAATATCTAAACACTCACCTCTCTAGGGCTCTTGTGACCCTCCGGTTCTGGTGTAAACTCTTTAGCTTGGACATAATCATCTGTCCCAGAATCAACCCCCCGCACTCCTGCCACAGGATTTTCGTCACACCATTAATGTACTGACTCCTAGAGTTTGAGGAAGCTGGTTCGTGACTATGCCACCATTGGCCAGTCTGCCCTCATCTTCGTCACATCACAGTAGCTTCCTCCTCCTACTTGCTCAGGGCCGTTTCCAGCCTGGACATTGTATGGGTCTTGAACGTTGCCATCTCTTTGCTCGTGCCCACACCCGTTCCTGCTCCACTATGGGTTGAATACCCTGTCTCCTGACCTTGTGGCGTGTACCTCCAGCCAATCAGAAGTCATCTAGGTCGCTCAGCTTGCAAAGCATCAAGAGCTAGCTTAGGATATGTTGTTCCGGTGCAGTGTTAGTACGCCTGTGATTTTGGACTTTCGTGTGCTGTCTTGTCTGAACTACCCTTTGGTAAGCCACAATTATTGAAGAACCAGTCTATGAACTTTTAATGTGAGTTTTTCATTCAGAAATAGCAGTGCATTACTGTCAATGCTGAATTGAGGGCTGTAGATCAGGACCTCACATTCATGAATAACGCTGTCAAATCTCTCTCTGCTCCAGGCTCGCTCAGCACACAGTGTGACAACAGTGGACGCTGCAGCTGCAAGACGGGCGTGATTGGTGACAAGTGTGACCGGTGCCAGCCTGGCTTTCACAGCCTCACAGAGGCGGGCTGCAGGTAAAGTTGGGCCCTGCTGCATTTCAGTCTCTCAAAGCTCATGCGTTGTGCTTTTGGCATATGTAACACTAAAGCTTCTCTCCCATGCTCCAGGCCCTGTTCCTGTAATTCCTATGGCAGCACCCAGGAGTGCAACGCCGAAACGGGCCGCTGCCAGTGCAAAGACAATGTCGAGGGGTTCAGCTGTGATAGGTATGATATCACGACGCTGCCATTCTTATCATCTAGCCATTCTTGTTATTCTATTGTCTGAACTTTCCAGGAAGTTGAGTCCATTTCAGGATGTAACGGTTTTAGTATTCACCACGTTGAATTTGTGGTCTTAATGGGAATTGGGAAAACGTAATCTGCTTTGCCGTATTTCTAAACATAATAACTTCTTTGTTGATAAAAGAGTGCGTAACTTTGACCAAAGTGTGGCACACATGGCTAGAGAAAGTCGTTTGGACTAACGTTCCTCGCTGGAGGAGAAAATAGCTCTTAGCTGCCCCCCGTTCCCAGCTGGGAATGGGCAGCTTTGCCTTGTATGGCTTTCTGTGAGCAGTGGAGAATCCTACCACATCAGGTCAGGCTACTATTGTCTGGTTACCCTGTAAATCAGACAAACTGGCTTCAGGCCTGGGCCTTGTCTCCTCATCAGAGATGGACAGACGCTGAGTGGAGCCGCTCTGTAAGGAAACAGACTGAAGTGGCTAATATTAGCGTTGATATGCATTTGTCATAAAGAGAGTTGGATTGGCTGCCTTGTTTGCAGGGCTCCAGCACCGGTCTGGGAAGCTTTAAAAAATATAGAATAATTTCATTACTTTGGACATCTGGTGGACATATAATCCCTTTTTGTTTTCAGATTTATGTCAGTGCTGTGAAGCTTTATGTCACAGAATATATTTTAACAGAAAAAAGGAAACAAATACTGGTTAGAAGTTAAGGATCTAGAAAGTTCTATCACACCATCTTATGACTTCCTGTGTATAGTGAAATGGCACAATTGTTTGCTGGAAATCTGTCTTGCAGATGGGACTTGTCTGTACTAATGACCACAACATGTGGTCTCAGCATGTTTTTACACACATGCAATCTGCTTTGTTTTAACATTCATCATAGTTTCACTTTCGGACCTGGAACATCTGGACTATGATTTTAATGTAGTTCTTCATGCAGAGCTCCATTTTGATGATTTTATGCAAAGTGTAAAGTGCAGGATGCGAGTAACATTTGCAGGCATGCTCATATCCAATTTTCTATTTTGACGGTGGAATAACCAGACTTTGCGCCAGCGAAAGGTGCAAAAAGGTTATCCTAACTATCTTATTCAGAGGTGTGTCTTAACATGCAATAAACCAATCAGAATGGCACATCTCCTCACCTTTAAAAGACAGCGGTGCATGAGCTATGGCAGATTGCTGTTATAACAGTGCATTTGCCCGGCAAACCAGATCAGTTTTCACCCGGAATAACGGGCATGCTCCTGCGCGAGGTGAAAATGAGTGAGTGCATAATCTACAGGAGCCCCACTGTTCCCCCTAAGCCTTTCGAGGTAAAGCAGGCGTGCGATGAGGTAGCAGCGAGTGTGTCCTCATTTTCTGACATCACCAGATCATCCACTCTGTGCCGAAAGCGGCATCATGATGATGTCAGAAGACAGGGAAAACGGAAGCTCGCTACTGAATGAGCACCATGGCTGTGAATGGGGACTTATACTTGTTTTTTTTTTTCTCCTCAATTTTGGGTCCACAGTTAACAAAATATGAATTGTTCAAAGAAAACAAAACCTACAATTTTTAAGGTGTTTTAAAATGTTCATTTAAAAAGCAACAGGGCTGTTACTTTTCTACATCTCAAAATTTAGATTCCTTATCAGGCTACAGACAATTCAGCTCTTCTGCCAGCTGATCCCTCCTTGCCCAGGCTGCTGCTGGCATACACTCCTTTGCTGGCATCGGCACATGCACTATGACTAGATTAAAGGACCACACGTTCTCTATAACAAAACCGTATATAAATGAAGTAAAACGACAAAAAACCATTAGTGCCCTTCAAGCACGTACCTGTATTCGTAACAAGCGACGCACACCTGCACATTTCTCTTAAATATCATTTGACAATGCACCACTGACTTTAGACGTGGATTTTGATGGTAAAAGCTCAATGTCCTTTCGCTCCCTTAAAATAGCAACAATGTGCTATGTGCCCAGCCACGCCTCATTTAAAAAAACACCACTTCTACGAGCGGAAAGCAGGCGCAAAATCATTTGCTGTTTTGGCGACATGCGCGCATGCCGTGAAAATGACCAATGCGCTGATATGAAACTAGCAAAACCACTTTGCATCGTGCTTTGCGCTGGTAGAAAATAAGGCGGTTAGACTTTTAAAATATTATTTTAAGATGTGTCTTTAAAGTATCTAATTTTTATTGTATTGAATACCTTCGATTTAGTGTATAGTACTGAAGTATAGTGAATTCCCTAATAAACTGGCACTGGCCACATCTGAAGTTCCTTGGCTTTTTCCAGGAGTCAGTATTTTGTAGGGTTATTAGTTTTGAATTGAACCAGGCATAATGAATGAACAAGCATGAGTAGGGATGTTATTTTTAAATATTGTCCGATTCGATATCGCATCGTAAAATTTATGGATCAATATGTTAGGCTAATACGCATTTTTTTTTCTGATTTTGTTGGTTCATTTGCACAGTGGTTAAACAGAGCTGTTGATTGAAATATTTGCCCTCTGGTGCTCAGGCTGCATCTCACGTGCCCTCGCTAGTTAACATTAGGCCTGCACTTGCCCTGATATCAGCAGGCATCTTAGTTAGCTAGTAGCTACCTTAAACACGGTTAAAATGCCTAAAGCTAAACGGTATGAAGTCTGGTTGTATTTCTGTAGAAAGCTTTCCAACAGGATATTATGTAAATTTAAATATTTTGTATTATATATTTAACCCTTGTATACATTTCTCGCTAGCAGAACAGCCTGCAAAACAGCCAGTCCTCATGGGGCCATAGGATTCAGTGTGAATGCAGTTCCCAGTGCGTGCCACTTACTATTTATCCGTGACAATTTACTACCAAATTTATGGCAAAATAGCTTAAAATTGTTTTATGGTCATTTATTTTCCAAAAAAGTGCTGGGACACTAGAGAACTAAACGAGGTAAAATGTCTGTATTTTTATTTGCGCTTGTAAGTCTCAATGTTCCTCAAATAAGATTTTGGTGTACAGGTGTTTGACTTGTGCAAGTCTTTTACAGGTCAATTTATTTAGTGGTTTTCATAATTTATTTAATCCATTTAGCTTTTTAAACATCTCTCCAAATATGGAAGCAGCTTATGTATATTTCTTATCTCATTCTTATCAATTTGATATCACATTGAATCTGATTTGAATCGTTAGCTTTAGAATCAAAATCAAGTCGAGTCTGGGCATCTGTGCCAATACCCAGCCCAAGCTGACAGCCTTTGATTGGTGCTTTGGTATAACTGTGATTTCTGCATTATTGTAAATAGCAATCAGAAGTGTTAAACATCAATATGCTCACTCCTGGTATCTGCAAATTGAAGACCTTTTACAATGGAAATTGAGTGCTTTTGGATTTAAAGCTGACCAACATGCTTGGCCTTCATATTTCTGCTTTATTGATGCTTGATCCATTACTGTGTAACCTTAACATGCAGGCAGTGATATGCAGTGACGATCAACCTGCTCTCTGCAGAGTGAGGTCTCCTCTTCCTGCTCTGATCTCTGCTTTTGGATAGAATCCTCTAAATTATTCTCATGTAATACAAGTCAATGGGTGGCTCTTTACAGTTGGGAAAACTAGAAATTTCCCAGTGATAGTAGTGCATTGCAAACAGGACAGTGGTACATTGTTATACTTACTGCTTTTATTTACCCTGTGTTGCAGTACTGCTTTGCACCATTAAAATTGTTTAGGAATTCCTGCACATTGTTATTGTAATATTGTTTATATTTTTGTATTATGTCTGAGTAGTATTGTTATCCAAGGTTTCCTCTGAACAAAATCCTAACCATATGGGCAATAGTGTTCTGACGATTTAATCTGGATTTTATTTAGTCTGCTGGGGAAATTTGAATATGGTAGCATGTCGTGCATAAAGATTATGGTGTGTGTGTCTGTGTCACATTTAATAAATTTAAATAAATACGGTAAGCAAAATGCATATAACTGCATGGCCCGTTGTAATGAAAGTCTTTGACATGTCCTTAGACAATTAGGCAAGAGATGAAAACTTCCGATAGAACTTACATCATGCAAGCTATTGATGATGAAAATCTAATCCAGTTCAAATGTCTTGTCCTTTTAGGTGCAAGCCAGGATTTTTTAACCTGGATCCCCTGAACCCACAGGGATGCACCCCCTGTTTCTGCTTCCAGCACTCATCCGTGTGTGACAAGGCAGAAGGCTTCAGTGTGCACCTTGTGTCCTCCACCTTCGACAGAAGTGAGTCGGCCTCTTTAGCCAATCAAAACCATTAAATTCATTAGCTTTGTTAAGAAATAACAGATTTTGTTTTGGGGGTAAAAACTGTGTAATCCAGGCGGTTGTTTAGATTCACATGTGCTGTCTTGATGATATGGGGAAAAACATCAGTGTTTCTGCTTATGGAGCTATTAGGTAATACCGCATGGAGGACAGGGCACTGATGGGCAAGAACACGGAGTGAAGGTTACTTGGTGCTGACTTTGCCCCCTAAGGGAGTCTCATTATGTTGATGTTGCTCTTGGCGAGCAAAGAAAAGCCCTCTCGCTCAACTGACTAACAAGTCTGGCTAGGGGTGATGAGCACTTGGTTTACTTAATGGTATCATATTACGGTGTCACTTTCTGTGGTGGTGTTAGGCTTTTATTGTTTTGAAGCAACTTACCGCTTGAGTGGCACATAAATAACTGTTAATAATTACCGTTCATTTCTCAGCAGTTGGTTAGGTCTTGCTGTCAGCGCTCTGGTTTGTACCGTACTGCTCAGATATCATGACCCTCCTGCTTTGACGTAATACATCCGTGAGACGTAACGAAGTTCGGCGGTCTCGATAGCTCCCCAACATGTCCCGACAACTTCTATAATAGTGAGAGGCCTCTTGCAGCTATACAAGCCATGATTATGGTTAATCAGGCATGCCCAGCATTTTTTGACATGAAGCAAAATGAGCTGGGATATTGAGTCGTTCCTGAGGGGAATTTCTCATTGTTGCTAGCTCTCTGCACTATAAATTTAAATTAGAGCTGTCATTATTTATTATATTAATAATTGTGTAATCTGCAGATTTAGTTTGATTGATCAAGTAATGATTTACATATAATGTGCACATATGTAAAATATAATATTTATACATTATGTATTATAATTGGCGAGAGACAAGAACCAACCCTTGAAGGGAGTGCCAGGCTCATAGGTAACATGCTCCAGTTCACTTAAGTGGCATGTTTTTGGACTGTGGGAGCAAACTGGAGGACTGTTAGCCAGAATAAGGCTATTTTTTTACGTATTGGAACACGATGGTTTCAGATCTTTTATGCAAACAGGAAGTGCCGCTGAACGAGCTGGTGAATGAATGTTTTAAGCGAACTGAATCAAATGAACTGTGTCCCAAAAGGAGTAATTTTTCCATTTTTACCTGAATGTCTGCATTTTCTTTCAAATGTATCATTTTAATCAATCCTTTTTTTAACTGAGGAATAGTAACGGCTCTAAATTTAACGTCACTAAAAATTGACCATTAAAGTTAACTTTCTATTCCTTTTTTTGGCAACATGGACAGTAGATGGACAGCCTCTGTATGCTTGTATTAATCAGAACACATAGAAAAATTGACAAATTGAACCATTTAAAATATTCTCAAATGTAAGTATTTTTAACCACAGTTTTTTAATTCTATGGTGTTTTTGACCTGAGAATTAATGTGAGCACAGCTTACATCTTGTGTTCTGTATGTTCATCCACTTGTAGCATGGAATTTTGTAGTCAGATAACTGAAGCATGTTACTGATAAGTGAGTTTAACTACAAAGAAATCTTGGAATTCTGATATGAGGCTTGAAGATACGAGGCATCAAAACCTTTGGCTGCCGCCTTTATAGTGTGCTGCCTTTAGCTGAACTTTACTGCACTTTCATTAAACCAGACAGCACTGGAGTGTAATTCCATTGTAATCCACCATCACTTTAAAATACAACGAAATGGATAGTTATTTGAAGCATTTCAGTTTTCTATATTAAGTGTGAATAACGTTACATATATATGTATATATATATATATATATATATGTATAGGTATGTATATATATGTATATATATGTATGTGTATATGTATATGTGTATATGTATATGTATGTATATGTATGTATATGTATATGTATGTATATGTATATGTATGTATATGTATATATATGTATATGTATATGTATATGTATGTATATGTATGTATATGTATATGTATATGTATATGTATGTATATGTATATGTATATGTATAAAAATGGAAATTGTGTGTGTGTGTGTATATATGAGGTTAGCACTCTGATATGTGGGTTCTTTAATGTGAAGTAGCTAACAGAGGTCTGAACTGGAAAATTTAATGTCTCAAAATTATTACTTTAATGGGTCATGATTTTATATATCATGATGATATGTGACAAACATGGACAGTGGAGAGGAGCAGTGATAAGTCACAGGGAGAGAAAGATACTTAACAAGGTGGTTGCTACAAACCTCGAAAGTACAGCCTGAAAATTGACCACAGAACTGAATCTGCATCTCTCTGACCAGTCTTAACAGAAACTGTATGTTGTGAACTTTACCAGCCTGAAATTTTATGGCGGGTATGTGGTTTTTAAAATGTTTGTATTCAAGTGCTCAGAGATGCATAACCTGGTATAAGAAGCATGAACCCTGGACCCCTGTGCAATGGGGGAAAAAGTAATGGCCTGATGAGTCATTTCAACCTTTTCCCTGCGTCTGGACAGTTTTGTCTGCAAAAGCTGAAGAATGTCTTCACTCTACTATGTGGGGAATCTGTAATGGTATAGGCAGCTACCTCCTGAGGGTCATTAGATTCAGTTATTGCTCTGCGTGGTCATAGCAGCCAAGGAATCCTGATGCCGTCTTGCACAAGCAGGTGCACCCTACAGTATGGTGCAATCACTGTTCTCTCATGATGCTCCCATATTCCTGGATGATTATGTCCATACAGTTTGATAATCAAATTCAAATGTGGTTCCTGGAACAGGAGGATGAAGGCAAATCCCTTTCATGGCCACCCTAGTCACCAGATGAACCACTGAGACTTCATGGGATGTTGTAGAGTGCAGTGTGAGAAATGGATTTCCAGCTCCTTCATCACTCTAATTACTGGAGGATTTTCTTCTTGAAGTGAAGTCCGTCATCCCTCTACACACACTTCTGTCTTATGACTGCATTCCCAGAAGGACTGCTTGTGTTCTGAAGGCAAATGGTGGTTCTTATTGTCTTTTGGTTCTTTATTCATATAATATTAGAGAATTCAGAATCGAAACACTGCATGGTGTACGCTGGCTGGGATGTTATTCCATGACTTCGCATGCGCACACACAAACAGCACACACGGACATCTGGTACGCAACAGGCTTTTTTTTTTTTTTTTTTTGACACACTGAACCCCTTAAGCTGCATGATAACATGCAAGCTGTCTGTAGACACTACATGCTGCTCCCAGATAACGTTGCTTTTGGTTTGTTCTTAATACTCTATAACTAGTTTCCGTAAGAAACCTTACCGTCTTGTTTGAGTGTTTACATTGATGTACTTGTTTTTCCCATTTATGGTAGGCATGAAGTAAGACATTGTAATTTGTAAGTTAGATTTGAGGTTTTGTTCGGGTTACAAATGTAAATGTCTATGAACTGCACAGTTTCTAGATAACAAAGAGCATTCCTGCCGAGATACTGAACATTGGGAGGGGATGTATTTGTCATTTGCTGAGCGTTAAAGCGGGACACTCGCTTAATTTGAATAAGACAGCTGTAAGCCGTGAGAAGGTGTGCCTGATTTGCACAGCAGGTGGCTACCACAGCAGGGTGCGAACCGCTGTAGCTAACATGCTTCCTTTGATGATTCAGGCTTCATTTCTCCATGGAAATAGTTTAATCAGTTTTTTTTGTTCTGCTGTCAAAGTAAAGCAGGCTAAAAACTCCTTAGCAACCTGACCATTTAACCATAGCAACCTCATCATTACATGGCGGAAGATAACTTTGAAGTGCCTTTCCTTAACTAACATGCTTATCTCCCCTTTTTAATATGCGTCTTTCTGTCTGGTGGCTGAAGTTAACTAGAAGGTCAAAGGGGCGATAAGGACATCACCACCCCAGTGTGATTCTCTATTTGCCTCCTATTTAAGTACCAGCGGGTGATAATTTAAACCCAGGTTAGCTTCAATAAGTCAATAAACAAACTTTTTTTTTCTGTTGTTGCATTTCAGTAGATAATTTCAGTGCTCTTTTTGAAAGAGAACGAAAAGGTGTAGGTTTGCAAAAAGAATAAGAAATGTGACTATTATGAACAGTGAAATAAGTTGAATATGAAGTGTTCTGGGCCAGTTTTTACACTGACCTGCTGCTGCCTACTCCTATCTTGCTTATTCAGGTGGTAGGTGGATATTTGGCTCGTTTGACCCCATAACTGAACAGTGAGGCTATACAATACTCACAGGGATGGAATAAACTTTTTGAAAGTGAAAGTGCAGAACCTTAATTGGAAGGCACTTGAAAGGCCTTCTCATAGATGTATACTCATGGGCGTGAAAATCCATTTACATTTTTTACCAGCCGGAGTTATACAAGGGCGGAATGTGTATCTCTAACAACGAGCAAAATTGATTAGGTGGTGACATAAACACAACTGGACTGTGATCACAATTAACTGTCAGTCCTGTGGTGTCTAAAAATATCAGGCTGTAAACAAAGACCTCTGTTTACTGTGCCATGTATTTGATTGTCGCTAGGCTGTTATGAATGACGTCACTTGTAAACAAAAGTGAAAATAGACTAAGATGTAAATACGAGGTTTTTCCAATTATATTCTCTTTAGTCTGCATATATACAGTGCATCATTCTAAATATGCACATCCCAGTGAACGAACTACCCATGCCAGGCTTTACTTATGACTTTCAAGAGTCAGTAGTTTCTACACGTCCCTTCCTTGTCTGCCAGCCTGTTTCGCTGAACACCGAAAGCGCCGTTCATTCCCCTCTGTTTCTTGCTTTAGAGTCTCTTTAGTCGGTGATTGTCCATCAGAAGCTTTTGATAAGTACGACCCATTCTGCCATCATTTGGTGGTAAATGCTTTAATTTCCATGGAGTAAGAACTGAAATCTGAGCGAAGTAGCTTGTTTCTTAGATGAAAATGTGGAACATTATGAAAATGCTTGTTTTAGTCCAGAACAATGAAGGGCTGGAGCATATGTAACAAACTGTGTGTGAGAGTGTGTCTCTTTATATATAATATATACATTCCTGTATTTACAGGTACAGCCTGTGCAAATGTGCAATGTCAAGAATGAAATTGAACTACAAAGACAGCAGTGTGAGAAGAATTTAGAAAACATCACCTCAGGTGAGTTTGGTGAGTCCTTTGCTACTATATGGCTGAGTTTCTGTTGTTCCTAAATGCTTCCACTTTGGAATCGTACCACTTACAGTTGACCATGGAACACCTAGCAGGGAAGAAATTTCACTAACTGACTTATTTGATAGATGGCATCCTATGAAAGTAACGCGCTTGAATTCACTGAGCTCAATGGGGGGGGGGGGCACCAGGAACAGGATTGAGAACTACTGATATAGGCTGTGTATTTATCTTATCATTCCTGCTTTTACTGTATGATAATTTTAGTTTAGATTTCATGTGTTATTTGGCAGGATATTTTTTTCTGGGAATGCTCAATTTTTTTTCCCACAGGTGAATTGGTGGCAAGAAGCGAAGAAGCAATGGCCATTTTGGTGGCAAAAGGTTTCATAGGAACACTATTTTTGGATAGTGGGGGAAACGTATGTATATTTATGGAGGCTGCTAGTAAATTTCATTGTACTTTTGTAAGCCACTAGTACAATGACAATTTTTTTTAATCTTTGATTACAAGGGTTCCTAAAATGATCCTGGGGTCTTTGTTGGCTGATGGATATTCGCAGCTTGTTTCCGGAAGAGCTGACAGGAGTGCTAATTTTCAATAATTAAGTGGCTCTCTTTTCACTTCACGCTGAATTTGAATGTTAATGACAGTTTAGGTCTCTGGAAAAGTTTTTTGTTTTTGTTCTTCATTGTCTATAATCTTTTTATTAGTATTCTTGGGGAACAATGGTGAATTAATTATCGCTTGGACGTTTAGAATGAAGCAGAAGTCAGTAGCGTGATAACACTGCAACTTGCTATCAATGAAAAGCAATGCAATTGTCATATTTTAATGTGCCACCGAAGGTTCTCCATTTTGATAGTCGGATGCATATGAGGAGAAATTTGATAGGTAGATGACTTCTATTATAATTATAATATATAATTAAAGAATTAATGCACAAATTCAGCATTGTATTTTATATGTATATGTATGTATATGTATATGTATGTATATATGTGTACACACATACTAGAATGCAGAATGTTTCACCTTTGCCATTATTAGTCATACAGACCTGAGCCCCACAGACCACCTCACGGTTTGAATCTGTCCTGTTCACCTGCTGTTCCATGCGAGCTCCTCGCTTGTGAATTATTTAGATTGTACACATCAGAGGAATGAGTTGAACTGGAGTTCATTGCATGGTAACTGGCAGACATGTATCCCTGACTTAGTGATGTGAAAAAACAAATGTATAAATCTATCTATCTGTTGTTCTTTGATGTTGAGATGAATGTACATCGGTAGAGGAGGCTGCTTTCCTTGAAATGAATAGAATCAATAAAAGTCAAGTCAGCTGAAACAAATGCAGCAGAAGAGGCTCATTAATTTGAGCAGCGCCCACCTCCCCATCCTTCTTCCTCCTACATACTACCTTTCATTTTTTTCATTCAATTTCCTTTTGAAGATGGAAGCGGTCTCACTTTGATTGAAAAATTAACTTATTTAATTTGTCTTTTCTTAACCACAGTCATAAAGAGACATTTTTGTTCACAATGTTTACAAATATATTGCACTATTCAATATACTTGACTCGGCAAAAGTTAAAAAGGTATAAGTAATAAAGTTAAATAAGTAAACCTAATACTTTGTCATGGTTAGCCCCCCCCTGCCCCCCGCATGCTCCAGTGGTTAGTACATGTCACATTCAGTCCTGTTCATCAGTTACCTGTTACCTTGTCTTGTGACAAGGCACACCTCCTGATAATCCCAATGCATAACCATTCATGCAAATCGATGTTTTTAATCTCATTCTGGTTAATGCCTTCTTGTTCAGTCTGTTCTATTTGGGTCTGTCTTCTCAGTCTAGGTGGTCTGATCGCTTCTTTCAGCTTCCTGAATCTCTGTCTTTTGGTTTGATTCTGGGATGTATATTTGTTAAACTGGTTCTGACTTATGGTTCGTTCTGTGGTTTCTGGTTTAGTCCAGGGTCTTGGATCCATTTTCTAATCACCCAACCTTAAGTTCCTCAACCCCTTCATTAGTGACCCCCCCCATTGTAACTTGACTCCTGAGCCCATCTTGGCCACCTCAGATAGGTATCTCGCAGTCAGTGACCTCTCAACACTTACCACTTGGAGGAACCCACTGACAGGCAGCAAACCTGGCCAGAGGGGTTTGTGCAGTTTGGGGCTCACTTGGTCAATGTTTGATCTTCGTTAAGTCTCCTGTTGTCTGGAAAACATGCTGTATCTTTCTAAACCTTCTTTATGGGTGTGGGTGTATGTGTGTGTTAAAGACATTGAAGACCAATTTATCAAATTGTGTATTGTGGACAGAGTTGGTATATTTTTAAGGTCAGCAGAATCTGTCTTGTCAAACTGCACATTTGCAATGCATTTGAATGATGGGAACCTGGTTGACCCTGTAGTATGAGTTGGTCAAGACAATTAGGATAATTAGAGGGGAGGGAAACGTTTCTGTTGATTTTGAGTTAATAGCCAGTAAATACATTTTTAGGTAACTAAAGAGGCTGCTGAGTTTAATTCTATGCTGGCTTTTAACCTCCCCCCTTTCTGGGTAAAAAAGGCTTGTTTAATCATGAATACATTTGCATAGGATACACCATCTCATTGATTGAAATAGATCAAAATAAAATGTACATTCTAATGTACATAATCACACACTAAATGTGCTGACTCAAACTGTGTGCAATTTTAAAAATGATAAATATTTCAACATTTCAATAACCAGAGTAGCATCGGAATTGGATGCTGATTCTTATGATCTAATTACTTTTTTATTGTCTCTTCCCAGGAATGTCACAATGATTGTGAACATGTGATCTGTTTTGGTCAATTTTGGTCCATGGTTGGTTTTGTTAATTGGTAAAATGATCTGTCTTTCTTCAGTAATCATGTTAAATTTGTACTAGGTGGGATGGTGCACAAAACCATAAAATAGGGATGAGAGAAAGGAGTGGGTATTGGCCTTTGGATACAAGAATGGAAATGGGTTTACTAAAACAGCAAAGAGAAACAAAGCCAAAATTACTCTTTTCCTGCACTGTTGTAAATGTTTAAGAAATAGCTTAAAAGAAACATACAAGCTGACCAGTATCTCATTGCACACATATTTTCAGGAGCTACAACTTCTCACACACTAATGATGCCTATGGGTTTAGAATGGGCTGACACAAAAGTTCCTGTAGGCGTAATGGCCAGGTTCCCCAATACTTTCGTCCATATAGTGTACATCTCAAGCACACAGCAGTTAAGGACCTGACTTAGGTTCAAGTGCTGCTAGGGTGAGCTTCCAGTCAGTGGCCAGTAAGTCAAAAGATAGTTGTGCACAAACTGCAGAGATCAAGGAAAAAATAAGTTACTTGCATTAAAAGAAATGTATTCTTTTCTAAATGAGTAAAAATTCTTTAATTTGTCTCTGTTTTAATGGCAATTTGTTTGCATTTTTCTATTTTTGTTTTATCATGCTAGACGTTAATTTATTTATATGCAAAATGTCTGAATATACATAGTTTCCAGTGTTTGTACTAAGTAGTATTTTTTTACAGCATATATATATATATATATAAAATAGATAATTATAATTAATATAATATGCACATGCACTATTATTGGCTTCGAAAAATTTTCAACAAAGTGTGACTTCTATATTCGGAGATGTACTGTTTGAATGAATAATATCGGGATCAAACTTCCAGCAGCAGTAGTATTGTTCAGTGGAAACACCAGTCACATACGTGTGCTGAAACGCCGGCTTTGTTCATCCTAACAGGCTGCAAAGGCATGTGGGAAATCATTGCCTGCTGGCCCTCAGCCAGGGTGGGAGAAGTGGTCACCATTTCCTGCCCCAAGTACTTTAGTTACTTCAGCGACCATCACAAAGGTAAATATGCCTTCAATACTAAAACAATTGTTAAAACAGGCAAGTGTGACAGTGATTCAGTATTAGCCATAAGCAAAAGCAATTGAATATTTGTATATTATCTAAAAGAAGTATAATTGATTTTAAATATTATCCATAAGCAAACGTGACAGTCATTAAATATTTGCATATTATCTATAAATTGCTGTTATAAATGGTTAATTGTATAAATTTTGAAAATGTTACAAGTTTAGCATTGGAAAATATACACATACTTGCTGGTGTAAAAGAGTGCAAATAAAAATTTGATGAAAAAGTTGTCACGGATTAATTGATTATATTTATAGTCTTGTTTCTTGCATGTCTTAACTTTGAGCTTATAAACGTGCGCTTAATGAAAAACATTTTTGCTTATTAAATGTGCTTAATTGCCTCGCCATAAGTAATTTGCATGAAGAATGTGTTGTACAGCACTTAAGAGTACCCATGTGGATGACGGCATTGCAAAGCGTTTTATTTAACGTTACTGGGCATCAGTATGAGGTGAATGGTATTTCTCTTTCCCCCGGAAGTTTCTCTGGAGAATGAGTTTCGTGCTGTGCCATCTGGAATCCTAACTAATCGGCTTTTTGAAAAGGGTTTCTAAATATGGCAGTTCCTTTTGCAGCGTTTTGAGAACGCACATGAAATCAGTATCTGTTGTGTATTGGCCTGAAGCTATAAATCACACGTGGACATACCTCTCCTGCCCATCCTCCATACATATGTTATGTTTTGAAGTTTTTAACCTCAGAACTGTTTAGGTCAGTGTGTGTACTCTATTCATCACTGTAAAATCACAAGAGGGTTCCCGTAGCATGAGTGTTCCAGTAAAACAGGGCTGTTTTCAAACAGACAAATATTTATATTACTATTTCAATATTTTGTGTAGAGCAGCTGGGTATTGGCAAATGGGATCTTTTGACCGTAACAGAGAATGCTAAAAAAAAAAACAAAAAAAGGTACAAATGAACAAATGTTTGATATTACTTTGAACTCATTCTGTTCAGAGGGACAGTCACTGTTGTGGGGCCCCAATTCTACCTACTAGGCCACCATACTCCTCAGTTCTGTTTTTTTTTTCTTCTTCCCAGCAGCTGCAGTAGCATTGTGGGAATTTTGCGAAGTTTTCAGAACACTGACACTTGCTTTGTAGATGGCAGCCAGCGCAGGACACTCATGAAATCTCCCGCTGTACCAAATGCTAACACAAGATATCTCGTATCTTTGTGAGGAGACAGTACAGCACCTATATGTAAGACTTTAGGAATCTGCCAGAGCAGAGGTAACATTTAGCAGCCTCTAAAGGCTACCCAGCTGACAGGGCAGGGGGGAGTGGGGAATGATGATTTATAGTGGCTGAGCGGTTCAGCCAACAGCGGCAGAAACCTGAAGGCACTCAGCTGCCCTCTTGTCAGCTTTTTGGCTGGTCGAGTACAAGATTCAAACCTTATTAATTTCCCAAGGAGTAAATAGTGACTTGCTGTAGCCCTTAGCCTTGGGTATGTGGCTCAGCAGGTTAGGATGCTGCGCCTGTGATTGGAAGGTCATCTGTTCAAATCCCAGGATCAGAGTGATTTTATCATTGTGCTCTTACGCAAGGCCCTTAATCCCCCAGTCGCTCCGAGGACTGTATGATCCTGCTTCCTCAAAAAAATGTACGTCACTTTAGATAAAAACATCTGCTAAATAAATACAAATGTAAAATGCTAGGCTGAGCTTTCGGATTGGAGATAGGGTAGCTCTTTCAAACACCATTTTCCTGGTGGTATCGCTGAACGGCAGTGTTGTTGTAACGGAAACCTCAACTTTCAAACCTCCCCAGTTTAATCAGGAGACCCTTATGGTGAACATGTCTGACTCGGATCCAAATATTTGGTCTTGTTCTCAGTTTCGGCCAAGAGGCCCTCTTCGTAGCTGTCGTTTATTCGTTGGATGTTTAGGTATGACGCTGACTGGGCTCTTCTGGGGAAACCACTGTACAGTGAATTTACACCCCTGGTGATATGAACCAGCTGCCGAATCCCAGGGAATTGCATTGCGTTCCGAATCGAGATGGATATGCAGAAGCAGCTGGCTGTATCCATTTCTGGGGAGAGAAGGATAAGACGAGACAACCCGGTCAGGAACGTTATGCCATTTGTAAAACAAAACTCAAACAAAAACAACAGTGACTTGCACTTTAAATCGGCAGGCCATGGACCAATGTCAAAACAGGCGCAGAAGTGCCCTGGTAAGACAAACTAACCCTCAGCTGTGGTAGGTACTTTCATATAGCTGGAAGCAGTGTCGCTATTTCATCTTCTGTCTGATTTTTCTCTGTGCTTAGTCTGATCAGGTATAAAGCTGGACAGCTGTAGGTGTTAATCAAGAGGGAAAACAGCCGCAGGTGAAGTAGTGATGAAAGACTCAAAAGTACCACCTGGCAAGTTTTGGAATTTATCAGTGAATCAGTCTAAATTTGGCCACCTGCCATGTTGGCACTCGTACTACAGACTACTGATGAAACACAACCACGTAGTTTCCGATATCCCGTCGCTGGAGTGGTTGCATTTTATCAAACTGGAGTGTCACTCTGTTAAGAAGGTGCTGGGAAAAAGCATGTAATGGAAGAGAAAGATGGCTAGTATGAAGAAACATTGGAACAAGATGGTGTGACATGACTCATGGACAAAAGATTTTCTCTTTATAGTGTCGTATTTACATCACAGGTAAAATTGATGAATTTTTAAATGATTGGAACCAAAAACCTAACACAAGTCATCAAATTCCCACCAGCAGTACATTGCTGCAAATCTGGACAAGACAAGCCCTCTAACACAATGTCATGATGAAGGCTTTTATGACATGCAACTGGCCTTGCTAGAGAATGAAATTTATTTTTAGTATTAGCATGAAAGACAGTTCTATGACTAAGTTTGTAAGGGATCAGTCTTTCACACTGGGGGGGGGGTGTGTGTCTGTTTGTGTCTGAAAAACTCAGATATAACCTCTAAAGAAGACCCGGATATAATCCTAACTTGTACGAATAATGTCGTTTTGGTTTGCATGAAAATATTTGAGGTATTTTTTTTCTTAATTGATCATTGCATTATTAATGATGCCCCAAAAGTTACCTGAGCACAGGACCAGGTGCCCCGCACCCCCCCCCCCCATTCCCCCGCCCCATATACTCCTAAAAAAAAACACACAACAAAACAACAAAAAAAAACAAAAAAAAAA
>JAAGVU020000001.1:23491256-23502748 GCA_011763525.2 Mormyrus iriodes | reverse complement strand
TTGGAATGTCAGTTTGAGAAGTAAGAAAAGAAGAGACAATAAGTCTTTTTACAGTTTATTACGTGCAATGGATAAGACTGCAATGCAAAATCAAGTAAATAAAGTAAATGTCAGTCAGTGCAAATAGACATGTGCTCTTGTTTATAAGAGTCGCATTGGGCGTGATCACGCATTTCTTTACCCAGTAACGACTGCCTGATCACCACATCCTTACAATATGAATAGCGCTATTTGCAAATGGGTGGGCGATTTGGACTCATTCAGGACTCGGACACTCGAGACAGTGTCTCTTGCTATTGTTATTGCTATGATAAAAAATCTTGGAGTTTTTTAAACGGATAGACGTGATTTCTGTTTGATCCTGTGGGCGGGATCGCCGACTCCAGAGGGTTAAGGCAAAATCTGACAGGTTCCTAGTCGTGTTCTCACTACACATGCTTCTGTTTTGTCAGGCTTAGTACATGACATGCATTTTTAGGGAGTCCATTCTATCTCAAAGGTAAGATAAGGTAATCGGTATCCTGGAGATATTTTTGCACAAACTTGTGTGTGACAGTTGCTCTCCATTTCTTCAAAGGGTGCTTTGATGGCCTGTTGCTGGGGGACTGGGGATACCAATACCTGAAGCACCTGGTAACTCCTTATCCTGACCCTCTAAAAAGGGCCCTAAGCAAAATTCAGTGTTGCCCACAGCAACACAAGGGTTAGGATAGAAATGACATTTGGCATTCTAAAGGTACGTTTTACTTGCCTCAAAGGCCTACGAGTACAGCCAGAGAGGGCCTGTCAGGTGGTGTTAGCATGTGTGGTGCTACATAATATTGCCATCATTTGAAGAGGAAAGACCCCTAATCTGATGCCCATGCCTCCAGACATTGTTGACCCTGTGACCCTTGACCCCCAGTGAGAGAGGCAATCACAAACCAATTTTTCATGCATTAAAATAACTCAGCCCATGAACGCATTAAAGTGTACTGTTTATTGGTTGGCACTCTCCCTTTCCTACAAAGTTAGTGAAAAATTTATCATGGTGCACATATAGATAAAATACTGATGAATGTATAGCAATACCCTCTTTTCATGTTCGAGCTTCTCAATTTCAGGCTTCAGTTTATTTATTTCAAGTTGTTTTTTCATGCAGTCGAGCTTGTGCATGCGTTTATTTAGAGAAGGCACACTGTCTGTTCCAGCCTACACAGGCAGAAAAAAAAGGTGAAGCAGTTTGCATACAGCTTATGAACCTGAAGAGTCAAAGCAAAAGTACACTTTCTGTTTGGGAGGTCCGAGTGGAGGGAGCCACAGGAGGGGAAGGGGGTTGCTGCAACACAATTGTTGCATCTGTAAGCCTCTGCATTTATTAACAGCATTTCAGTTCTTTTCAGACAACACTTCATAGGTCTAATAAAATCGGTTGTGAGAAATTTTAGACCAAATTTTATGACAATAAAAATGTACTAACACATTTACTCAGTCTGCAATACGTTGCCAACAAGCCTACCTGCCTGTTGGCTGCAGTGGTATTGGACTTTCCTTGTAACGTTGATTTAAACTCTTCATAACCTTGCATAATTAGCATGCATTCTTCCTTTGTGAAATGTAGAGAATGCACCATGAGTCAAACGGTGACTTGCGCTGCTGAACGTGCTCCATTTATGTGAAAGTGCACAAACTCCAATTAAGTTAACACCGATTCAACAAATCAACTTCTTAACTGGCATCTTAGTACTGATTAGCACCGATTTAAGACAACCTGATTTTGTCAACCCCACATTCGCAAATTTAACTCTGGGTTAAATCTGATTTTATTAAACCCCTTTCATAGTATAGGCCCCAGGAGTGAACAGGGCCTTAGTTTCTTGTTTTCTGTTTTATTTTGACCCCTTGCGGTCCCTTTATTTTCCGATTCTCCCATTGTGTTCTGTTTTGTGTAATAAAACCTTGTTTGTTGGAGCTGCTATGTGGAAGTCTGTTCCCCATTTCTCACTGTAACCAACAACAATAATAATTATTATTATTATACAGGTGACCGCCTGCAGTAAAACGGTTAATTGGTAGATACTTTATTAATCCTGTAGGAAATTTAGGCATCCAGTAGCATAAATGCACACAATGGCACACACAACACACACAATAAAAGACACTCAGGATTGCAGAGGTAGAGAGTGTGTCTATGGATGCTGTGGAAATGGTCTGTATCTTGAAAAGTTGTATTGTTCAAAATGATTGAGTGCAAGAATAATAGTTGGTACAATACATAATAAAAATATGAATTAAAAAATAATAGGTTACTATGTCAAATATATAATCTTTATGCTATTATATAATCAATTTAAATGTAATATAATACTATAATGTAATATATCCATGTAAATATATCTTAAATGTTAAATATAAATATGAAATGTATACACTACCAGTCAAAAGTTTTTGCACACGACAGGTTTTTACTTTTCTTTATTTCATTAACTGCAGATTTTTAATTCTTGTCAAGCATTGGAAAGTTGAGTGAACAACTAATAAATGAAAATATAAGTCAAAAGTTTCTTTTATAACATGGATAGAGTATGTAACACTGCACGTCTGACATTCTAATAACTTGTTGTGTGATGATGGCATAGTCAAATTCTATAGTCTAATTCTAGTTAACTCTTTCATCCCACTGGCTGTCACTTAATAGTTCATTAAATATCTAACACTTGTTGGTGAGCCACATAAATATAATGTTAGGTGGTTTTTGTAGGTCAGTAGAGAGACATTTTGTGTGTTTGAAACATTGACTATGGGTGTCAGATGTAAGCTAACAAAAGAAATGACAAGCAATTGTAACTCAGAGAGAAGGCTAGTTACAGAATAATTGGCATGATATTGAAAATTCCTTTATGCACAGTTGCTTATGGCATCAAGAGACACCAACAAACTGGATCTAATCTGCACAGGAAGAGAGCTGGTAGACCTCGATCCACTCCTAAGGCATAAGACGCAGACAAAGTTCATAAGAGTCACCAGTTTACACAACAGAAGGTTAGGTGCACCAGAAATCAATGCACAGCTGAATGAATGCCATGGCACCAAAACATCAACCGTGCACAGAAGACGGAAGAGGGAGGTAGGGCTAAAGGGCTGGGTTTTAGCCTAAAAGACTCTTTTGAGGGTTCCTAACAAGGTAAAAAGGTTTGCATGGGCCAAATAACATAGAAACTGTTGTGTAGAAGACTGGTGTGAGGTGCTGTGGACTGATGAATCAAAAATTGAAATCTATGGTTCCTCAAGGAGGTGTTTTGTGTGCTGTCACACTGGGCAGAGGATGTTGCCACAATGTATGCATGGAGGAGGCTGGGTGATGGTTTGGTGTTTTGCTGGACCTAAAGTTGGAAATCTGCATGGGGATTATCGTATTATTAGGAATAGCGCTACTTGCAAGTGGGTGGGTGATCAGCACTGCTTCGCAACTCGATCTTTTTATTCTCCTTACAAAGCTCTAAAAAATATTTTGTTTCTACCTGTATATATTTGAAAAGTACACTGTTTGAGATTTCTGGCGGTGTTTTTATGTGTCTAAGACACAAAAACTTGTGGAGATTTTAGACTCTGCCTGCGGGATAAAACGCAAATCTTGCCAGACTCCAGATGTTAGTTTGCGTTAAAAACAGCATATCGCGTTAAGCTTTGCAGATTAATTGCAAGCCTTATCGTGTTAATGTTGACAGCACAAGAAAATATACATTTGTAGCTTATGGGGATGGGGGGTGGTTAGCATGGTGACAAAAATGTCTAAAATTGCTCCAAAAATATTCTTGAGTATGTGATTTTGCATCCCATTGTATCCCAGCCTAGTGCCCTGTGCTGGGATAAATTCCAGGTCTCTGTGACCCTGACCAAAATAAGCAGTTAGAAGATGGATAAATTACTATTCGTCCACTCAGTGGCCACTTTATTTGGCACAACTAACGCATGCTGTGTGGAAGAGGATGACCATGGGCACTGTGGCTTTAAAGGACTGTGGATCTGCAGAAGCTGGCAGGCAGGGTGACCACTGATGTTCAATGTAGATGAACTTCAACAAAAAAAGACAAGTTCATACTTGCGTGCATTCTGGGGGTCAATGGGACCTGTTCGCGGGTAATTAATTCATACATTTCAAAGCTGTGTGCGTGGCTGGGAGGCTACAATATGTATGAGCGTGTGAGAGAAGGTTCCAGAATTGTTGGATGCCATAAAATAAACACAAAAAGATATTATTTTATTTCTCATTGTTTCTCAAATGATTTGAGCTTGTTTGTTACCGGAGCAGTCAGACCTCCAACGGGATTTCAAGATGAAAGAGTTGGTCTAGGCATTCCCAGCTGAATTATCCTTGATGTTCTTAAAGCATTAAAGCACTGGAGGGGTTGTCGACTGTAGAAAATGCAACAGCTGGGGAAACCAAATGAGCTGACATGCCAAATGATAAATAAGCTTTCAATTCCTTAACCCCTGTGTTATTTTTGGGGTTGAAGTGACCCCAGTCCATTTTCAAAATGAGGATAAATTCTATAGAATCCAGAATTTAGAACGGAAAAGTAAAATACGCAACGGTTATAACAACAGAATGTTCCAGTCCTCACACCCAGGAGAACGGGATCATCTTCACGCAGCTTGTTGACAGTATGTCCACTTTGCAACCTCTGAAATCGCCTGTTATTTATGACAGAAGAAGCTGGTATCTGTCAGAGTCAGACTGAGTCTTTGTTTTTCTTATCTGAAAATACTAGCAAAAAGACTCACAGTAGATCATTAGTATTGGAATTGGATGTCTGAAGGTCAGTAGTTCAGCATCTGAAAATGGAAGGGAGTGGGTCCTCTACATCTCTCAAAGTTCAATCTGTGCCATGTAGGAATCTCATTACAATTATTCCAACTGGACAGTGGAACATAAACCCTAATCGGTTCTTTTTGATCTAAAAAGCTGCTCTTTGTTTGGTTTCCTGATTTTGCTCCTAGTAATTTCTCTAAAAATTTGTTAGGCTGGTGAAGCTAAAGATGAACCACAGTAAGAAACTCATACTCTCGGTCAGATATGATCTTGTCATGGTTTGAGAATGTTTAGCTGTGGCAGGACCTGTGTCAGGTGACAGCTTTGAAGGAAGCAAGAATTCAGCTGGTGTCAAATGTTAGGGATGATTTCATTGGTGAACTGCAGAGCTAGTGTATCAGTACGTCATCAAGCTTTTAGCTTGCATTTCGCTTATTAAAATGCCTCTTTTCTGAGGATGCAATTGTCCCCATTTCTGTTGTTTATAGACTTTAGGTTAAGCCGTGAACCTGGACTGGGTGGATGTATGGATGAAATGGTTCTGTTTTACTCTGATTATAAATGAACCAAACTGGAATTAGGCTATAGCTTCCGTGGTGGACTGGTATCCCCAGTCCCCCAGCAATACAGTGAAACCTACACTGATCAGCTATAACATAAAAACCACCTGCCTAATATTGTGTCAGTTCCCTTCGTGCCGCCAAAACAGCTCTTACCGGTTGAGGCATGGACTCCACAAGACCTATAAAGGTGTACTGTGGTACGTGGCATCAAGAAATTAGCAGCAGATCCTTGAAGACTTGTATGGTGTGAGGTGAGGCCTCCATGGACCGGACTTGTTTGTTCAGCACCTCCCACAGATAGTGGATTGGATTAAGACCTAGGGAATTTGGATCCCAAATCAACACCTTGAACTCTTTTTCATGTTCCTCGAACCATTCCTAAACAATTTTTGCAGTGTGGCAGGGCGTATTATCCTGCTGAAAGAGGCCACTGCAATTGGAGAATACCGTTGCCATGGATGGGTGTACTTGGTCTGCAGCAATGTTTAGGTAGGTGGTATGTGTCAAAGTAACATCCACATGAATGCCAGGACCTAAAATTTCCCCGCAGAACAGTCCAGAGCATCACACTGTCTCCACTGGCTTGCTTGCTTCCCATCCTGTGCGTCCTAGTGCACCTCCTCCCCAAGGAAATGATGCACGCGGCCATGCACATGATGTAACAGAAAACTTGACTCATCAGTCCATGCCACCCTCTTCTATTGCTCCATGGTCCAGTTCCAACACTCATGTGCCCAATGTAGGAGCTTTCGGTGGTGGACAGGGGTCAGAATGGACACTATGATTGGTCTGTGGCTGCACAGCCCTATATGCAGCAAGCTGTAATGCACTGTGTGTTCTGCCACCTTTGTGTCATAGCCAGCATCAACTTTTTCAGCAATTTATGCTACAGTAGCTCCCCTGTGGGATCTGAAGAGACAGACTAGCCCTCGCTCCCTACGGGCATCGGTGAGCTGTGGGTGCCTGTAACCTCACTGTCAGTTAAACTGAATGGCCTTCCTTGGACCACTTGTTAGGTACTGACCACCGCATACTGGGAACACGCCACACGACCTGCCGTTTTGGAGATGCTCTAACCCAGTTGTCTAACCATCAAAATTTGCCCCTAGTCACAGTCGTTCAGATCCTTATGCTTGCCAATTTTTCCTGCTTCCAACGCAACAACTTCAACAACTTACTGTATACTTACCTAACACATAATGGCACCCTTGGCAAGTGCCATTGTAACTAGATAATCAATGTTATTCACTTCACCTATCAGTGGTTTTAATGTTATGACCGATCTATGTATCTACTACCATAAAGAAATTAATCTTGAACTAAATACACACTGGATAAAGTGAATACACTTACTCACACATGCAATGGGTAATTTAAAGATGTCATTTAGCTTAACTGCATGGCTTTGGACTGTGGAGGAGATTGTTGCTGTGGCGCAGGAATTTCAGTGTTCCTCGGAACACAGGCGACAGTAAAACTTTAGTACCTGGAGGAGCTCCATGGTCATGTAACACAGTCCCTGATGGTAGGTTGTGGGACAGGGATGGAACGAAAAAATCGTTGTACTGCAAGAGAAAGGTGGAGTGTTACAACCCATGCAAACGCTGGAAGAACATGCAAACTCCATGCATACAAAGGCGGGCTAGGAATTTAACCACTAATTTGGACTTTATTGCTTTTATTTATTTGTTCCCATTTAGGTAATCTTTCAAAGGTTTGCACAGCTGAAGGCTGGACAGAAATGGATCCCATCACCATAGTCCGGAACTGTGGTTACAATAGCAGCAGTGATGATGTAAGTATGCCAATCGGTATTTATCATACCGTATGGTCTCAAGGTATGGAAATAACCTCACATTTGCCTTTTCATTACATTTTATCTAATGCTGACACTTATTCCCCATTAATCCCCATGTCTGGTCTATGTATCAGAATTTCTTCATAATACTTTTTATGGCAGCTGAGTGTAGTCTGCACATATTAACATTGAATACATTAAATGCATGGAACTGAGATTAGATGGCACAATATAATTTCTTCTGGTCCAATATTGATATTAAAATTTTGAGTATCTGCCAATACCGATACCAATCCATTATGATCAACTATCTATTATTAAGAATTAAATGCGATATTTGTATCAATACATTTCAATTAATATGACAAACTATCTGCATTTAGTGTTGTAATGGCATTGTTTAAGTATGCTTAGAATAGGAAAATCTAATGCTCATGTTGCTCAGACAAAAGCTATGCCACTGTGCCACAGGAAGAAATCCACGGTCAACATAATTCACACAAGTCTGCTTTTATTCAGCAACAACTTTCATAAAAATGAACAGAAATATTTCTTAAAGTGCATTTTGCAATCTGTTGCCAAATTAAAAATAATAAAGAAATCAATCATAAAAACAGCACTGTATAAAACTAATCAAATTCAAATTCAAAAAGTACATGAAAGTCTTCAGTACAAAATATACAAAGGATCACAGATAATACTTCAACGTAAGTAATTAATCAAACTTTAGAATACTAGTGTGAAGACATCTAGTTTGTATGAATGTTACTGTGTGTAATGAAGGATGGGCGATCCACATTGTGGCTCGCAAGGATGGGACTTTATTGAACTCAAAAGAACGCAAGAAGGTAAAAGAAGCGGATAAAAGACAAAAAACTAAGGAAATAATTATCAAGGATGTTTTACAGACATTGTCACCAATTGGCCTGGGAGTGCACATAATGCTTATATGTGGTTCAGTTTTCAACTGCCAGATGGTAAAAGATGACATGTTTGCTGGTGGCTGGTTATTGGGAGACAGCAGGCATCGTCTTCACAAATACCTGCTGACTCCAGTGTTGAATCTACAAACTATGGCTGGGGTGCGGTGTTATACCTCTCCTGAAAGAACACAACTGCTGTAGAGTGTGCTTTCGGTATGTGAAAGATGTGATTCTGGTACCTGGACAAGTCTTTGGGAGCTTAGGATTTCCCCCTGAATGAATGAATGAATGTTGTTGTGCTGTTATTGCTGTGTGTAATATGCTCCACAACACTGTAGTAATTATTTTATTAAAATGTATTTTTGGCCACCTTCTCAATAAGTTGGTTTAATGCTTCCTTTTCCTATTGCTGCTTGCCATCCCTGCAGTATTTGTGACAGGGATGATGTGTTTGAGATGCGAGCCGGAAAGTTGTTTGACAGATTCTTGAGCTTGAGTGCGTAATATTCAACGCTCCAAACTGATGAATCGCATAACATGGTCCAATGGTTCTAATATATCTGTTACATTTGTTTCCACCTTTGGCCATATCTCAAGTACTTCGAAACGCATTGTGTGACACCACTGGCATTTCTTAAGTAGCGACCCAAATGCAATGAAAATGCAAATCTCACTCATTCTTTACCTTCATTGTTTATCTTGTTTGCTGTTCACTAAGATCAACCATTATCAGGTAGATGGCCTTCACAGCTAAGCTTGTTTGGGGGCGGTGAGTGGCTCAGTGGGCTAAGTCTTTGTGCCTGTGATCAGAAGATCGCCTGTTTGAACCCCAGCCTTGGCAGAACAGTCACACGTCTGGGCCCTTGAGTAAGGTCCTTAACCCCCAGCTCTATGGGTGCTAGCTGACCCTGCACTGTGACCTAATCCCCCAAAGCTATGGAGAGCCAGGTCAGCAAGGAGAAAGAAGCATTCCAATGTACCCATACTTGTGCAAATGGCAAAAACACATTTGTATGTTTTCTGTTTGTAATACAAAGTTAGCCTCATATTCAATGTTTGGTTTTCCGTCTGTAATATGTTCTAATAAAAGCAAGCCAGGCTGTTTTTAATTACAGATTTTTGATGTCCAGTAAAAGACAACGATATATGCCAATAATTTTTTAATCCAAGCATTTTCATTATTTGTTTTTAGTATTGTTAATAGCTATGAAAATAAGCTAATTCACAAGTAAGATGTTGTTTCAGTTTTTAGAGTTAACAGCAATTCTTGCATACCCCTTGCTTTTCCAGATTTGTTTACGAGAAACATTTTTATTAATTTTTGAATGTTGGCATGTGTACTTCACATTCACTTACAATCAGATGCCCCGAGTCACCATTCATAGCACAAAGGTTGTAATAACTCTTATAATAACTCTAAAACAATATGTGACAGAGACATCCGGTAAAGTGTACTTTGAATAGTTGCTTGTGGGGGACAATGGATTTTCAGATCATTTATTTCTATGTATAATTACACTACTCACAAAAAGTTAGGGATACTTGGCTTTCAAGTGAAATTTATGGAAAACGTAAAAAGTTCACACTGCAGTGATATATCATGAAAGTAGGGTGTTTAAGTAGAAGCATGCAATGGTGATTTCCTCATCTCAAACAATTTATTGAAACAAAAGCCACCAGCAGTGGTGAGTATACCACAACAAAAAATGTCAATGTCTCAGTAACGTGTCATGTGCCCTTGAGCAACAATTACAGCCTGACAACAACGTCTCATGGTGTTCACAAGTCGACTTATTGTCTGCTGAGGCATGGCATCCCACTCTTCTGGAAGGGCAGCCCTCAGGTTATTGAGGTTCTGGGGTACAGAGTTACGAGCCTTTACACAGCGACTCAGCTGATGCCATAGGGTTTCTATGGGATTCAGATCTGGAGAAAGTGCAGGCCACTCCATTCGAGGTACCCCAGTCTCCAGCAGCCGTTCTCTAATGATGCGACCTCGATGAGCTGGAGCAATGTTGTCCATGGAGATGAAATTAGGCCTATGTTGTTCATGCAGGGGCACAATGACTGGACTAATGTTATTCAGGTAGTATGGGCTTGTCACTGTACCATTCACAAAGTGTAGGGCCTACCCACACTGTAACACCACCACCACCTAAGGCTCGTCTGGTGACAACAGTGGCTGATGCATAGCGCTCTCCTTGATGTCTCCAACATCGTTGGCGGCCATCATTTCTGTTCAACGTGAATTGACTTTCATCAGAGAAACACTGAGGCCCACTGGTCTCTCTTCCAGCTTAAATGCTCCCTGGCCCATGCAAGACAATGATGCTTGTGCCTGGTGGTGTGGTCAGGTACCCTTACAGGTCGTCTAGCACGCAGACCACACTGATGTAAACGGTTTCGAATGGTCTAACATGACACTTAGGTGCCTCTCACCTCCCTAAAATGTGCATGGAGTTGAGTGGCATTCATCATCCGGTTCCGCAGGGCACCGTTCACAATGAAGCGGTCATCAGTGTGGGATGTGGCCAAAGGATGTCCACTTCTATGCCTTTTTGTGACTCTTCCAGTCTCTCTATATATCTGTTGCAACCTGCTGATGACACTCTGTGACACTCTAAGCTCAGTGGCCACTTCCGTCTGAGAATATCCTGATTGAAGCCTCGCAATGGCGAAGTACTGTTGCTCAATTCTTAGGTATCGTCTTGGTCTCATGGTGTCAAAATATGAACAGCATTATGAGAAGGACTGTTTAAATACCAATTCTGATTGAACCAGGAAATTTATTGGTCGATTCATGGATCAAACACCTGTTGTGAATTTAATTTCTTAATTGAACCGTTAAGCTCCTTGTTAGAGAACAGCAAGTTGTGTAAAAAGTACTGAAGCATTGAACAGTTGGACATGTGCATTCAAAAGTTTAGGGAAGGTCACATTAAGTTCACCTGTAAAGGTTATAGTGCACTTTAGGTTCATCCTGAAATTTCACCCGAAAGCCAAATATCCCTAACTTTTTGTGAGTAGTGTATTACAAATTACAATCTGTACATTCAGTATGCATTAGAATAAGACACATCGGGTATATTGTGTTTTATGCTGTTCATTATGGGACAGTGAATAACATTAAGTGGTCATTTATTGCATAATGGAAATAAAAGTACAGTGATCCCTCGCTATATCGCGCTTCGACATTCGCGTCTTCACTGTATCACGGATTTTATATGCAAGCATATCTAAATATATATCATGGATTTTTCGCTGGTTCGCGGATTTCTGTGGACGATTGGGTCTGTTTATTCCTGGTACATGCTTCCTCAGTTGGTTTGCCCTGTTGAATTCATACACAGGACGCTATTGGCGGATGGCTGAGAAGCTACCCAATCAGAGCACCAGAATGCAAATGGCGCATGACT
>JAAGVU020000001.1:23476411-23491156 GCA_011763525.2 Mormyrus iriodes | reverse complement strand
ATATATATAAAAATATTAAATGTATGTACGTACACACATACACTATATGGACAAAAGCTTTGGGACACCTGGTCATCATGTTTATACTGCTAGTTCCAAGGCAAAGAAGAAGGATGCAATTTAAATTTTTAATAAATAAGAAACTACTTTAATACCTTGTACTTAACTTTGGTAACAGACTACTTGGGGGATAATTTTTATGGTACCTAATGATGCAGATTATAACACAAGTGAGTAGGCAGTGTTCTCCATTAAAATTCTTACTAATGAATGCACTGATCCGCATGTCACATGGAGCAGCCTATTAAAATGCCATAATAGGGAAGTCAAACGGTTGGGGGAGGGGGGGTCATGAGCAGAGAATCGTAAAGAACAATCTCTGTCCAAAGAGTGAAAGAGCTGTCATGTGGTCACCCATTTAAATTAGGCTTAGAGCAAATTAAATGTGCTTGGATGGTGCTGAAAAAGTCTCAGCAGAAACCGTGCAGAAAAGTGAACAATGGACCTGTCCGGAAATTAAACTGTAAACTTTTCAAATTCAGCGTTGGAATGATATAATCAGAGAGTCAATTTACATTAGAATAGAACTTCAGATTTTGATATTCAAATTGCTTGTTTTGATTTGTTTGAGTTATGAATTAGGGTGGCGGTGGCACTGGCACAGCGTGTAGCACTGTTGCCTCACACCTCCAGGGTGTGGAGCTCTGCTCAGTGTGTGTAGAGTTAAGGGGTTTTCTCCTGCTGTGCAAAGACATGTCGTTAGGCTGACAGTAATCTTTAAATTGCCAGTCGAGTATGACTCCAGTCAGCCTCGGCATGTTTTTGGACTGTGGGGGGAAACCGGAGTACCCGGAGGAAACCCCACAACGACACGGGGAGAACATGCAAACTCCACACACATGGAACCCGGGCGGAGACACGAACCCTGATCCCAGAGGTGTGAGGCAATAGTGCTAACTGTTATATATATATATATATAAATAAAAATGTATGTACGTACACACACACTATATGGACAAAAGCTTTGGGACACCTGGTCATTATGTTTATACAGCAGGGTGTACCCCATCCTTCTGCAGTGTGCTGCCTGGGATGATAATAATCATCATCATCATTTTCACAATTGTTTTGTAAATGATAGAGTGAGAAAAACAATGCATTGACAGGTGAAGTGAACTTCTATGCCTTTGACTTCCCATACAGGTAGGTCTCATTTTTGGTCCCGTAATGAAAGTGGAAATTGTTGTATGGATTTAAGTACAACTTCAACTATGGCAGTATACCCCAACAGTTAAACTAATCTTTTTTCATTTATCATTGGTCTTTCATTTTGTTTTATTGGGTTATTCATTGTTATATAACAGTCCTAAAGACTAAATTACGAAAGTTTATACAGTGCAGTGACATCAATAGGGCTGTTTTATGGGGGTCCCCCTATAATGTTCTTTGCCCCCCCCCCCAAAAAAATTGTACACTAATTAATAAATTGTATGTTCTCAATCATTTTAATTAAAATCCGACCCCTCCATTAAAGGCTTGCCCCCCCCTTCTGTAAATCTCTAGTGACACTCCTGATACCGTGCTGTTCTTTTTTGTCTCAAAGGATACTTTCTTCTGGACAGTGAAGATTGGATATACCATTGGCCACAGTGTGTCCTTGATCTCTCTCACTACAGCCATCATAATTCTCTTCGTTTTCAGGTAACACTTCATTTTTCATTCCCAACATTTTGGGTGATTCCTTCATTTAATGTGTAGTGACATGTAAAACCATGATAATTTGAATGCTTGTTTGTGAAATAATTCATTAGCAACATAATGTTGAACTCGAAATGTGTGATTGTTAAAGAATAAAGAATAATTAATTCTTTAGCTCAACTACTTTTATTTCTTAATAAAGTAGTTAGAAAATATTGCTGTTTGGAATTTTTAATAATGAATTGGGACTTAAATCAATGAGTGTAATTGAGATGCAGGGTGGGCCACAGGATTCTCTGTGTTGGGGGGGCAGGGTGGGGTGCTTGGGTGTAAGAGTTCAAAAAGTCTGTTTACCAAAAAAAATGGTTTGCTTTCTTGTTATTTAAAATAATGAAGAATATTGGCATTTTTACATTCTTGGGGAAGACCAAGTTTGTGACTGAGTGTGAGACACCCTGACCCCTGATGGAGCAAAGCCTGATTGTGAATCAGTTTGTGGTGGTTTTTTACCCTGACTGTGATTGCTTGCTTAGTCACTCTAGACAAATATAATACTATGATCACGCATTAGTGGTTAGTTAGAGAGGAAAAAATTTGCATTCCCAGCTTGTAGAGCCCTTGAGTTTTTGATTAAAACGTACAGCAGCAATGGGTTGAGGTCAGTGTAATCTGTTCTCTGTCGGGTGCTGAAAGGTTGGGTCTAGGCAAGTCAATTTTATTCAATAGGCTTGAATATAGGGAGGTGTGGGCTAGAGCCCTGTGCGGGACTATTTTTTTAATCCTGCTCCCGCTGAATTTCTGACCATTACCGCCCGCTCCCACTGCCTGTCTCTGTCACTCCCGCAATATTTATGTCCAGCCCCGCCCGCACCCACAGACCCATTAATTGATATACTGTACGATAAAATACGTTTATATGCATCGAATGTTTTATTTCAGCAGAACAAGAACCGAATAAATAAAAAATTCGCCAAAAACGTCTCAGCTTTGAATCGCAAATACACATGTAAACTTAGGCCAAAAACTATTAATGCGCCCGCAGACACTAAATGCCCTCTCTGATGGTGCACTGGATGCAGGTACACTCAGAACGAACCACACAAGCTTCGACAGCGCAGGAACGTGATTTAAAGCTTTTCCAGACATCTGGTTTTCCACTATTTTCTTTAGTTTCATTCTCTCCAGCCTTAATCTTATTACCAAGATCAGTTGCACTTTCCATCCTGCCAACAATCTTGGAACCCGTTGTCTATTTTTAGCCCGCCTGCTCCCGCCCAAGGCAACCTTAAAACCCACCACTCCCGCGAGATTTGCGTTGGGTCCCAGTCCCAATGTAGGGCTCTAGTGTGGGCCCCTGGGATATAGCCATTGTTGCGGTCCTACCTACAGCATAAAATCTCGCTGTAACAACCAGAACATTATACTGGGGGGCACCTACACCTTGGGGCCCTGGGCTACAGTCCAGGTTAGCCTTTGCATAAGTCCAGTCTTGAGTAGGACAGAGTAACACTTAAAACGGAGTCTCCTGATCTCTCTGTTGTGGGCTATACAGAAACTGATTCAGACAGAAACTAATTCAGAGACATCTGACTTATAGAGTATAATTGTATGCGTGTGTTTGTCCCCTGCTATATAATTGTCACTTGCAGCGCTTTGAATGTGATTTCCTTTGACTTGATTTGATTTCCTTGTTTCATTACAAATTAAAATGTGTTCTTTTTCCCAGATAGCAGAAGTATTTGAAAAGCTTGTGTGTGTGCATTCCTTTGCCCCTCAGAAAGTTGTACTGCACCAGGAACTACATCCACATGAACCTGTTTGTATCATTCATCCTGAAAGCCATTGCTGTGTTCATTAAGGATGCCATCCTATATGAGGTCGGAGAGCCTGAGAATTGCCCCTCTAAAACGGTAAGCTGTGTGTCCTCCAGTTTTTGTTTCCATTTATCCATTTTATGACTATTTACGCTGTTTTGCATGGGGATTCTGGAGCCTCTCAGACATAATAGTGCGCCAGGCAGCAGTGCACCCTGGGGTGTCAATCCATCGCAAGACACATGCATTCACTCACACTGTGGGCAAAAAAAAGGACTTTGAACCTCTAGCCCTGAAGATCTGAGGTGATAATGTTACCCACCTGGTAAACTTGGTTTGTAGGGTACAGGCGTTTATTAATATCAGGCCAGAGTACAGAGCATTCTTTTGCTCTGCACAGGCTAGCAGACATAGAAACAGGTATTTCTGAGCTAAAAGACAAAAATTAAGACCCTTGAAAGTCAGCCACTTCGATATGTTATGTAACTGCACAGCCTGCGATACTGTTCAATGTTCTTCAGATTGTGATCCCTTAGAGGTGCCTATTTGATGACAGGAGCCCCCTCACAAGACTGTGCCCCAGGTGGCCACCCATATCGTCTAATGGATCAACCCGCCCTGGATGATGGGCACTCTGGGAGGTATAGTCTTGTTTAGGGCTAAGCATCTATTGCAGATCTGTTATCCCCAATGATTTTGGTCACTGCAAATGGTTGCCTGGAGAGGTCCAGCTGTTTGTCATCAAAACATCTGTCACAGTTATGCCTCATAAACTAAAACTGTCCTGCCACCACCAGCACCTCCCAGCCTGCCTTTGAGCTGTGTCCATGTGTAACACGCACGACCTGGCTCTTCTCAGGCAGAATGTGCTTTGTCACGGCTGAAGCTTGAGCAACAAGCCCTTGCTGAGAAAATGAATGAAGTTAGCTGCTGTTAGCTGCGTGTCTTCTTTCTCCTATGGCAGGAAAACGCGACAGGAGTTTCAGCTGTACTCTGGTGCTTGCTGAATCCGCTTCGTGCATCATTGGTTAATGGATTTGTCACTCTTTCCAGTATCTCCTGGGTGCCAAGAGGAGACATATTTATCTCCTTTGTGTTATTGGTGGTCTTTAACAGGAACCTCTTGTTCAACATGCTACGCCCCAGTGCACACCTGCATGGGATAAATGGAATTCGAATAATGGGATAATAGCATGTGCTCTGACAGACATATTTATTGGGATTTGGGAAAAGAAAAAATCCACTGAATGAAGAAATTTTCTTTAGGTACCTCTCTTCAGTTTATTATTCCAGGTAGCTAAGCATGACAGACATTAATCACAAAGATTGAAGACATAAGGTGGGACAGAATAGCAATTTATTACTATAGGATTTATGAACAGAGGATACAGAAGAAACTGAAACAAAGCTGTTTGAAACCCATTACCAATGTGCTTGTAGAGAGAGGTGCCACTACAGATTTCAGACCCCATGAAAGCATATTATATTAGGCGTCCAACTCAGACCAATCCAATCATGTTCCAAATTTTTCAAGACCCTTGTCACTCTTAACTGCCCCCCCCCTCATGGTGCCCCTGTATGTAGAAAAAACATGCTCTGTGAGGTCAGCTTTAGGAGGCTTGACCTCATCCAATAGGGCTGTTGAATTTACCTTAAAATGGATCTGGGTGCCTTGGGCTTCCAACACCTCATGTGTTGGGTTGAAAGGCAGATGCATAATTATATGTGTATTGGTGATGCTGTCATAATTAACGTGTGTTGTTTTTTGCACACAGTATAATTGATAGAACAAGTGTTGTGCACATTAGCTTTGATAGTACAGTGATATAGACTTAGCAGAAAAAGTTAGGAAATTTGTATTTGGTTGATTATTTCTTTGCTGTAACAATGCTTCTTGGCTATATGTGTTGTGTGTGTGTGTGTGTGTATGTGTATATATATATATATATATATATATATATATTGTGTGTGCGTGTGTTTATATATATATATATATATATATAAAATATGTAATATATGCCTTGTTTTTTCAGTGAGGGAGATACTGCCCCACACCATCACACTGCCTCCACCAAAAGCTGTTACCCTATTGGTGCAGCAATCAGCATAGCGTTCTCCACATATTCTCCACACTTTGACCTCACGATCCAACTGCCGTAGGCAGAATCTGGACTCATCGCTGAATATAACATTCCTCCACATGTTCAGGTTCCAGTGCAGAGAAGATTTGGCAAGTTTTTCATGGGCACAGCCCACATACTCTGAGGGCCCAGCCCACAAATGCATTTTCTTTACAAATGTCTGACTTTCCAACGGGATAAGATTTATTGCCAAGAAGCATTGTTACAACAAAGAAATAATCGACCAAACACAAATTTCCTTACTTCTTGTACTAAGTATAGTTTCTACCAATTTCTGTTCATGTTCTCCTCGTTGGTCTCCTGTGAGTTCTGCATTCTGTTTGGATGGAGTGAATTGAGGAGAACAGGAATGGTGCCAAATTAGGAAAAGGTAAAACAAAATTGTATCTTGCAGTTAAATTCTGTGTTGTTCATAATCAATGATGACAGTGATTGCAGGTAAGTGATTATGGTCCAGTGAAGCTGTTGTAGTTTATGTAACTTTTTCATTGATTTTTAAAGGTGTAAGATGACAACATAATCTGATATAATGTTAAGACATGCATTTTCCAACCACTGACAAGGTCACAGAGGTTTGGGGGCCTTAAGCTTATCCCAGGCAGCATAGTGCTCAAGGCAGGGGACACCACGGCATACTCACACCATGGGCGATTTACAGACCCCTAACTGCATACACTAGAAGGACATTAAAACTGCAAAGACACAGATATGAGTGGGAAGGTGACAGTCCAGGCCACTGTTCTCTGCATCACTGCTGCCACCGCGCTGCTAATTCTGTCCAGTATTTTGTTGTCAAATTTCTTCTGATTTCTTCTGTTGCAGTTAATCAAACAAATTAGACTTAGTAGCTACATATATCCATCCATCCATCCATTCTTTGTGACCGCTTATTCCTGCCTTATTATGCAGGATTGCAGGGGGTCCTGAGTCTATGCCGGAGGCTATGGACGCAAGGCAGAGAACAACCCAGGATGGGGCCTTACATATATTCAATGCATATTTTTCCTTGGTATTTGTTTTTGCTGTGCTGTAATTTTACAACTGAATGGAGTCCTTTTGCCCTTATGTCTTGTTTTTTTTCCTTGATTAGGTTAAATGCAAAGCAGCTATTGTCTTCTTCCAGTACTGCATTATGGCCAGCTTCTTCTGGCTGTTAGTGGAGGGCCTGTACCTCCACGCGCTATTGGCTGTCTCCTTCTTCTCAAAGAGGAAGTATTTCTGGTGGTACATTCTGATTGGCTGGGGTAAGCATGCCATCTAACTCATTGTGTTTACTCATTGGTATACTGTAGAAATAACCAATGTTCCTTAATAAATAGAGATAACAGAATTATAATTACTGAATTTTGTCTGGAACATTGAATGATGCAATGCTGGTTTTCACAGGAGGACCAGCTATCTTCATAACTTTGTGGAGTGTGACTAAGGCCTATTTTAATGATGTTGGGTAAGTCAAAACGCATATGAACTCTTTTTGGGTTGGTTGATTCTGCCTGACTTTCTTTTAATAAACAACTTTTCTCGTGTAAATTCTTTCTAAATATTCATGCTGTTTTGTTCAAACATTAAATAAAGGGTTTTTTCCACCTTGAGCATCAAAATACCCGGATGGATGTCATATGATCATATGATTACAAGAGAAAGAAAAAACAAAGAAACTGTTTACAATACAGTTTTACTGAAGTGCTGATTTAGAGTTCAGAAAAAAGTTGATGCTTATTGGCAAGGCTTTTTCATGATTTACCAGTTAGTTATAATTTGCATGAATTATAACATCCATAATTCCAAATCAACCACAGTAGTCACACATTTACTGTGAAATTGTAGCTTTTTCCAACATTTACGTGAACTATGTAGTAAATAATTTCTGCAGATTCTGCCACTGAATTATTCCACAATATGTCCCCTGTTACTGGACTCGGGACCCTCCGGCTGGCTATATTGTTTGTTTCCACATACTGACTGTGGCCCATTCTGTTCCAGATGCTGGGACATTATTGAAACGTCGGACCCGTTTTGGTGGATCATCAAAACACCAATTCTAGCATCAATATTAGTAAGTCCATTTTTTCACATTCTGGATAGCTGTAAAAAATTACCTTCGTGTAATAAGGTTAATAAACTGCTACCAAAGTCCCCTATACCTGAGCAAGAAATATTTTCTGTACTCTGATATAAGTGGCGCACAACTCTGACCAGTATAAGCAGTTCAAAACTGGACAGATGGATGGATGATCTAAACCATTCCCTGGCTAGTTTCATTTAGTAATTTTCCCCAGTAACTAAAATTCAGTAGTTATACTTTATTATTTATAGTTATTAAAGTAAACCAAAGAAGCTTGCTTGGGATACAGTTCAGACCAGACTTATCCCAACCCAGGGCCAGATGCTTTTTTTTTGTTGATAAAGCAGGGCCAGAGAAAGTCCCTGGAGAAACTGGGGTCTTGCTCAAGGGCCCAATGGTGAAATCACTTTTTCAAACGTGGGATTTGAACCGGCAACCTCTCGATCATGGGTACAGAGACCTCACCTGTGGACAGGGTCGCCTTAGGGTGTTATGAACATTGTTCATGCCCTAGGCAAAATTCTGCAAAATTCTGTTTCAAATAATATAATAAAATTTCTGTGTAATCGTAGAGGTACAATATAGAACAAATGTATTTAGGAAGGAATCTGTCTCTGCAGTGAGTGGTATGGTTGGAAGTAGTCCTGAGGGTAACAGTGTGTTGAGGGAATGAGCTGGATGTATGACATCCATAATGATGTACTCAGTCTTCAATCCACAGTAAATATGTATAAAATCAGTGCATATTGCGTATGTAGTGTGCATGTTCACCCCGTGTTTCTATGGTTACCCCATGTACTCTGGTTCCGTCCCATCATCCACAGACAAATACTTAGGCAAAGTGCTGTCTTTGGCTATAGCTTATGAATGTGTGCATGTATATGATCTGCGATGGACTGGCATCCCATCCTGGGTGTCCCCCTGCCCTGTGCCCTATGCTGCCTCCAGGGTCACTGTGACCTTGTACTGGAAAAGTGGATGGAAAATGGATGCAAGACATCATGTTAATTAGCACTACTTTAATTAGTAGTATAAGCATAAAGGTGTTCATATGTGCACCTGGCACCAGAGCACCTTAGGCCGCAGTTCAATGATCGATTTTATAATCGTACCGTCAGATCTGCATCTGTATGTTTTGGACACTCGGGTGAAGAGAGGAGCTGAGCTGTCAGCTGATCACCACCTGGTGGTAAGTTGGATCCAATGGTGGGGGAAGATGCCGTAAAGACCCAGTAGACCCAAACGTATTGTGCGGGTGTGCTGGGAGTGTCAGGTGGAGGCCCCTGTCCAGGACATCTTCAACTCACACTGGCAGAACTTCTCCTGCATCCCAAGGGAGTCAGGGGACATTGAGCCTGAGTAGGCGATGTTCTGGCACTGCATTGCAGAAGCAGCTGTGAAGACCTGTGGTCGTAAGGTTGTTGGATCCTGTTGTGGTAGCAAACTTCAAACCTGGTGGTAGACACCAGCAGTAAAGGGCGCTGTCAGGCTGAAGAAAGAGGCCTTGGTTAGCATGTGGGACTCCTGAAGCAGCTGACAGGTTCCGGCAGGTCAAACGCAATGTGGCTTTGGCGGTTGCTGAAGCAAAAACTTGTGTGTAGGAGCAGTTTGGTGAGGCCATGGCGAATGACTTTTGGTCAGCCTTGAAAAGATTCTGGCAAACTGTCAGGGGACTCAGGAGGGCAAATCAGGACTTTACCCATGGCTTTCACAGTGGGGATGGAGAACCATTGACCTCAAATGCGGAAATAGTCACACGATGGAAAGAGTATTTTGAGGACCTCCAGAATCCCACTGATATGCCTTCCTTAGTGGAAATGAAGCTGGAAGACACAGAGGAAGACTTACCCATCATGGGGGCTGAGGTCACTGAAGTAGTCAACAAAATTCTTCAGTGGTAAGGCTCCTGGGGTGGATGAAAGTCACCTTGAGTTCTTGAAATCTCTTGATGTTATTCAGCTGTCTTGGCGAAGGGGGTCCAGTTCTGTGACCTCAGGATCATGTCTTTGCCTTTTGCAGATGATGTGGTCCTGTTGGCAGCCTTGGGCTGTGACCTGCAGCATGCAGGGGGGGGGGGGTTTGCAGCTGAGTGTGAGGCAGCCTGGATGAGGATCAGCACCTCCAAGTCTGAAGCCATGGTTCTCGACCGGAAAATGGTGGATTGCCCTCTCCTGGTGGGGGATGGGTTACTTCCTCAAGCTGAGGAGTTTAAGTATCTTGGGGTCTTGTTCATGAGTGAAGGAAGAAGGAAGCAGGAGATTGACAGGCGGATCAGTGCAGTGTTGGAAGTAATCTGGATGCTGTACCGTTCTGTCATGGTAAAGAGATAACTGAGCCGGAAGGCAAAGCTATTTATTTACTGGTCGATCTATGTGGCTACCGTGACCTATAGTCACAAGCTATGGGTAGTGACCAAAAGAATGAGATTGCGGATACAAGCGGCAGAAATGAGTTTCCTTTGCGGGGTGTCTGGGCTCCCTGGGGTGAGGAGCTCAGCAATTTGAGAGGAGCTCAAAGTAAAATCACTGCTCCTCCACATCGATAGGAGCCAGTTGAGGTGGTTCAGGCATCTATCTAGAATGCTTCCTGGATGCCTCCCTGGGGAGGTGCTTCGGACATGTCTGACTGGAAGGAGGCCCGGGGCAGGCCCAGGACATGCTGGAGAGATTTTATTTTTCGGCTGGCCTGGGAGCACCTTGGTATTCCCTCAGTGGAGCTGCTCCTTCTACCCGACCTTAGATTAGTGGCAGATGATGGATGGATGGATGGATGGATGGATGGATGGATAACGGTGAAAGTCGCTGGGTCACATCTCAGGGTCAGAAGTGTGGTTTCACCATTAACCCTCCAATTACTCCAGGAACTGTCTGACTCTGATTTTTCAATTGCATGATGCTCTGGATAAAAGCATATGCTAAATTAAAAAAAAATGTACAAGTGGTTTTGTTTTACAATGTGGGTGTAAAAGCAGTAATAAGTTGTAATGGAAACACCCAGTTATATATTTATGAACATTCAGTAGTGACCTTTTCTTGTGTTTAGGGAAGCAACTTATACCTCATAATTGTAATATCAAATCTTTCAGTATCGCACTATTTACCACTGGTCTGAAACTTCAAGGTGCAAAGCTAAGCCTGCCACTAAGACTAAGGGGGGGACGTGATCCAGGTTCAACCAAATAGTTACCAAATAGTTGCTTTAATATTATATCAAATACAAGAATTCGTGGCCATAGGTAGAAATTAGTGGGTGAACATTTTAAACTGGACTTGAGAAAGCACTTCTTTACACAGCATGTAGTTAGAGTATGGAATAGTCTTCCTGTTAGTGTAGTGCAAGCTAAATCTTTGGGTTCCTTTAAATCAGAGCTAGATGAAATTTTAGCAACTTTAAACCATTAGTTGAATTCTTCCCAAATGACCTTAATGGGCCAAATGGCCTCTCGTTTGTAAATTTATGTTCTTATGGTCCTTGGATTTTACTCTGTCCCCCACAAAGCAGCCTCTCATATTTAACAGCTATGCCTATGTTCAGAGGAGTTAAATTAATCATATCATTAATTTTATTCATTATGTAGAATTGTATTGCACAAAGGCTGAATAATGCATTGTGATAATATGAATTGGAAATATGAAATGCATTTCCATACTTTTATATCCACCAAATTCAACACTGTGATAATGGATTTTTTGTGAAAAGGCTGTATAGTTTTTTTTATACAGACATCCAATATTTTCAGGGTTGTTTTTTGACAGCTATATTTTATGATATGATAATATTCTCCTTCCACACTGAGGTTTTAACCTACAAATGTAATTCTGGGAAGACCTCTTACCTTTGTTGTTTTTTTTCTACAGATGAACTTCATTCTGTTTATTTGCATTGTCCGAATCCTTCGACAGAAGATAAATTGTCCCGATATAGGACGGAATGAATCCCATCAATATTCGTAAGCCTGCCATTATATCCATCTGTTTGAGAAATGCAAATATGAACTTATAAAGACTTTAATGATAGGTCAGTATAATAGTTTATTTAGTGCTTTGGAATGTTTTAATGAACTGCTTGCTTTTCTTAAAGTTACAGTGACTTCGCTTTTGAAATCAATGTGTTGCAGAACTAATGAGTTTTTAAACGTGGGAAAATTTCCAAAGCAATGAGTTGAGAAATGTTAAAAGGATGCTAACGTGACAAAGTGCGTCTCCTGATGGTTTCTGAGCATTTTGGAACAGGAGGACTTGCAGCGCTCAGGAATGCCTGTGAAACCTATGAAGTTAAATCAGGTTCCTGGTGTCTTTTGTCTGTCTGCAGAAGGTTGGCAAAATCAACTTTGCTCCTGATTCCACTCTTTGGAATCAATTACATCATCTTTGCGTTCATTCCTGACCATGTGAAGACTGAACTGAGACTGGTGTTTGACCTTATTTTGGGGTCATTTCAGGTACGTAGTTAAACGGCAGTACGTGTTTGTTTTTGGTCAAAAATTAATTGCTGGTCAAACGTCTCAGTCTGTATTTCTAATTAAAGTGTGTAACCTCAATTCCTTTGGTGAGCACTCAGCTCTACAAATATTTAAAAAATACAGAAGAACTGAGAGCTTTATTTAAATCTGAGCAAAAATCTGAGGATATAAATCATGTAAGTTGGCTTTTCGTCACATAGATTCTTAATGTGGTGTAATTAATGATACGAGTAGTTTTCATTATATGTAATTGAGAATTAATTGGGTGAGCTCAATTACAAAAATTGCTTGCATCTTCTCTATTAACGGAAGATGTCGATGTCGTTTACAGTGTTATTATCTTTGCAAGATGGCAGAGTACTCCTGGATTGTTTACTATGCAAGCCAAGGCATGAAATTAACACCTAGAGCCTACAATGCCCAAGAACCCAAGAGGATGCATTACTAGGGTCAAAACTTATTATGTGATTAACATATTAAAGACAGTTTTATGTACCCTATGAAAATTATTATTATTATTATAGTTATTATCACTGATAATAATAATAATAATAATACTCTTCACACTGGGTAGTAGAGGTGCGCAGCGATGTCATTATATGTCTAGCTGTATCTGCATCTGTTCAACCAAAATTAACCAAAATTATGTCTCTGTATCTGTATTCAGACAGAAGACCAGAAGTGACTGTGGTTTATAGCAGAAATTCCAATAATATTGTATTATCTAACCTAATGTTTGTTGCCAGTGCAATTGGCTGAAATATGCTAAGTTTTATGAACTGTCTGAACCCCCCCCCCGCACCATTTAACCTGGGGACATTAAGAACAATAAGAAACTGTAAGAACAAGTTCTATAAATCAAAAGATTCTGCCCCCCGATCCACTGTTTCAGCGACTGCCATTTCATTTATCCACGGTTCACCATGGTCCAAAAAAAATTACAAAATGTGTAACAATATGTACTTGTGTTTCCCTTGTCCTTTGAAGAGTATGAAAAGCATATTTCAATGCTCTACAGTATTGTCTCTTGAGAATCTCTTTCAATTGAGAATGTAAATTACTATATACTAATGTAAAAGGTACTTTACATTTGCTCTATTTAATGTTGGTAATGTCTTACTGTGCATAATTTATCAGTATATAGGGTCTGCAGATTATTCATTGTTGTCCGCGGTTTCGGCTACCTGCGGTAGGTCTTGGAATGTACTAGCCATGGATACCGGAGGAATACTGTATAGAAAAATATCCTTCAGTGCCTCTGTTTCTGTGACTGTCTGGAGTCCATCTGAGGGCAACTCCTGGCAGTGATGTTGGTGGCATATGTAGCACATGTCCAGTCCATCTCCATCAGTGCATATGGATTTCTTGGGTGATTAGATCTAACTGAAGATGGTGTTGGGCCTGAAGATGTTGAGGATTTTCCTGAGGCATCTGTTCTGGAAAGCTTCCATCTCGTGGCTAATGGTCTTCGTCATCTTCCATGATTCTGGAACAATACAATGGTGTGCTCAGGATGTTGCTCTTGAATGGCCTGATCTTAGTGTTGGTACTGATGCTCCTTACTTTTCAGGTGCTTCTTAGTGCTGTGAAAGCTTGATTGGTCTTTACTTTCATCTCTTCTATGGCATCTCCACTTGTGCTCATCTTGGAGCCCAGGTAACTGAAGTGCTCTACATCTTTAATGGCTGTTCTGTCTATCATGATGGTTGTGTCGGATCTATTATTCATCTGGAGATGCTTGGTTTTCTGGGCACTGATCTTCAGTGTGATCTGTTCTGCTGCACTGGCCACGGCATTGGTCTTGGCTTACATGTCCTGATGTTGATGTGAAAGCAGCACAACATCATTGGCAGAATCTAAGTCTTCTAAGAAACTGGTGAGAGTCTAATGAAGTCCTTGCCATCTTTCACTGACAGTCCTCCTCACGATCCACTACATACTGAAGGTGGAGACAAAATGGGAGAGACTACATCCCTGCTTCACCCTTGTGTTGATTTCGAAGGCATCGCTCAGTTTGTTGTTGCAGACTACTTGTGCTAAAAAAATCTCTGTACAGCATTGTCTGTCTTTGGTGGGATTCCACAGTGACGAAGTATTCTCCACAGAGACTGTTGATGGATGCCGTAGAAAGCTTTTTCCACAAAGTTGGCATACAGAGGTGCATTTCATTCTTTGCTCTGCTCCAGGATCTGTTGTACTGTGCAGATGTGGTTTAATCAGGATCTACCAGCTGTCCCTGCCTGTTTTTCTGTGATGTAGTTGTCCAGTGTGACTGTCAATCTGCTGTGGATGATCTTTCTGAGGATTTTGCTGGTGATGGACTGCAGTGTGATACCTCGCCAGTTGTCTGGGAGGCCCAGTCTTCTGGTACAGTGATCTCTCGTCTATCGTGGGGGATGCATTCCAGAAAACCCCCCAGGAAAGGTGAAAATCCACGAAGTGAAAACCATATGTTTATATGGTTATTTTTGTATATTTTAAGCCCTTTTAAACCCTTTATATTCTCTTAGATATTAGGTAAGATTCGTTTTGTATGTAATTATGTATGCAAACACACTGTTTATA
>JAAGVU020000001.1:23446052-23463170 GCA_011763525.2 Mormyrus iriodes | reverse complement strand
GTTCTATTTTGGTCTCATCCGTCCACAAAACATTCTTCCAGTAGCCTTCTGGCTTGTCCACGTGATCTTTAGCAAACTGCAGACGAGCAGCAATGCAAAACCAAAATATCAAAATATAAAAATATTTTGTAAAGGAGGCAAAACCAAACATCAATGTTTCATAAAAAAGAGCTATATAATTTTTAGGATTAAAGTTAATTTAAATAAAACCTTTACAAACCCCAATTTTCAAATGCACTAGAGATTTGTATTATTATTTCTTCTTATCCATCTCTCTTTCATCCCTTTATGTCAGGTGTGATGGTCGCGTTATTCATGGCAGCTAGATTACAATTCCTTTTCGTTCCAACTTAAAAAGGCTAAATATGTTTTAGCATAATACAATCCATGCCAAACCATTGATGATGGGGGAGTCACACCAGGAACAGGTGGCAACAGCAATACTGCATGTACAGCCCAACAGCCTGTACACTGGGCTGCTCCAGCAGCAACTTGGCTCCTTGACCAGCCCCTGTACGCACATTCCTTCACACCTGTCACTTATCTAAGTCTCCAATCGTGCCCTTTATACCCCTAAACCGCTAGATATAAAGTGGCATACAAATATTGAGTTACTTATTTTGCTGTCTGCTTATAAATGTGGATTTATGAACATGGGAGTAATTAGTATTTACCTGTTGACTTTTGTTAGCATTGTTGTATTGCAATTTATATGCAGAAGTGGATAGTTCAGGTCCAGAAGGTAAAAATCCAGACCAAGATTTAGTTTCAACCAACCAGTTGAGCACAAAGTGTCACAGTCACAGAGTGTGCAACTGGTTGGTTGAGACAAAATCTTGGTTTAAATTTTTACTTTCTGGGCCTGAACTATCCACCTCTGTTATATATGAAACCACCTTCCCGACCTAATACTGGATAAATGGATACAAATCCCAAGGAGAATTAGTTTCTCATATGATTTTGACTCCCCCAAGTGGCAAGATGTACATCATACAACCATATTCCTTGCAATGATTTAGAACATGGGTTCCCAAACTTGTCATCCCATTTTTCAGTCAACTTTACAGAGAATCACAACCCCAATTGATTTAGAAGAGCAAATAGCATTAATCTTATAGAAATTTTACTGAGGCTTCCAATTGCAACATATCGATACTTTCATTTTTATGTACGCATTATAGCAGCTTAAATAAAATCTGTACAATAAATTTACGCTTAACTTTCACTATTAGTTGTTGAGCTGACTTTTTAAAGTAACATAATTTTACACATTGATATATATAGATTCACAGCTACTCACTTTTTATTTGAGCCCTGACATTGTTATGCTATTCTCTAATTTCTCAATAAGGAATCGATTCCCATTGATCCATATGCTTTATTAATTGGTCCATTTTTTTATTTTCATTTGACAATTATTAGATTGTGACTATGAGTGAACAGCAGGCAGACAGTAAACAAAGATCCATTTAGGTCACGATAAGCTGTCAACAAGTAAAAGCTTAACAAAAACAAATAAGCTTAACAGAACAGAAAAAATAGGCATAGATTTTATAAGGTGTTCTCTGCTCTTTCAAAGTATATTTAAACAGTTTATTGAATTGATTTCAGTGTATTGGACAATAAAATAAACATTATAAGCTAGATATCACAATTATTCCAATATTGTGTGTAGATTCAGTGCTGGTTTTGGAATTGTCATTATGTAAACTGTAAACATAATCCTCTTACATGCAGACAATCTTATACAACATGTATCTGTCACTTATCTACTAGAATTTCATAAAATTTCACAAAATAGTTACCCTGAAAAATCAGAACTTTGGATAATTTATTCTTAAAAAGGAACTGGGGAAAAAAACATGTATTACACTGATAATAGCTGTCCTATTCTGGATTTACAGTTGTATTTTCTTGCATTTAAATTTTTTACTGTTGAATTTAAGATGCTATTGCTGAATTTTAAGAGCTTTACAGTACTCTTGTACATTGCATCATCTGTGATGAAATATTTTTCAATATATTTCATACAATTCCTTGTAAGCTTGAACACAGTGATTCAGGCTGAATTGATTACAGCAAATGAAAGTGTATATAGTGCCTGAAATAAAAACACAAACTCCACTTAAAGTATCAAAAAGATGTTTTATCATCTTTATATCATCATCACAGTACAGCTGTCTGCATGTGTTTGACGATTACAAACAAGTTTGTGCACATTTTAACAAAGTACAACCAAATGTATATGCTGTAATACAGCTATGCAGCTTACCAAATGAGCTGAGCAGGTATTGAAGATCATAGGTCAGCCACTTCAGACATCTGGCCCCCAAGAGCTACAGTCAAATCAGCATTTTAATGTAGATATACAGTGAACCTGGAATTTATTTCTTAAATAGGGTGCTTTGAAAAAATCTGAATCAAGTTTGAAGTACTGTACATGCTGAAAAGCTGGCATTGCATGTTCTGACACCTCATGTTAAGCTGTGGGCACATACTTGACAGGAACTTCCCAGCACAGTTTTCCACAAGTACTGACTTGTAAGCACAGTGGGAATGTTTTTTAAAAAACATTCGAACGGAGGTATAAATGGGTAAAAAAAGCCCACATTGGTGGGTAGCCACACTGGTGACTCAACACAACTATTAATCAGCTGGCTTTGCAGTCAATGTCACACATTATTTATATGATCTTTTATTGTATAACTGTAAATAGTGCAAACACACTACCACTTAAAAACCTTCTGTAGGAAAAAAAAAAACTATGCAATCAACACAACCCACATAAACTGGATTTTCCTGGGGCTGGAGAATTTGGCTGTAGTTTATAATTTTCTTCCCCCCAATTCAACAAAGTACACAAAACTTGTATACACCGTTAGTGTGTAAACAATGGTTTTCAATGTTTTAACATCTCGATTCATTGATTATCCTGAAAAAATATATACAATTTTTATCCTTTTCATACAAATAAAGCCCTTGAATTTCACATAGATTTTCATGTTTCAGGATAAATAAAAATGCATACATTCTTGTCCAAGTATGAAACACACAAACCTATATCTACATTTCCTTCCATAAGATATCATGTAAATTTCTTGCACAGGCATCCAAACTACTTTTTTTTATCTCATTCCTGTTAAATTAACTATATCAATGTATTAGACACATTTTAAACAAGTTTAAACAAGTTTGTCACTGCCTATGCTCACATTCAGTATTATTTTTGATGACATTACTAATTAAATATCAAAAATATGTACATTGCCTGGACGAAACTGCTAAAATCTCTCTAAATTACACAACTAACTTATCTGGTGCTGAAATATTCAAAACGCATATGCTCACCAAAAATTGTACCAAATACTATGTTTAGAGCATTACATTTGTTTCCATTAACTTTTGATTACTACCACAGCTTATGATGATGCTGTGATGTACGTGGCCGAGTACTGGAATTTACACTGTAACACAGCAACTAACACAAGACATTGTTTTGTTTCTAAAAATCATCCTAGAAAAAGTGAAATTTCCATCCACAGATCAGTCCAGTGAAAAAAAAGTACGATTCCACAAAACATACAGTACTGTGCAAAAGTATTAGCAAAGAAAATAATCTCCATGTTGGTGTAATACTACAGTATGATGATATGTCTGTCAAAGTACGCCAGCTTAGCCATGTAAAAACCTCTCCTAAAATCAACCGAGTATTTGCAACAACCGTCCAATACACCCATGTTTTGTGACTCAATAACTAGAATGCCTTATTTGGCTAATCACATTATTAACATATTATTAGTTGAATAATGAATTAATTGAGCTGATGGTAAAAATTTATTAATACATGGAATGGATGAGGTGCTCCAGGGGAGAGGTTTGGGAACTGAAGTGGTGTTCATCTTGCTATCCAACAAAATATCAGTAATGTTTTGGAAAACAGAAGAAATTGTCAGTTTTTATTGTGTTACTATTCATTTGTATATGTTTTCATGTTAAATTGTGTTTTTTTTTCTGAGCAAGTGTACACTTACTACACTGATAAGTGGCTTTAAACATTTTCTTTGACTGCCTAAGACTTATGCACAGTACTGTATATGCAACGGTAACTGAAACCATTGATCTGCAAGCTTGTTTATCATACATTCTGCCTATTTGCAGTTCAATTGCAGAGGGTTCAACTAATGTCTGTACACAGGCACGAAAGAGAATGAAATTTTGGTTTGGTTTAAATATATTGAGTGAAATCATGTGTAAAAAAAAAAAAAAAAAGAGAGAAAATATGTTACATTATCCCAAAGGATTTTAAAGACTACATCTATTGAAATTGTTAAAGAATTTTTTACAAGTATTCTTTTGTGCCAAAATGGATTAAGATTAGAACAACTGTGAATTCATGCGTGCAATTTAAGTAGAAAAGGATATTCTGAAGTATTGAAAATAAAATGTAAGCAAGTAGGAGGTGTAGCAACAGCACAGGCTAGTTTTGCCATGGCAACCGATCAAAGTTCAAAATCCAGGAGTGAAATCCTGTACTGTGGTCCCTCCATGTTGTGTTTTTGGTTGTTTTTTAAGTTGTAAGGGTTTTTGGTTAGTTTTTCCAGTGTTTTTAGTCAGTCAATGAGTCAACCTCATTTCGTCCCCCACCCTGCGTAGTTAACCCTTCCATATCGTGCCCTTGTCTCAACCCTTGAGGTAGACCTCTGACACATTAGCAGCCACAGTGTATTAGTCATAAATATTGAGCTTCTATATAAACACTAGCCTCCTCTCAGTCAAACCACACTCTAGAACTTTTTTTGACAAGGCCCCCTTAGGGCTGATGTATTTGTTCTGATTCCCCCCACACATACACTGTGCCCAAATCAACTTTAATTAAAACATAAAATTATCTCCAATTTAATTATTTAAATTTGCTATTGTTAAGTCTAGTGGCATATAATGTGTTCACATTTTTAATAATTGATTGGTTGCAATTTTGAAACAGGTCTGCTGCACCACTCAACCCCCCCATAGTTTTTTCCCCTCACCTACACCCCAGTTTGAAAACCTCTGTTCTTGAACTTTCTAGAATGTTCTTAAACATTCATCACTTGAACACAACCACTTTAACAATCATTTGTCCCATTTCACCAACAATTTCATTTTCATGTCATTCTTGAAATTCTCCTCCTATTGCCTGCTATGACTCCACACAGAGGAAAATTTGAACTATTCCAGTAGGGGGCATAATTACTTCATTAGTAGGACAGACACTTTTGGTGTTTTTCAACTGCTACCAAGAACTGAGCAATACCACGAACTGATAGTTTTCCAATGTAGATTATCCGAGCCATACCAAAGCTTTACCAGTGCTGACATGGCCCTGCTTCACTAACAGGGCTGAAAGCGTGACCAATTCGACCACCACCATCTCGTTACCATCACCACCATCTGACTGGTCGCAATGTAGGGAGATATCAGTGGTCTACCTCGATATGCATAGATGATCTTGAAGGAAAAAGGTCATATTCTATATATTAGTCATTATTACTAGTATCGCACATCACGACGTATTGATGCATTCCCGATAATTCAGAACTTGAACGTTTCCAACCACCTACTTAAAAAGTACTACTGAACAGCTGAACGGAGTGCATTTGTAATGCAAATTTAAGCAAGCAAATACTAATTCTGCTAGCATTTGATGCTAACATAAGATGGCAATTCTAATAAAAAATAATAAGATGGTGATTCTCACAGATTTGCTAGCGGAAATTAGCACATAGTAAATTATAACGTATGCCATGTGAACAGTAAAGCGTCTCTTCCATTTTACATTGCTGTAGTTCTCCAAACCAGACAATGCCTTTACCGAACCAACCCTTCTGCAGTGGAAAACCAAAGCAAGCTGGAATTGTGCTGTAACTAGTCTATCTTCACCATTTGGCTCAGTTCTTGTATGCCAGTGGAAAAGCACCACTATGCACACAGTGAATATATACTTCAGTTAGACACTAATTAAAATTTTATATTTATATTAACCTTAGAGGGAGCTTTAAATGGGACTAAAATACAATAAAATCATGTATTTTCTAATATATCTTTAAAGGCCCAGAAAACTCCACAATTTGACCAAGGACATTAACATAAAATCTTTGAGTTGAATTTACTGTGGTCTAATACATACATACTAGGTGGGCTTCTTCTTCTTCTTGCCTTAACCTGGCAGTAGGCAATTAAAAAAATGTAAAAAAAAATTAAATAATAATAAATGACCGCTTCCCACCTGAGGCATGTGTCCAAATTGGCGTGACTACATTTCCGTTTGTGGTGTTCTGTATCAGACTCCGCAGTCCATTGTCCTATCGAGGAGCCCCCTTGACAGGGTGAGATAGGTAGAAAGGGCAGCCACCGCTATGTGGAAGATTAGCTGCCAGACATTTCTCAAGCCGTACAGATATACGTTGCATAGAATGATTAGCGTCAGCAGGGAAAATGTCTTCGGCTTCTTCAGTGATGTGTAGAATAAATATAGATAGCACTGGGAGTAAGAGGAAGACAGAATCTTCCATTAAAGGAGGCTTTCTCGGCTTTGATTATGTTTAGAATGTGATTTTTAAGAATTTTTTGTTTGATTATTCTCAATGCGCTGAAAAAATGCTTTGGACAAAATCTGTATAGATTACCGTGACACATTATAAAAATATATTTAAAAATATCACATTGTAATGTTTTTTAGGTTTTTTTTTGTAAATGCTGTTAATCTAAAAGATCTGACATAAGACAAATTCAAATTGTGTTTTATTGCACATGTAAGCCAACAGTGATTTGATTGAAAATGCATTACTGTGCATGGAAGTCTGAAAAGTCTTTTTACCTGACAAAGACAGCAGGTGAACGCAACAAGAAATGCTATAACATTCCAGATTCCTTCATAATCGTCCTGTTGGAACATATAATGAAAACCCATTACTACTGGAATTCCTTTACAACTGAATTTTTTCAGTGTAAAAAACTCAAAACTGCTTTCATGTGGTATTTTCATATCAAAACTAGGGCTGCACGATATCACATTGTGATATAATCGCAATTATATGGTGCACACACAAAAACCATCAGGGTTTTAGATGTTGGGTGTAAACATTTGCCCTTACGCACACAATTTGGTAAGCAGATTAGTAGTGCCCCTAAAATTTTTATGAGAGATGTATTGTGACAGCCAAAAATGAGTAAACTGTATAAATTCCTTATGTTTATTAAATTTGTTTAGTGGAGCACGCCACATTTTGGTATATCATGGAAGTAATAAGAACTGAAGTAGCGGTAAAGAAAGAGACAGCTCAACAGCCTTTTGTTAGGGGAGAAATTGTGGATAAACAAGGTAAAAAACATGTTGGTGGCATTGTAGTACGTTTGGCAGTTTAAAGTCTGACATGTTTATTACACAATAATACGCAGAATTCACACAATTTACTAACTTTTGGGCACCACAATACGTCTCTCATTAATATTTTAGGTGCACAATTAATCTGCTTACCAAATGGTGGGCGTAAGTAAATGTCCATATGGTACCGAAAAGCTGAAGCACTGGTGATTATTGTGCATGCACCATATAAATCGCAAAACTTTATCTTCCTATATCCTTATTTAAACCCAGGTTCTGCCTATGCTGACACATTGAAATCCTCCAATACAAGTCAGAGAGTACTCCCCCCTACATAAACAGGTCTTATCAACATTGCTGACTTTCCTCTTCTTCCATGTTCTTCAACTATCTGCCATCTAAATGCCTGCTCATCCAGTCCATATGAACTTACCTGGAAGGTGTACTCGATGAGGTGAACGCCCCGAATGAGGTTGAGGGATGAACACATGATGTTGAGAACCAAGGAAAGGATCCCAGGGGCTGTCACAGGCTCCAGTCTGGGACTCAGGCCTTTGGGAACCGGGAGAGAGAGGAGAGAGGCATGAGTGTGTTAACTGTAACGTTCCACTGGAGAGGGTGACAGGGAAGGTTTTATTTGTTTTTTTAGTTGGGTTCGCCCCTGGGCTTGGAATTAATTGGAGTTTAATTACAGTAAACAGTGTTTTAAAATACATTCATCATTTCTTATGATAAAGGTGCACCATTAATGATCATTTTACATTAGGGGTGGACGATCTTCCCAAAAAAATCATATCTTTATAACACACAATCGCAATCCAGAATATGAATTGCCAATACAAAGTGCCAATATACCAAAATACCATGTAGCTGGATAGCAGTAATTTCAACTGATGGAAATATTTATATTTCAGATATGGGATACTTAGGTAATAGTGTTCAGCCAAAAACTGGAAATAGATGACCAGAGTGAACATTTAAAATGACAAGCAAAGAAAAAAGATTTTTTTTTAATCAGCAAGATCATTAACACCAGTTCTCGCTAAACAATAAAGAGACCCCTGTAGTTTGCAGTAAATATAGACAATATAGTTTGCCATAAACTAGCAGGATAAACGGATTGGGCAGTGCCAAAAAATACAATGCTGTGCAGACCCACATGGTACAAATCGGGTAGGTGGTACGGATTAAGCAGTTACACCTTGGATCTGTGCTATATTTACAAACCAACAAAAATGACTTCCTACTAGACGGCTGAGCTGACTGGCCAAGTTATATCACATGTCTCTATTACAGGGTCTCTTTCATGTGTGACTTATCTGCATAAACAATTCAATGTGAGCCATCAGCATGACAGGTGGAAGTATGGTACAGATCAGATAGTGACTATTACTTGCCATCAAAGTTTTTTGTGAAGTTTGGAGGAACTAGTAGGAGGATATAAAAGATCACAATCTCTAAAATTTGCATGAAAAGTAGATTGTGGACGTCTTCAATATTGATCAAAATATAAAATCATCAGATTACCCACCCGTATTTTACTTCACTGTAAAATCAGCATTGCTAACTAAACGTCTTGTCTCCTTGAGTAGACTGTATCAGTGATGGTGCCCGTCAATATGGGTACACTCTCCCTCTGTGCTTGGAATGCTATCTGATGCTAAAGGAGAACCTCACCACATCCTGGCACCGGGTCCACATGGCCATTAGCTTCCCCGTTGCTCTGCATCATCTCAAAACTGAGAAGCCTGGGCGGTCTGGTCTTCAGCTCCTCCTGCACCTTGGACAGGCGGGTGTCATCACGAGGGCCTCCGGCCTGGATATATTGCTGCTTCACTTTCTGAATGACTCTGTCTGTCGCCGCATCGCCAACAACATAGAAACAGACAAAAGCGTTGTTAATCGAACCTCTGCATGTGTCATACACCACCAGCCATTAAGGTGACTTTGAATCTCTTTAAGTCATTTATCCCATCTAAAATACCAGAAAACATAATGCTCTAGTAAATTTTCATAAATGCAGAGTAAACAAAAGTAAACTAATCAGATAAACTGCTCATTTACTTATTTATCAGATGCTTTTGTCCAAAGAGATATACAGCTGAAAAAGCAGGGTCACCCAGTCCCTAGAGCAATTGGGGTTAAGGGCCTTATTTGAGGGCCCATTGGTGAATCACTCCACCATGGGATTTGAACCAGCAACCTTCCTATCACAAGCACAGATTCGTAACCCGCAGAGCCATACACCACCCATTTTACAAGATTCATGCGTTGATTCTTGTATAAATACTTTGCTATTTCATAAACGTATTATTTTATTTTTATTATAACTATTTTTTTTCCATTAAAGGTGCCATAAAATGAAAATCTGGCTGTCCTTCAGCATAGTTGGAAAAAGTAAGGTTTAGTACATGGAAATGACATACTAATATATAACAATATTACAAAATCTGTGATACTGACATTGATAAGAGGCTTCTGTACTTCCCATAGCCTGGTTTTGGTTAACTAAATAAATATCTAATCGATACTGCAGTAAAAAAAAAAAATAATGGAAAATAGAATTCTAAATTCATCGCAAACAACACATTTACAGGCTGCCCAACTTGCTGTATGTAGTTCTTGATAAAACTTGCATGACGAAGCTAGCATCATAAAATCATTTGTTTTGTAAGATGAAAAATAATTTCAATGTTCTTGTTATAATGCTGAAAACAAAGTTATGATTATGCTAACATTGTGCCTAAGCTGAAGGGCAGCAAACTGTTCCAGGAAACATTAAATGAAAAACCTTATCACCCAGAAGCGTTCATTTGCGATTTCCAAGCAACTGGCTGTTCCTCAACATCCAATTGCTCCACTGATATAGGCCAAGCATATACAATTGGATGCTCCATGTTTCACCTGTAGTGATCTATGTCGGTCCTGTGTGAGCCATTGCACTACCTCACTGTAAACCAGCCACTCACAGCACAGCTCATGAACATATTAATGATCCCACCAAACAAGGGAAAACAACCCATTTCATTCTGGGGAGCAAATTATACTGTGTAAACGGGTTTGTAAACCACTTCTGGGCATTTTTTGACCAAACCAAGTTCAAATACCTTCTATGCAGACACCAGGGAATAATTTAAAAAATGCATTCTATGGCACCTTTAATACATTTAAACTGAAGAACCATTGAATGAAAAGTGCCTTAAAAAATCTCAGTGAACTTGCAATGTTAAAGCTACTTAATCAAAGACCCTGCAGCTTATTAGCAGGACTGCCTTTTCCTTAAGATATGTCCAGGTCAGTGACGGCCCATACACCATGTCCCAAATGGCCTTTTCAGCGTCCTTACCAAATTCCAAAAACGGATACGGTCTATTTGCCAGCGTGACCACGGCACTGTCAAAGCAAGCTGTGAACTCCCATCGGAGGTCTTCCAGGAAGCAGAAGGCTGTGGCAATGGGGAGCCTGTTTGAGCAAACTGCCATGTAGGAGACTCCCTCTGTGGAGATGAAGCTTTAGAGAGGATACGTGTTGTAAACAAACAAGCGAAGGGTATCCACACACTATTATTGCTATATCCTCTATTCACTTTAATACGTTTGTTCTTTCATTTTTAAATGCAAAACAAGCACTGTGACTCTGTACTGCATAATAAAATAAAATACATTTCCGCTGTAGGGAGACTGGCCTTTCGCCCACCGCATCTAGCTCTCCATGAGATACACAGATATTCAGGTTAAAGCAGTGCTGTGCAGAGACTTTTCGAGGAGCAGGTGCTTGACTGCTCGCCTCAGGGGGGGCGGGGTTCCACTCGGTAAACTTAGTGTGACTGTCATCAGTCGGTAATAATTGCCAACTTGGGGTGGAGCAGAGGGATCCCCAATGATAAATTTTGCCGACCGGGGGGATGAGGGGGCTTGACATGATTGTCACTGATCGACTCTCACTCCCCCCCTCCTCCTGCACGTTCCTGGGTGACAGCAGACAGCAATTCTGGGGGTCACAGTGCAGGATCAGCCATTCACCCCTGGAGTAATTAAAATTTAAGAGCCCTGTTCAAGGGCCCCACAGTGAAGTTAGTCTGCCAGCCATGAATTCAAATCCGCAACCTACCGATCACAAAGTCCTAACCTGCTCAGCACATAAGTGGTTATGTATGGATGGATGGATGGATACACAGCAGTAATCTTTGATTCCTGAATTTCCATGCGTATTGCTTTAAGAACTTCTGGCTCCCTTGACTGCCTGATTGCAGCAGGATTATGTGCATGACTGGCAGTAATTGTAAACTGGTTCCACTCACTATATGTTGAGATCATGGCCCTTGATTGTCCCTCTCTCCGGGCAAAGTGGCAGAGACTTGGACAGCGTTCTTAGCTGGCGCTTGCACTCCTGAAGCTCCTGGTTGTGCTCGAAGTCTGTGGAAGCCGAGAGAGGGAGTCCATCCCGGACCCGAGCCACAAAGGCAAACAGGATCAGTGACATGCTCCGCAGAGAGCCTCCGTGAAATGCAGCCTGCAGGGGGAACAAGCATGCAGGGTCAGGGAATACGCTTTACTTTTCAAACCCTGAACATGGTTTTATCCTTCAATAAGAGTATGGAAAGCTTTTGTTCAGTTTGTAATCTATACTTTATTTAATTAGTTCTGTCATTGTATTCCAAGACACAACAGGCTGTCAGGCTTCAGAGAGTGTTTCTTGCTTTCTTTAGCACCACACTACCTACAACCCTTAAAGCAAAAAAAAAATATATAATAAAATAAAAAACTATGGAACTAAGAATTTGAATCCAAGGATGCAGAAGAGAATTAGTAACCCAATGCCGAAACCATTTTGTTACCTATAATTGCATATACATTAACGTGTATATATACACATTTAATAATTTTTAAAGCCAATTTATGAGCAAATTATGTACATATTCAATGCATACACTCAGGGCAGTTCTATTCCTGCATATGTCCCGAAAGTACAAGGGGAATAAAGTAGGGTAGACAATTTTTTTAATCTTTTTTTTTTTAACTTACTTGTGTTGTTTAATACAAAATACAGAACTGCTAACTGATAATTCTGTATGACAACACTCGTAGAAAATCCTCACAAGCAGACAGATTACAGGATTGAGAGCAAAGGCTCTCACTTTCGGTTTGCATATTTATATCCCCTCATACATAACACGCTTTTGTTCTTATGTAAGCATCCTCTAGTAATAACTGTGGGGGAAATCTGTATCCCTGCCAATGAAACGATTAACACCTGCTACAGTCCAACACTAATCACATGTATGCGGCTAACCGAGGCAAGCTAAATGAACTAGCTGGCTATCTTCAAGCGCAGGGCATTTACAAATGCAATTACAGTACATATAATAGCTCATGTTCATCTAGAAAACTATCTGTACGTGGGAGAACACCGAATATTAATATATGTTTTGGGTTTACTTTAACAATAAGACAGGTAGCTCCTTTAATTAGCGGTCGAAGTCTCTTGTTTGTATCAGTTCATTGTTCCTTACCTCATCATCGCCGGGTTTATTATTTATTTTAAATAACTGATATGTACAGACGCACTTGTTTGAAAATGATTAATATCGGGGTTGCTTCGGAGGGCTGCCACGTCGTGATAATTCTACTAAGGTTAATGCTTTTGCAGCGCCACACTTTGACAGCTCGCCTCAGTTCTAACAGACAGCGCTAAGAATTATGGGAAAATGCCTTTGGTTGGTGACGTCATCGACATTCGTGGCGTTTGTCGTGTGTGATGTGTCTCATACTATAGTAATTTTGACGTTTTATCTTAATTGCTGTCTTGAAACTGTAATCTGGCATTTTTTAAACTGCTACTTAAACGTTACTCGAGAGTGTGGTGGGGTGACTTGGGCTCCTACCCGACGTTTGCGGGTGCAAACTTCAAGCGGAGCTCATCAGTAGCACTCTTGTGCAAGACAGTTAAACCGAACTTCCCCGGTAAAATGTATAGCATTATATACTGATAAAATGTGTAAGTTGCTTAATTTAAACGGGTGTGCAAAACAACTAAACGCAAATGCAAAATTGTCTGTGGTAAGATACATATTCAACAGACATTATATTTATGTCATGCTCTTATCCAGGGTGAAATGGTCAAAACATGGATCACAAATACAGTGCATTTCTCAAGTTATTCAGCATTAGAGGCAATTCTAGGGACTGGGGGCCCTAGGCAACTCCATGAGGCATGCTATCTCCCCCTCCCCCGGTATGGTAAAATTTGTGTGAAGTGTAAATTTATATCAACAAAGAGAATTTAATAAACACAAGACCTTTATTTTCACTTTTGTGGAAAAATAGAATACACAAATAAAATAGATTTGTTCTGTACATAGTACAGAATTTACTATGTAATCGGCCGGCTTCGGAGGCCCCCTCCCAGCTCGGGGGCCCCAAGCCATTACCTGTCCTGCCTATCCTGTCGCTGAGCCTCTGCTCAGCATATTAGTAATTAGTTGTTTTTAAACATCTAGTGGGATGTAGATGAAAAAACAGTTTCCCCATGGGGATCCATAAGTATCTCTAAATAGCCTCACGAACCACGTGGGATAAAAATTATTTGTTTTGATCACACCGAATGGCAGGGGTGCCTCGGATTAGCCGGAGCGGTCGTTCCTCCAAGATCCCGAGAGCCAACGGGGGAGGAGGGTATGAGCGCAGTCTGCTCAAGCGCAAGCGCGACAGTATCCGAAAGGCGGCTCGAGCCGGCTGTTGGTCGACGGCGTAGACACAGGTAGGACGCTGTGCTGTTCGTGTAAAATCGTCTTAAAACCGTGTGAAAATGCATTTTGTAGGTATGTGACATTGTCAAAGTCAACCCCGTACGGGTGAAAATGTTTGACTCGGATTTAATAGCCTATGGAGCGGGCGTAAAGAAGAACCGGAGGCCTCTGTAGTCCTGCATTGGGGGGTGGGTTGACGGTATTGGCTAGTTACGTTAGCTGGGCGTTGGGGGGCTGCAGTGCACCTTTGCGCATCGAGTAATTTTATAACGACTAATAACTTTTAATCGCATTTTGGCTTCATTTTTCGGACGAAGGTGGGTAGTTCCGTCTGGCCACGTCTTTTGCTTTCATTTTAATTTCTCCGATCAGGCTGGCAGCGGTCAAAGGCGTCCTCAGCTTTCCCCTCGTTTTTAACAAAAAACTCTGGTTTTAACGGTTTTATTGAACGTCTACATTGTCGAAATTTTACTGCTAGTTCGGTGAAAAATAAGAAAAGGGGTCTCACTTCACATTCTTCTTTGACTTGATACCCCGACCTGCTCTAATTTGGGAAAGTCCTATTGATGAGGAAATAGACCGTAAAGTAGCTATCCACATTTAATACGTGCTGGAGGCTTGACTGGGTAGCAACACATCGTGTTCTCGATTAACGACGTATAAGTAACCCGATTTAGGCGACTTGCTTCCCGGAGACGTCTCCACATCATATCTGCTTAGACAAAATGCCGTCGCTAAATAAATCTGCTTTATGGGCGTCTAGTTAACGGTTTAGCGGCTACTGCTGGGCAGTCCTTACACTGCTTCTGCGTTTTGCCTGATTACAAAATATGACAGGTAATAAAAAAGCACCAACAAACCATCAGCCTTCTCCATCAGAAGGGAGGGTCATTGAAACGATAGAGCTGGAGAGAATAGGTATTATAATATAATAAAAAATTAAAACCATTTTATTGCGCTCCGACGGAAACAGGCAGTCGTATGATAAAGTAGTTCTGTAGAAGTGAAACCTGTGGAGCTACAAGCTAAACATGGTTTTCTTTTGAATTGGCTTTCTGTGTGAGTTGTAATCCGATTTTTAATGCTATTCACGTCTGTGTATGGCGTACGCAGACTTAATATAAACTACTGAAAACTATTAATGGGCAGTATATAGTCATCTGTAGTGTAGACCATTGCAACTCTGTTCCGAGACTGTTTCATTGGATATCTTGATAGCGAGTGTCTTTATTTATATAGTGCCCCCCCCCCCCCCTTTTGTAAAAATGGATATTGCCTTTGCCGTATAACCAGGCACGCATTTCCCTTTAGGTTAGTCTTTGCATGTTACGGATTACTGCCTCGTATATGTTGAGTGGATTGTTTTTGATGCAGCCACAAAATGGGTCCATATTTTTTTCCGTAAGTCAGAAACGTTTAAATGATTCCTCTTGCCTTAGTGTGAGTGTCATCTTGTCATGGGCACAGACCATAAAAGTTTAGTTCTAAACTAACCTTAAGAGAAACCTGCTATAACTAACCCTGTTGTCACAGTAGTTATAATTAACAGTGAACATCATGTAACTTCCTGTACAACCCCCTTTCTCCTCCTGGTATTTTCTGGTTTTATTTATCTGATTGGGAGATGCCTTCTCCAACAGTGGAGAAACTACAGAAAATATATTTTCATGCACAAAGACAGCTAAGACTAGATAGAATATTGATCTCTGAGGTGGAATTTTTTGTCCAATAGCACAAAGAGGAAATACGACAAAGGATAATAATGAACGCACACACTTTGTGATGTTCATGAAAACATTGTGCGGCTTTAACAGTTAGTTGGCTCGAGGTATAGTGCAGTGCGGTCTGTAGTTTTATTATTACTATATTATGTACCTTGTTATTGCTGTTCCAACATGCCAACAAATTAGACTTAAGCACAGACTTTGGGAACGGATCTCGTTCATAGTCTGGGGACTGCCTCTATGTATGTTCAGAGGTCACTGATCATAGTAGTGTTTTTAGCAGAAGCAGTGTTGTATATATTTTCCTGAGTTTGTCACATTAAAGGTATATTATATCATTGGAATGCACATTTTATGAAGTTTAATATTGAAGTTTGCACCATAATGCTCAGGGAGTGGTTGGATTTGCATGTTTTTATCATGCAAATCGTTTCTTTGTTTCACACTCTTTTTTTTCTTTCATCCATATAATAGACATATAACTACACAGTGAATCAGGAACTCTTCAAACATTGTGTGGATGGAGTTTGGATACACTGTCGCTATTCCTGCATGCATTTTGTTTTGCAGATAGATATACCTTGATCATAATGGGGATTAAAGACCGCCCTCAGTGTTACTTTGATGTGGAAGTAAACAGGGAGCCAGGTAAGAATTCCCACCCCCCCTATTTTTCAAATCCCTGGGATTCAAGTTGTGGAATTAATCTTTGTAACCCATTGAAGTTGTACAAATATAATGGTGTGTGAATTGTTTTGTATCCATAGTACCAGCATGAGTATACCTTAAAGTGTAATACAACCCGGTTCTTTAGTATAACACAGTTAGCTGGTTTCTAAGGAATTAGCCAATTTTCTGTTATTGAAATGAACACTATATTTGTGCAAACTATTTAACCCCGCCCCTGTAAATATTCACAATATCTATAGCTATTTAAAAATAAACTACATCATTACAGTGATCCCTTGCTATATCGCACTTCGACATTAGCAGCTTTACTGTTTTGCGGATTTTATATGCAAGCATATCTAAATATATATTGCGCATTTTCCGCTGGTTTGCGGATTTCTGCGGACGATGGGTCTTTTTATTTCTGGTACATGCTTCCTCAGTTGGTTTGCCCTGTTCTTTTCATGCATGGGACGCTATTGGCGGATGGCTGCCAAATCGGCCGAAATCAGCTGAGAATGTAAACATTACCAGAACGCAAATGGCGCGTGACTGCAGTGTTCGTATTTTAGAAATATGATACTAATATTAAAGGAATAATCATAATATATCTA
>JAAGVU020000001.1:23398582-23445952 GCA_011763525.2 Mormyrus iriodes | reverse complement strand
TGTGTGTGTGTGTGTGTGTGTGTGTGTGTGTGTGTGTGTGTGTGTGTGTGTGTGTGTGTGTGTGTGTGTGTGTAAAAAAAAATACACACACATACACGCCGCTGCGGGGTAAAAGGCTGCCCATTTCCCATGCCAGTGAACATCAAACTTCTTCAACCGCCAAGCAAGACATACTTTGGCATATGCAGCCCATTTCTTTGCATTATGTGCCATTAGTGTTAATAACAGCAGCAAATCTAACACCTTCAACCAAAAAGTCATAATGTTCCTAACAGTGTTCATGTTCGTCAAAGTTTGTTTTAATAACTGTTTAAAGTAATATTTGTTTGTTTTTATACAAATCAACTCGTAAAACAAAACGTATGTTTTCAGAGTTGCCAACTCTGATCTGGTGTGACACGATTTCAGACTCACGCTCATGCAAGAAATCTTATGGCAAATATATATAATTCCATTAAAAATCTAAAATTAATGACATCAAAAGTGTCTCACGCCAGTCAGCTGATCAAAGCTGGCAACTTTACATATTTGAAATGAACTATGAAATGCACTGTTTTTGGCTTACTCTGACAATTCTCCGCCGAAATAAGACCCCCCCCAATACCAAACTGTAACAGCGATTAAAGTGTACTATGTATGTATGTGTGTGTATGTATATATATATATATATATGTGTGTGTGTGTGTGTGTGTGTGTGTGTGTGTGTATGTATGTATGTATGTATATATATGTATGTATATATATGTATGTATGTATGTATGTATATATATATGTATGTATGTATACATATGTATGTATGTATATGTATGTATGTATGTATGTATGTATATATATATGTATGTATGTATATGTATGTATATATACATGTGTATAAGTGTGTGTGTATGTGTGCATATGTGTATATATATATGTGTGTGTGTGTGTGTATATATTTATGTATGTAAAGGGACAGGGCATGCTACTCCTTTCAAAACTTGGGAAAAGCTAATACCGTAAAGTGATATAATACTGTTACCGTCCAAAAAGTGAAAAATACCATGATGGTAATTTTAGGTCATATCGCCAACCCCTAATGTTTCACTTTGTTTGATGTTTAATACATCTACCTTCCTTCTTTTTTTATAGTTGGGCGTATTGTCTTTCAACTTTTTTCTGATATTTGTCCCAAGACAAGTAAAAATTTTCTCAGTTTATGTACCGGTAAGTCTTTTTTGTTATTTGCATAATATCTTATTGTCTTGCTGTTAGCATTGTGTGTTGGTCTGTTTTATCGCCGCTGTTCTTCCTTTAAAGGAAAAAGAGGTAAAAGAGAACACATCTTTATGTATAGAGCACATCATAAATCACCTTTTGATACTGTAGTTAAATTATTCTTGATGTCCCTTGGATTTTGCTGCTCCACTGTGCATCAGTCAGTTAAGTATTCTCCCAATTGTTAGGTTTTTGTGCTATCTGGAGGTCATTAGAGGTATCTGGGAAGCTGGTGGGGATCAATACAGTATCGTTTTTCTGGATACCTGACAGCGGGAACATTAGGTTGGCAAGGACAGACCTACAGAGAGGCTTTATTTATTTTGTTCTATTTAGGCCTTGTCTAGTAGCACTCTTTGGGTTATAATCAGCAGTCTCTCTGGAAACATGTTTTCCCCTCCATACATTCTCCACAGTGGTTGCAAAAATGTGACCATTAAAAGTTCCTCTGTATTAGCTGTGTAAAATGTATAGCAGCTAGCTCTTTTTAAATAGTTGACTGACTTTGTGAGACCTGGCCCTTTAAGACTAGTGTGCAGTCAGGCTGCAATTCTGAGATATCAGATTTATTGATACTCAACTTCCTCCTTCTCTGCGGTTTCCACAGTTTTGCGTGTTTTGTAATACTGAACATTAATCAAGGTGGCCCCGAAGACTGCAGTCTAATTGTTTAATTTTAAAAGTGTGTTTAGTTTGAGTAATTAACAACTAGTAAATCCCCTCTACTAGCTTGATGTGTCTCTACTTTCCCTGAATGTTCTCATGTTGCACTTATGGTCATTGCGTAGTCTAATTAGGCTCTTGCTTTGTATGAGGTTGTTGTGTAGCTCCCCCTCCAGTACTGCTTACCCTTGTACCTGGGCATTCATTGGAAGCTCAGCCTAGCTGCACTTATACCTAGCTGACTCCTTATCAGCACATATGCTTAATGTGTCAATTGCCTCACTTGTACATTGCCCTGGACAAAAGCATCTGCTAAATAGGCTTCTGAAACTGCATTTAACATTAACATATCTTTTCTGGGCAAGCTGTTTGCTTTAATATTTCAAGCCTAACTGTTACATTTCACACCAACTTTTATAGGTGAGAAAGGGACGAGCAAAGTCACAGGCAAAAACTTGTGCTATAAAGGCTCTACGTTTCACAGAGTGGTAAAGAACTTCATGATCCAGGGTGGAGATTTTACAGAAGGTAAAGTTCTTCACACTGCATTTAGAGACATTCATTTAGAAAGGTTTTTTTTTTTTATTCTTTGTAGCTCTGACTGCAAGTTGTTTACATCTGTGCTGTTCTATGTGAAGCTGGAGAATTTAAAATTATATTTTGTAAATTAATATCACCAAAGCTAGTTTTAAATAATAGGTCACCCATCACTTTCATGGGGTATTTTGGGTTGCTGCTGATTACACGTGTGTAAGTGTACATGTAGTTCTACTCAGCTGGAAGGTGGTGTTGTGGCTCAGTGGGTTATGGCTTGTGTTTGGAAGGTCGTCAACTCAAATCCCAGGGCTGGCAGACTGATACCATTGTTGGGCTCCAGAGCAAGGCCTTTAAGCCCTAGCTCCAGGGGTGCTGCATGCTGGCTGACCTTGTGCTCCAAGCTTGCTTTTAGTTGCATATTTGTCTGTATGTCTCATGGAAAGCGAGATGAGAAATGCAAAAAAAAAAAACTATTTCCCCATGGGGAGCAATAAAGTATCACTATTCTATTTAGATATGCATTATCAGACTCATGAGTGTTACCAGGGAGTTAAGCAGGTGTGCACCTTGTGAAGGTAATTAATAATAATAATTATTAGATACTTTATTGATCCCTGTGGGGAAATTCTTTTTTGCCTCCCCCAACTTGCTCTCTCTAGACGAGAGCAAGCTGGTCACAAAGGGCAGCCACGCATAGCAGCACCCAGGGAGCTGGGGGTTTAGGGCCTTGCTCAAAGACCCATAAATGCGCTGTGGCTGGGCTCAAACCAGCCACCTTCCAATCACAGGCACAGAGGTGTTGTCCACTGAGCCACATGCTGTCCCCCTAGATGTTTGGTCCGCTCTGTGTCCAATTACTTATTACAGTCGTCAAATGTGTCCTCTCAAGCACTGTGACTTTTTAAAGGTCCAGTTTGTAATTCCACTCTGTAATTTGCAGGTAACGGAAGAGGGGGCGAGTCGATATACGGTGGCTACTTTGAAGGTAAGCAGGTCTGTCAACTTGGGACAGAAAGTCTTAGAGGTGTTGCTCAGTACCAATGTTGTATATATGTGCTGTATAAGCACCTGCCATCTTTTTGTATTTATGCATGAGCCTGATGTTGCATGAACTTATTATAAACTTCTTTTTTTTTTTATCAGACTTATTTACATCTTAACATGACTTTTAATTTCACTGGAGGTAATTTTTATTTTGTCTTTGTAGACTTTCGAAGTGGGTAACTTTTTCTTTTTTTTTGTTTCCTGACTCAGCATGAGGATTAGGCTTTTTTAAAACTGAGATCAATCTTCCTGCCTAAATTTATGAACATATGTTTTTATTTATAGAGATTGTGGTCTTATGCAAAATGAAGGTAAGAGATGCACACAGCTCAGTAACACAATACATTGTGCCCTTTCACCTTCCCCACAATGATGGTTCAAAAAGTCTTCCGTGATCAATGTGTGGATAAATATTCATTGAAGACTTTGAGGTGTATCTTCCTTTTTTCTTTTTCATTTCCCCTCTTCGCATCATTAGTTTTAGTGATAGAATAATCACACTGGGTATGTGATAGCTTTTTTTTTTTGATAGTTTATTATTTTTAATCACCACACACCTATATCCACACGTGGGTTAGTAGGCAAGGTGGATGATGAATTTATTAGGCCAGATACCTTAAGGGTTTTCTAACTTATTAAATGTTAAGAGCTGTATGTTTTAATGACAATCTTGTTATGATTCTTTAAAGATATTATGGGACATATTTGTTTCATACACATTTAGCACCTTGTATTGCATGTTTCTATAAGGTCTGTTTGCCTTTTATTTATCTGTTCTAGATAAACACATTTTGTACTTGATGCAGATATTTTTTGTGTGTTTTATTTGATTTAAGATCTTAGGCTTTCAGTAATAGAATAATTTCATTAATACTAGGGCAACATCATAGTTAATCACTGTCACATCACAGATATGAGGTTATGGGTTTGAATCTGGGCCCAGCTCTGTGTGGAATTTGCATGTTCTCTAAGTGTTTGTGTGGATGTTCTCCAGTATTCCGGGTTTTGCTTCTAATCCAAGGACTTGTACAGGTGACCGTAAACTGCCACTTTCCCAAAATAGGCCTTGGATTATTTCATCCCATATGGTTAGGGGATTGGTAAAAATGGATGGAATTCAATTTCTTATGCAACTTCCGGAACAAATTGAAAGCACGAGTTACACAGATTTTATTTCTACTGTTAAATATTGGAAAAAATCAGTGCCTGCCTCAATTTGTAAATAAAATACAATAAGGATAAATAAAGGATACTGCTGTGGTCAACGGAAATCGGACCTTTAGTGAGGAGGGCAGTCTTGAATAGCAGTTTACGTGTCTTTCTGAAATATGTTTTTCACGTCTCTTATAGAAGGTTAAAGTGAATGTCCTAAGCATTGTCAGCTCGAGATTTGCTTATTGTAGGAGTGACCGTTTTTCTTGCAGAAGGGCAAATTTCGGGCCAACTTACTTGAGGATACTTGGCATCGTTAATCCTAAACGCTGGCACTTCTGAGATGGAAATGTAACACATCTCACTGGGTGTTTCTCTCTTCTAACAGATGAGAATTTTAAGCTCAAACACGACAGAGCCTTTCTCTTGTCAATGGCCAACCGAGGCAAAGACACAAACGGTTCCCAGTTTTTCATGTGAGTAGCGTCCATTTTGGTTTCTGAATGTTTTGTTGGGAAGCAGCATTCAGTTGAAAGTCGGTACATTCTTAACACCATTGACCTATTTAATTTGGCTAGCTGGTCACAATTAAATTGCATTTGTCTTGTCAGGAGTGTTTTTGTTACACAGGATACTGAGGAAGGTTCGTCTTGCACACGTTTAGTCTTCTATTTTGCTTGTGATGAGGGACAGTTGGCAATTTGTGTGTATCGTCTTAACACATACAGTATCAGTCTAAAGTCTGGGGACACCTGCTTTTAATACATTTGTCTGTATTTTAGCTATGTTATTCACCTTAAAGTAGTTCATGTCTATGAAGTAATGTGCATCAAATACTGCCACAACCAAGAGAAGTGTTCAGCATCTGAAAATTTTCTCAAATTTAGACACTTCAGAATCAGCTCCCTTTCATCTCAGTAACAGTATTGCAGAATTGTGGCATTCTTTCTATCAGCTTCCAGATGTAGCCTCCTGGAATGCTTCTCCAAGAGTCCTGAATGAGTTTCCACAAGTTCTGGGCACAATTTGGCTACCCTGCTCTATGTTTAGGGTTTAGGTCACGGGATTGTGGGGACCAGGTCATCTGTCACAGCGCACTATCAATTTCCTTGTCCATAAGATAATACTTGCTACATAAACTCAGTGTGCTTAGGATCATTCTCTTGTTGAAAAATAAACGATTTTCAGTAAATGTGTCCAGACTTTTGGCTGGTACTGTATAGATTCATCACAAGTGCCAGATCTGTGCCATATTTCCAACTTGGATTGTGAAGTAAGTTTCTGTGCTTTCGGACCTAAGTAGTGCATGTTTTTCAGATGTCTTGTAGATGAGTTTGTAAGCTGTCAAAATCATTAGTTGTACGACTATTTCCATTTACTGAATGGTGCTTCCCTAATTATCATGTCCTGTGGTTCTTGAAATCAGCTGTTGGAAAAACAAAAGGAAAATTAAATTGTCAGTTTCCCCGAATTTGTATTTCAATTGTACATGAATTAGAATCAGGACTCTAAAATTTTCTTTTTCTTTATTCTCATGCCAAGTATTGACACAAATGTTCTTTGTTTAGATTTTACAATTTTTTTTACAGACCTAAAACATAGACTTGGGTAAACACGGATATGACGAAAATGTTGAAAGCTTAAAATGTACTTGGAATGTCTGTTGTGGCATTTTTTTTATTACTTCCTGAAAAGTAGGCTTACAAGACACTGCTAGAAGGGCTATATCTGCCTTTGAATATTAAATGCATAAGTTCCCCAAATTTTTTCTTTACCTTATCTTTAAACATATTTTGGTAATGCTTTACATTAATTGCACTTTTGTAATGCCTTTATATTCATATTCAGTGCACCTTCATAAGGCATGTATTCATAGAACATTCATAAGCAGCATATAAGTATACCTTAACATCCTAACATACTATAACAGCTTTCATATACGTTAATATCAAACAATATGTTTTATATTATCATATGTTTGATATTAATGTATATTAAAGTTATTTGGGATGTTAAGGTATACTTCCATGTTGCTTATGAATGCGTTATGAAGGTGCACTTAATGTTTTGTGAATGCATAATGAATGCATTATGAAAGTGCAGTTAAAATAACGGGTAACATTTTACATTAAGAGCTTGTGTTGCAAAATCAGATCAGAAATCAGATAAAAATCAGATTTTGGTACAATACCACATTAACTAATGTAAAACTAAAATGGGAAAAGTGAGATTAGATTTTTTTTTAACTAAAGCCACTTCTGCTTGATATATTTAATGTGAAAATTTTAGGGTCCTCCTGTATTTGTCCATTTACGACACTGTTCTGTAATGTTTTTGGCTTAAAGGTTTAGCAAGCCCCCGTCCCTTTTTTATTGCTAAAGCACTGCAATACACTCTTTATGTCTGATGCAGAAGACTTCAACATGCTTATTTCTCTCTTACACTTAATATATGCATTTAAAACAAAAACTAAAGAGACTTCGAGTCCTTTTTTGCCTACAAATGTATTACAATTTTTCTCTTGCCGTTTTTGTGTAAAATTTACAGAAACTCTCTAGCATCCTGCTCTTCCAAGGTAAAGTGTCACTCTAAGGCTGTGCTTCTCTCTCCTGACTGTGTATTGATCATTTATTAGCTGCTTGTTTTCGCCATCTTTCCTCTCTCGCTGCAGAGCACCCTTTGGATTGTCTGTTTTTGATTTGTGGGGGCCTTTGCTCAAACGTTTCACTATGCATTGGAAAGCCCCGGTTTTGTTGTCTTGCGACAGCTGGTACCAGTAGCTCTTGGCCTGTTTTCGATTCCAACAAGATGCTTCAACGGGAAAATTGATATTTGAAATTCATTTTTCAGAAATGAGATGTTGGGCCGAGACGAAAGCTCTTCTAGCCGGTTTTGGTTTGATACACGATGGACAATCTAAATCTGAACTTTCAAAGTCCTTTAGAAGTGACTTGGTATGATGTCCATCCTTATTGTGGTATTGATGTGCTATTTTAAATTTGAATGGTTATAATGAAAACTGCCTCAAGCTGAAGACTCTCCCATATGCCCATGTAGTTTGGCCCAGATGTCCAAATGAAATTACATTTTATTATTTGCTGATTTTGTTTTATTTCATTATTGTAAAAGTGCCCAGTGTGGCTTTTTTTTAAATCTCTCATTTTAGAGCCTGCTCAGTGTCATGTCAAGAAATAAAGTGTTAGTTGTAGAGATTATTTTTCTCATACGGCTAGAATTATTGAGCAGTGAAATTGTAAGCAAATTTTTGCTTTTCATGGTCTCCAAAATTACCACATACTTATCCTGTTTTTCTTTTTCTCCATGACTTTTTCACCTTGACCATCGGGGACAAAATAACACCCGGCTGAACTGACAAACCGTTAACAGCACTACGAAGACGGCCCCACATCTGGATGGGTATGATGCTCTTTAACTTTGTCCCCTTCGGCATGATCTTTATTTTTAGTATAATGTATGAATGAGTGAAAATTTAGCTTCCCCTAGTGCGGTATGACTGACTGTGACTGTGTCCAAATTTTCTTCCACAGAGTTCACGTAGTCTTCGGTTTGGTCATCTCCGGCTTTGAAGTGGTAAAGAAGATCGAGTCCTTGAAGACCGACTCGGCCAGCAGGCCGTACGCGGACGTGAGGGTGATTGACTGCGGCCAGCTGATAACGAAGTCGGCCAATGACGGTGAGCCCTTCCTCCTCTGCTGTTTTGTGATTGTCCCATCTGGAATCACACCGTGAAGTTAATGGTGAAGACTGAGGATGGTGAAGACCAGCGCTTGTGTTTGTCTTTGTTGGATGAGTCATATGGTTTCAGCACAGGGTGTTAAACTATATGTTCTTATTTATATCAGCCTTTTCAGTCACATTTGATATGTGATATACATATATATGTGTGTCTGTGTGTGCATAAAACAGACAGTATATAACTTTATGTTGCCCTCGACTTGCAGTGCTCAGTTGCAAGAGAAAGAGACAGTCGCACTCGGCAGACTCCTCCCTCAGTTCTTCAGACTCTTCCTTTTCCTCCTCCTCATCTCTGGAGTCGGACAGTGAATCGGAGGAGAAGTACAGACGGGGTCGCCGGCGGAAGCAGCCCTCAAAGAGCAAGCACTCCAGTAAGAGAAGAAAGGAGGCAAAGAAGAAGGAGAGCCGGCACCGAAGGATAGAATCCAGCCAGAGGTGCGTTTCTGGAGTGACCCGTATCACTACAGGCTGCAGTTATGTCAGAACCTTGGAATCAATTTGACTGATTGCACTTGCAGGTGTCCAGAGTATACCGAAACATCCAGGTTGTAAATCTGTTATTGCTTCCTGTTAGGTGTATTTGATATGAATTGCTGTTTGATAACTGAGCATTTCACCATGAAAGGTCATTCACTTGACTATCTGTGACAGTGTTGTCTCTGCAGATAATTTGACTACTGTGTTCATTGTCTCGCAGTAGTTTGGAGGCAGAGTCTGCTGATGAAGACAGAGACAAAGACCTCAATGTGAAAAGGGAGAAGCCTGTGGTTCGGCCAGAAGAGATTCCACCTGTGCCAGAGAACCGATTCCTTCTGAGACGCGACCCACCAGATGAAGAAGAAAAGCCTGACACGTGAGCAACTTCACCTGCTATAGAGAGCTGATTTGATTCCTTGAACTCTTGCAAACGCATTGCTCGGATTTCTTTTTGATAATTGAAGTGTTCTCTGTGAAGCATGAAGGGACATGCTCAGTATGCATAACCTTTGTAGGCAGTGTGGAGGTTATGGAAGTCAGGCATCCTTACCCATAATGCATTGAGAATGTGAATTGTTGCCAGATATATATGATGGGGAATGGGATCAGCATGCTTAGTTTATCCAAAGGGACAAATTTAACTGCTAGGAGTCAAATTCAAAGTGTCAGTCTTTGTGATGTGACAATGGCTAAATGAATGGCTGAGGAGTTGTACTGCTGGGTATCAGTGCTGTGTTCTGGAAAGCAAAATAAATGCCATAATTCTGTCATTCATGGGTCTGTGCACATACCTTTAAGAAAATGGACCCGTGAAAGGCCATGTTACCAAATTACATGTGGTGATGTGTGGTTGAGTCGGATATGACACTCTGTTTGTGATCTGGAAGATCACCAGTTCTAATCCCAAGCCATTGTTTGTTCCTTGAGTAAAACGCTTAACCCCAGCCCTGTACTGCAACCCCCAAACTTGCTCTCACTTGCATTTGTCTGTGTGTGTCATGGAGAGCAAGATTGGATAGGTGAACCTACTTTCCCCGCAAGCCTAAATAAAGTTTTAGTGCTTTCATTAGTAGTTAAGCTGAATGAAATTAACATTGTTAAATGCAAAACTACCTAGTGCAGATTGAAAATCCATTTATTCTTTGTATATTTTTATGTTATTCTTTAAGAACGCAGCAAGAGATCCCCTCAGCTCCAAATGATGTGAAGCCAGCAGTCACCAAATCCGGACGGAAAATCAAAGGCCGCGGAACAATGGTACGCATTCCCATGTTCCATGGCCCAATTTTGCCTCCTCAGTGTTACCATCCCAATTTGTTTCATTTATAGCATTTTTAATTTGTTTTCACACAAGACTAACAACGTATAGAATGAAGAAAAAAGATCTGCAATTCTTTTGGTTACAAGACTATTTTGGCTTTTCAGAATAGCCCAGAAAGCGAACCTGAACTAAAATCCCTGCAAATGTTTTCTCTCTCCCTCTTTCTTCTGTCCTTGCCTCTTCTTCTCGGTATAACTACCTGTCTCTCATTTTGCACTGTTAGATTATTTTTCCCCTACAAAAGCATACCTTCGATGTTGACTTCATGGAAATAAGGTAATCATGCAATTCGCGAGCTATCCGGAGAACGTAATAGAGAATAAGGGGAGCCCAAAGTCTGTGGTAAGGGTTGTTATGTCGTCAGTGTGCCACAGCCTGCTAAATTCCCACTGCAGAGATACCATACTCCCACTCGGTCGAAGTCCCACTCGGTGTCCGAAGAGGATCGTGGGAGCAGTGAAACTCCGCCTCACTGGAAAGAGGAGATGCAGAGGACTAAGACATACCAGCCACCGACTGTGGAGAAATGGAGCAAAGGGGACAAGTATGCAATGTTATGCATTTTGTGGAGCTACAGGAAAACGCACACCAGTTAGGTTTACATCAAACAACTGTCAAGCAGTCTTTTTGAAGTCCTGTAGGCATGTGCTTGTTACAAAAGATGGTTAGAATTTTTTTTCATTGTATATGCCTGCTGATACCAACTGCAAAATTAGAGATCAGCAATGATTTTAGATGTTGAGGTTTTAGTTAATTCAATAGGACTTAGAATACCATCTACTGTAACAATCTTTCTACTCAGGGTATAAATTTTGACTTAACAGATTGAATGACCGTTGTTCAAGCAGATGGGACAACAGAACTGTCTCTCCATGGTCCAGGTCATGGTCACAGGACTACACTTCTGATCACAGCTCGAGTAGATCCAGCCACCACTGCCGACGTAGGAAAGAGAAGAGGAAGGTCAAACATAAAAAGAAGTCTAAAAAACAGAAGCATTCAAAGAAGCATAAGACCCATAAGAAAAAAAAACAGGAGTCACCTCTTTCTGAAGGTGAAAGGTCATTCTCTTCTGGGAGAAGATCAAGGCACTCTCATCATGATAGGAGGTCTCGTTCTTCTAGCTACAGACCCCCCATGAAAGAGTGGTCAGGCTCAGAAAAAGGCCAGCGATCAATACCCACCTCAAGAGACTCACGCTCATATACCAGGTCACAAAGTCGATCCTATTCTTCAAGTCGTTCAAGGTCACGAGGTAGGTCAGGATCTTCTTCAAGGTCCAGGAGTCTTTCACAGTCAAGATCAAGATCCAGGTCACTGTCAAGATCAAAGAGAAGGAAATTATCAAGATCCCCTCGAAAAACAAAGCTCAGTGAGACCAGCCAACCAAAAGTAGACACTGCAGTACAGGCAACAATTAAAACTGAAAATACATTGACTCCTCTTCCATCTGCAGAGAGTGTTCCAGTGTTACCTTTAAGTGATAGTCCCCCACCATCAAGATGGAAACCTGGACAGAAACCTTGGAAACCCTCCTATGTGCGTATCCAGGAAATTAAAGAAAAAACAACACCGGCCCCACACATTCAAACCAGCCACACAGTCACTGGTGTCACGCAGAGCAAACCTATTTCCTCCTACTGTGACCAGCGTGACAACTCAGACACTGAAAGAAGCAACAACTCCAGGCGAGAGAGTTTCAAAAGACGGAAACATGAACGACGGCCACACAGCAGTTCTTCTAGAAGCAGATCCTACAGCAGATCCTGCAGCCGCTCCAGAAGTAGGGATCGTTCCAAATCCAGGTCCTTGTCCCCGTCTGGATATGACAGTCGGTCCTCATCTTACAGCAGATCAGATTCAGTTGAGTCTTACAGGAGACCCAAGGTTCGGAGACGAGAATATTCAGGTGAAAAGAAACAGAGAAGGCATCGTAGTACACAAGAGGTATCTGAAAAGTGTTCATTGACTAGTAGTACATCCAAAACGAGAAAGCAAAATCACAGTTCACATTCTTGTCCGGAGAATGCAGCTGATAGTGGAAAGAGCCCAATTCGCAGTCATGGACATGTTACTGATTCAAAGGGGTCAAAGAGTAAGCTTAACTCTGATGCCTTTAGCCAAGAGACTGACCAAGAGAGAGAGAGAGAAAATAATGCTTTAATTCTTACAGCTGGAGAAAAATGTGGAAAAAAGATTAACCTGGATGACAAATCAGTAGAGAAGCATAAACTAGGAGTTAAACTGAGTGAGGAGAGTAATAAGAAGTCAGCTTTGATTGAGTTGGATTTTGAGAGAGTCTCTGAACGGGATGAAAAAAGAGACAAGGTGACAGATTCAAAAAATTCCTCTGGCAAAGAGGAAGGAGAGGCCAGCTCTGGATCTGAGAGTGAAGAGCAGGTGCCGTTGGACAGTAAAACAAGTAAAGTTGCAGGTGATGCAGTGCCTGTAAATTCAGATGTTGAGTTTCAGAAGGCTCCAAAAAGTGCCCCAGTTTTGATTAATAAAAGTCCCCAGACAGAAAATGAAAGTGAAAAACACAAAACGAAGAAGAAAGCCAAACGGAAGCACAAGCACAAAAAAAGGAACTCTACCAAACTACGGTTACACGGGTCAAAGTCCAAATCCAAGATGAAAAAGTCCAAGAAAAAACACCAGAAGCCTAAGGAAACCTTCCACTGGCAGCCGCCTCTAGAATTTGGTGAGGAGGAGGAGGAAGAGGAGGCACCTTTCCAAAAGGAGCATGTCAGCCTGAAACATGCGTCACTGAGAAAAAGTCCCACAAAAAAAGATGCAGGAAAAACTCAGAAGTCATACGGTTTAGAAAAAGAAATCAAAGCAGATAAAACTCACAAAACATATAAAGAGAGCAGTTTGTCACAAGCAACAGCTTGTTCTGTGGAAGCTGCAATTGGAGCAACCAAAAAGGAGCAGAATATTAAACCAAGTCCTGGAAAGGTTGGACATGTAGATATTACTGCGCAGAAATTGAGTGGGGCTGCCTCTGAGTCTTTGAAGTCTCCAGACCAGCAGCAAGATGATTGTATGGAGATATGCACTCCTGAGCATGATATACAAGCAGGCCACCTTGAGAAATCTTGTCCCGATACTCTAGAAATTTCATCTGCGATAACAGATCCCTTAAGTACAATGAAGAATGGTAAATCTGTTCCAGTTCCCGTTATCGTGAAGCCTCAGTCTCCAGTAGCTGCAACTATTCCGGTACCAAGTTGTGGGTCCAGTGAAGAACCTGACATAAGTAAACCCTTGGAAATATCCAGTGACTCTCGGTGGAGGCCTCTAGGGATGTCCACAATTCAGGGGCTGAATATGAATGTTGTAGAGCACAAAAGTGCAGGAGCCCCAGGACAGGGTGAGAGCAAAACCCAGGGTGTCCGGATTGAAATAAAGAGTAAGAGCAGAGTACGCCCAGGATCGCTGTTCGACGAAGTCCGCAAGACTGCCCGGCTAAACCAGAGGCCTAGGAATCAGGACAGTTCCAGTGAGGAGAGATCTCCTTTAACAGAAGACAAAGGCAAGTCACACAGCAAGAGCAGCTCAAGGAGCAAGTCTCGCTCAGTCTCCAGCCCAAGGTCAAGATCCAGAAGTAGGTCGCGCTCATATACCCACTCTAGAAGCCGCTCCAGAAGCACCAGCTCTTCCTACAGGTATGTTAAGATGTTGACTTTAACAGGTCATTCAAGTAAGCCTTAGATTAACCTTAGATCTTCCGTGTTGACCCAAATATAAGACGACCCCTCTTTTAGAATTTTTTGGAAAATGCAGCATTTTGTAGACCAAATCTTGTTTTTATACAGAAAATTATTGTATTTGAAAATAAAGGTGATAAGACATTGAATAAATTCATTTTAGGTAGGCTGTTGTTAACATCATTTAAATTAAATCAATTTCATTCCTCTTTTAGATTAATTTGTCACATTCAAATACATAGATAAATGTATGACTTGGTATTTTAAATACCCTAAAAGTACAAATAAATGGTTATTTTTTACCAATTAGGCAAGAAAGGCAGAAAATAGCCATAGCCTCAATTTCAATAATTGCATTAACCATGCAAGTCTAACTGTACAACAGTCTTGAAACAATCTGACTGAGAGGGAAAAACAGGCTTGCAATAATAACAGAAGGGCAAATTGACCTAACTTGGCTCCTTATGTAATGTTGGAACATACATTAGACTTGTTCCTCACAGAGGTCCCCTGCCTTACTGTGCTCATTCTCACTATTGTCGCTTGCATGCTCTGGTTCTACCAGCCCCTCCCACGGAATGTCATCCTCGCGTCCATCCAAAGCATATGCATCATCTCTTAAATCTATGATGTTCTCTGGTGAAATTTTCCCAGATGGTGTTAGCGCGCGATTACCTGACAGGAGTCACTCCATCTTTTGCGCAGATTATCCTTAAATGGCTTGTAGACAACTAGATCCAACACTTGTAGCTGGCTCGTCATTCCCCCCGGTATGATTGCCAGGATCCATTCATCTTGTGCAACTGAGTTTTAATTTACTCTGTCAAATGTCCACAGAATGCATCCAAAACTAGCATGTTCCTCTTTTTTCGGAGCGTGCCACAGCACCTGCCCCAACCTTGAGCCAGTCCACTATCAGCTCAGTGTCCATCCAGCCCTTTTCCTGGGCATGTACAATAATGCCAGCTGGCATTGCCTCTTTAGGTACTGTCTTGCATCTCAAAATCACGTATGGGCGTAGTTTGGTTCCGTCTGCGAGGCACACCAACATGACGATGCTTCTGCATTTCTCATTTCCAGTAAACTTCACAATAACTGATTTCTCACCTTTCTTGATAACAGTGACAGATGTTGACATATCAAAAAACACTGCTGTTTGACCAGCATTGCCCATCTGATCCAGGGGGTAAGAGTGAGTTTCCCTTAAGTTTATCACATAGCACTGAAAAAACAGTAGCTTCTCTTCAAAGTCTGAGGGCGAGCACTGAGCAAGACTTGTCCTGCAGTGCAGTGCTAGTCCGTCATGCCGCAACTTTCTTTTACACCACCCAGCACTAGCTTTGAAGTCGTTGGTGGGTATGTTTAGCTCTTTAGCGATCTCTAAAGCCTTCAGCTGAATGACTGCTCTGGTAATGGGCATTACGTCATTCTCTTTAGTCACATTTTCTCAGACTCTATCAATCTCTTGGAAGGGGCCACTTTGAGGATCACGGTAAGCTTTTCTCAGACTGCATTTTTAAGTCTCTTTTTGGGCTCACCATCTTCGAACATTACATTTCGTGACACCATATTTCTTGGCTGCTCGAGAGTTGTTTGATTCTGTTACATTAATCACTATAATCTTAAAATTGGCAACATAACTCTTCCTCAATTGTTGGTTAACATCACCTACTTTTGAACCACTTTGTTCGAGATGATCAGTGTGTCTCTCCATCATTCAGACCTGTAGGACTGTGTGCTGGCTGTGAGGGATGGTGGCTGGCTCAATTAAGTCAAAACGCTCAAAATGTCGTATTTGGCATTATCTGTTGCCTTTTCTGTCTAGACCCCGAATATAAGATGCCACTTTTTTCAGACGTATTTTGAGGGGAAAAAAAGAAACGTTTTATATTCAGGTCAACATGGTATATAGCCTTCCTTCTTTCGAACATCTGGATTATCAGACTGTTTGCCTTTAAGAATGAGCCTTAGATGTATTATTGCTTGTGGCCTGATTTGTTGAATATGTGAATAGTCATAGTGAATATGCACGTGTCAGTGATTGACACTGACTGCTGAACCAAAATTGTTATACCAGTAAAGTAAAGGGAGTTATTTATTCGGTTTGTAGTCACATGATTTTACTGGCCAATGTAGTACTGGCAAGTAAATGGAAATAGTTGAAAAACACAATGATGTGGACTGGGGGGGATCCTCTATGATTAAAATTTGTACACGTTTAAAAATTTTTTCACAGGAGCTACAGCAGGGGCCGCAGTTGGAAACGATACAGCAGGGGGCGCTCCCGCACTCGGAGCAGCACCTCCCATAGCTACCGCAGTTACAGGTGAGTGTGAATAGATGTTAAAACTGGTGATGGCCGTTGACCCAATCATTTACATTACAAAATAAACATGTCTCTGTAGCAATGTAAATAGAACATACTCTCTAAGTCTGCTTTTTAACTGATATTTTGTTCTTTTCCTTATCTTGTGTATATTTTGTCTTTGTGTTGTCAGCCGTACCTGCAGTAGGAGTCATTCCAGAAGCCGATCATACGATCGACACAGAAGGTCCAGGTAATGAGACCTCAATGAATTGTCATTTGGCAGTTTCCCATTAAATGTTTCCAGAAGCGTCAACCTCACCAGGCCTACTCTTGGCTTCTGACGCAGATCCAAGTCGTATGATAGCTATAGCAGCCGGAGCTGGAGCCGGAGCAGCAGAGGCAGAAGCGATAGTTACAGGAGCTCCGACAATAGGTCCAGGTAAGTCCGAGCACAAAGATTCTAATCTGGTGGCTATTGTTTTCCCAGCTCTCCCCATCACTTTTGGGCTCTGCTTGTTGTATTTTGCACATAAATACAGTATTCTATATACACCTTTTTGCACATGCGCACACCCACTTCATTTACTTTCTTACATACCTCATCTTTTTGTCCTGTTTGTCTTTATACTTGTATTATTTTCTATTTGATCATTTTTAGCTCTTTGATGTCTTAATTATGGTGAGAGCTATACCTTGGCACAATTTCCCACAGGTTGACTAAAGCTTTATCAAAAGTCCAGTAACGCTGTACGTTGTGAAACTCACTCACTAACTGGAAAGCAAATGTGCATAATTATGAAACTGCCTGTCAACTTTTTGTGATTTTTGTTTTATACAGTTACCTCCAAGGTGCACACTGTGAGGCAGTCTTGTGCTTACTAAAGCTTTTTAAATCTTACAGCATGAATTCGCCTCATTCATGTCTTGTGTCCTTTATCGCAGGTCATACCGATCTTATAGCCGAAGTGAACGATCTTATTCCAGGCATCGCAGTCACAGCTGGAGTAGCTGATACAGCAGATGTATAGTGGGAGAGGAAGGGTTCTGATGTAAGAGAGTCCACGATGGGGACATTTTTATTACCACTTGATAAAAAGCTAAATATCTGAATTTTAAATTTTTTTCCATTCAAAGTTTCAAAGAAACCAGTGAATCCACAAATGATGTAAATACTTGTGTACATGTATGTTCCCACATCTCCCCGAACACACTCTTGTTGAATTTTATACTTGCTCTTATAAACTACATAATGGAATTGCTGCATATCTACTTTGATATAATAACAGTACCCTCTATTCCAGGGCCTCTCTGTGTATGGTTATTGTTCCCTTGCAGGGACTGTAGCCACCAAACATGAGATTACTTCTCTGGTTTTGACTTTGCGAAGTGAATACTGGATGTCCGTACACAAGGGAATCAACTGCTGCTGCTGCTAGCGTTGTGACACACTGTAACCTTGCTGGCCGTGCAATTTGTGCTTTTTTTTTTTTTCTTTTTTCTTTAAATCCCTCTCCCTGTCCTTGTCCTGTTTTCAACATCTTCTGTAGCAATGGCTGTACAGAGCCATCAAATTGGAAACCCAATAAATACTTTTGCAGTTTTGCTATTTGCAATTGGTCCTGTTTTGTCCCCCCCTCCACAGTCATATAAGATTTTTATATATATAATATAATAGTCCCCCTAACTAATGTGAAACACAGCTGATATGGGTAGGTGATAACCTAGCAAAGGCAGTGACTTTAAGGCCAGCTTTAAACCACCCCAACAATCAATAATGAGAACATAATTGCATCACCTGCATATGCATGTGTAAAAAAGAGAAATCAAATTAGCAAATAAGTCACTATGCTGTAATAATCCAGTAGACCAAAACACCACGAGAATTACCAAAACGTACTGTAGTGCAAACATGACCTCCCAAAGTTTAGTCTCGTAATATAGGTGTAAAAAAGTAAGATGAATTTAAATATTAAATATTAACTTAAATTGAAATCTAATGGACTAATGGGAATGCCCAACTACAATTCCAGTTTTTGCCCTGGCAGTCATTTGACTGTGCTATACATCACACAAATTTTCCCGACGTATAATGTTATTAATTTCAAACGTGTAATTAGTATGTAGATTAGCATGCGAATGAGAATTTCAGAAAGTTGTCCATTTAAAAATGCTATTCACTGGGTGTGTAGGTACAAGGTCCGGTCTGTCTCGGGCCTGGCTACGGATCATCTCCTTTCCCAAGCCCCCCCCCCCCCCTTGAAGACTTTTAAAAGGGAAGGACCACTACCCTTGCAGACAAGTCAATTTAAAATTGTAATCCCCACTCTTCGAATAAATAACTGATATCCAAAAAGAAAGCACAGTGCTTAAAAAAAATTCTTCTTGCGTTAATAATTACATGCACAACTAAATTCATAATCATCGCGTTATTTCTCTGCTGTTTAGGGACAATTGAATCGCTTAAGTATTGCGGATAATTAACGACTAATAGGACCAGTTAAGTTAGGAGGAAATGATCCATGTCCAACCAGCATGGATGCACACAGACAAGCCTCCAGGGAGTGAATAAGGAGCAATTCAAAGCTCATTTATGCTCAATGTTAAATATATATATGGATATAAATAGAACCTTCTGTCCATACTCTGCGTTCATTTCTTCCGTACTTGTGCACATTTTCTGAAAGCTAAATAATATGTATGCAAATATATTTGTGATGTTTTTTCAGAAATCATGTTTTGTCAAAAACAGCATGGATATTGTGATTTAGGAGGATATTTTCATTGTTGGCAAGCTTTAAGTATAAAAACAGTATGAGTTTTGGAAATAGGCTCCCAGTGTTTAAGTGACTGTTTTGAACCCCTTATGCCTCATGCACATATCAGTCACTGGCAGACAAACTGAGGACTGTGGGGGGAAAAAAAAATTCACAAATCAGACTGGTCAATATAAGCCTGGTTGCACCTGTTTATATGGTCAACTTTATTATTATTTTTCACTCTGATGTCATCCATCCACAAATCACAAGTAAAAAAATGCCATTGTTTACTAATTCACACGTTACTGCACTGCAGAGAAATTCAAAGGAATCCTGAATCACTAACTGCAAACTACCGCAGTTCTGCACAGGGCAATTTTCCGTACCACGACTGACAGCCACTGGGTGCTCGCTTTTGCTTTGTTTTCAAAATAAAATCTGACTGACTGATTAAATCTGACTGTCCTGACATCAAATCGATTTTCTGGAGATACACACTATTGCCAAAAGTATTGGGATGCCTGCCTTTACACACACATAAACTATAATGACATCCTATTCTTAATACATAAGCTTTAATATGGAGTTGCCTCACTCTTTGCAGCTATAACAGCTTCAACTATTCTGGGAAGGATTTCCACAAGGTTTAGGAGTGTGTTTATGGGAATTTTTGATCATTCTTCCAGGAGAGCATTTATGAGGTCAGGCACTGATGTTGGACAAGAAGGCCTGGCTCACAGTGTCCCCTTTAATTCATCCCAAAGGTGTTCTATTGGGTTGAGGTCAGGGTTCTGTGCAGGCCAGTCAAGTTCCTTCACACCAAACTCACTCATGCCTTTATAGACCTTGCTCTGTGCACTTGTGTACAGTCATGTTGGAACAGGAACGGGCTATCCCCTATCTGTTCCCACAAAGTTGGGAGCAAAATTGTCCAAAATGGCTGAAGCATTAAGAGTTCCTTTCACTGGAATTAAGGGGGCAAGCCCAACCCCTGAAAAATAACCCAACACCATAATCCCCCCCTCCACCAAACTTTACACTTAGTGAAGTTTGGATGGATGCTGCTGCCAGGCAATGGAAACCCATTCCATGAAGCTCTCTACTCAGCTAATCTGAAGGCCACACGAAGTTTGGAGGTCTGTAGCTATTGACTATTGAAAGTTGGCAACTTCTGCACAGTGTGTGCCTCAGCATGTGCTGTCTCCGCTCTGTGATTTTACGTGGTCTACCGCTTCGTGGCCGAGTTGCTGTTGTTCCCAATTTGTTTTAATACCGCTAACAATGGAATATTTAGTAGCAAGGAAATTTCACGAATGAATTTATTGTACAGGTGGCATCATATCATGACACCACGCTTGAATTCACTGAGCTCCTGAGAGCGACCCATTCTTTCACAAATGTTTGTAGAAGCAGTTTGCATGCCTAGGTGCTTGATTTCACACACCTGTGGCCATGGAAGTGATTGGAACACCTGAATTGAATGATTTGGAGGGGTGTCCCAGTACTTTTGACAGTATAATGTATTTAAGTAGTACATCATGAGTCACGTTTTCCAGGTAGCTGAATTGCTTCTTTAGAAAAGACGACGGTAGCCTACGCAGTAGGCTATTAAACCTGTAGAAATTTAAGTTAAGTATAACTTTAAATATGTTTTTTTAAACAATACATATTTGCTTTAATTATGTCAGTGACAATAATTATTAAATGCTACGTAGTTTCTCAGGTACAAATCTGACAGGAAACTACAAAGCTCAAACAAAAGCACGGCTGAGATTATTTACAAAAACTGTAGTTGCTTTTAGTTGAACTGTTTTAATTTTCTACATGTCCTGGAGGATACTCACAGATCGGCTAGCTCAGACACGAAAGTGGCAATTTTACAGACCCATTCTGCACAGCAAATTTAACCCTTGAAATTGGTTTTAATTTAAAAATTAGTTCCACGACCCCACAGCTCACATTATGTAGAATAACTCGGTTAGACTAGTGCCTGAATTTGCATGCAACTGTTGAATACTAAATTCTCTGCAGCTGCACTTCGTTCAGTGAGTACTCAGGGTTTCTGTAGTATGAATTAAACACGTTTGCGAATAGACCGATCAGCAGGGGGCGCTGTTTCGTTACATTTTGGTCAATCGCAACGTATTAAGACGTACGCCCAGTATGGTGGCTCCCGATGCGTATTGGATGTTTCTAAGAATTCCGTTCCACTTTCGTTCTCCCTCGTCGTACCTGTGGGAATAATATCAGTAATAGCAATATCTGGGGAGTTCATTTTCCGCTGATTAATTCGAAATCTTATACAACTTGTTATGCAGACACAGTATATGCAACAAAATTTTAGTTATTTGTTTACTTAAAAAGGATCATTTACCCTTTTTGATTTCAGAAAAGTACATAAGGGATCAGGACTAATTTAACTCGAACCGTTTTTAAGATTTTATAGAAAAATGGAAAACACTTTACTTGAGGGGACACCATGTAGTATTATGCTATTACTTATGTATTAATTAACTATAAACTAAGTGTTAGTTACGTCATGTATGTTCGTTATTAACGAACTGTCATATCTTTTATCTCAAGCAACTACTATATTTGTTACTAATATCTGTTAATTCCGTAAACCTTTGTGAAAGAACCATTGAAAGAAGTACTGTAGGAACAAATAATGAATAACACATGTTAAATACTGATCGCATGTTTGTTTGTCGTTAATGAATTGTGACGCATCATTTATCCCAAGCAGTTACTACTTACTATATCTGTTAATTGTGTAAATCTTAGTGAACTACTGAAGACACTACTAACGAACTATTGAAGGAACAAGTAATGAATAACACAAGTAAAATACTGATGTCATGATTGTTCATTAATGAATCACGGCATCTTTCTTCAGTGACTATTTGTTCATGATTTGTACTGTACTTCGGTAGTAACTGAGTTACTACTGAGTATTGGTGTCCCCTCAACTAAAGTGTTATCAAAAAATGTCTGTCTGGTTGTTGATGCCCTCTTATTCCTGGCTTTTTCTTGAATTTTATGTTTATTTTAAATAATTTTGACAAGCAGCACATTTTAATGATGCTATTCGATGTTTTCTTGTAGTAATAGTAATACTAATAGTAGTAATAATTAATTATAATGTTTTCTATAATGTTTATAATTTCCTTGTCCTTCTACTTTTATTTAAATTCTGATTGTATGGTTTGGAGGTTCCAGATCCCCCAGCGACCCTGAATAGGACAAGCGGTTTCAGAAAATGGATGGATGGATGGATGGATGGATGGATGATTTGGTTATATACAACTATTCTTTTAGCACCAAGCCTGTGACATCACAGGTCTGACGTGACTCACTTCCAGATGTCGTTGACCTCAGTGGGAATGAGATCGTCGCTAGTGTCGCTGGGCTTCATGGCGAACCCCCCCACAGCGTACAGAGTGCCGGCCAGTGTGATCAGGCAGAGCGAGCTGCGCTCCTGCGGGAACTCCACGAAGTCTGACCACCTGATGCATGCAGAAAGAGGCCCATTTGTAAAGTCATGAAGAGGATTCACATACCAACAGGCAATCTGCCAGAAAAAAACTGGCTTTGGTGGCATGGTGTACCTAGCTAAGATTTCAAAAATGGTAAAGGATGTCTTCATTAAAAATGTTTATTTCATCAGATTTTTATGCTAATTCTACTTACAAAATATGCTATCCAACTAAAATTTAGTTGGCTATTAGTAAATATGAGACTCTGGGCTCCCCCCATGGCCCTGAGCAAGATAAATGGTTAAATCAGTATTTTTCAACCTAGTCCTTCAGCTCCAAACTGTCCCCTTTTTTCTCCCTCCAAGCACACCTGAAGCAAACGATCAAGTAATCAAGAACACCAAATGTCTGATACAGGTGTGTTGGATGCTGGGAGCGCAACCGGGTTGAGGGAAAACTAGGTTGGTTGGTTAGATGGATGGATAGATGGATGGATGAATGGATGGTTAGATGGATGGATGGATTAAGACACATCGGGCAGCCATTAAAGTCAAGGTATTGTACGCTAGCTATCATAGCCGAAACCATCAAACCCACACCCTGCTCACTTGTTCTTAGAAATGTCATAAACTTCCATGGTGCTAGTGAGACCTGTGTCCGTGACCCCGGCTGCCACGTAGATCTTGTCCTTGTGGATGGCTGCACCAAAAAGGCAGCGAGCGGTCTTCAGTGGAGCCAGCTCCTTCCATTCTGATGTCTTGGCGTTGTATGCACACACTCGCCTTAGGCACTTCCTATATGTGAAACATGATGTATTATAGGTGATGTGTGGCTCAGCAGGTTAAGCCACTGTGTCTATGATCTGAAGGTCAATGGTTTTAATCCTCGGGTCCGCAGAGTGATTTCATTACTGATCCTTGAGCAAGGCCCTTAACCCAATTTCTACAGGGACTGATGTAGCCCACTTTATTAAAAAAAATTCTTATTTTGGATAAAAGCATCTACTAAATAAGTAAAATGTATAGTGTAAATGTCTCTATCTCAGTGAATGCTGAAACACAAGGGCAAAAGTAGAAAGAAAAGAACTTATTTTTGTGGCATAAGAGAAAACTGGTTTGAACTGGTGGAAGATTGATGCATTCAAAGCCTTTTTGAAATCACAGTATTCTCTTAAATATGTCTTGAGTCAATAGATCAGGTTTCATGTAGAAAGCATCAAGTACAACAGATGACGGAGACTTATGGAACAGGAAATATAGGACTGAAGACTTACTTGTCATCAGATTTTCCTCCTATTACGTATACAAGTCCATCATGGGAAACCGTTCCATGGCCATAGACCAAATAGGGAAGAGGTTCTGAATCTTCCCATTTGAAAGACCTAAGTGAATTTAAACAGTGTAGGTTAGTGTCATCTATACACAGGTGCCCTCACTCTGTTCCTGAAGAGGTTCAGTTCATATTTTCGTATCTGACCCTAAGATCACCTTGTTGATGGCTGGAAAATAAGATCACTGGTGCCATTAACACTTGATGTTTCTGGGGAGACTGGAGTGCAGTTATGTTGGTGGTGTGAGCGAGGTTTTCATGTTAGTCAACAATTAAGAGAAACCACAACACATGAACACTATGCACATGCACTATGACAGTTGGTCTGGCTGTGATTTAACGACAAGTGTTTCTGTTCCTTAGTAAATGTTTGTTTTGCGCATCTTATTTACTAGAGCTAGGCTATTGAAGAGAGCAGGGCTGAACATCGCTCATCTAACTCAGAACTGGCATCACATTGCAAACGTTCAGTTCTGTTGATTGCTGATGCAGTCATTTTGATAAAATGAAACTTGCAGTTTAGCTCCAATAAGCTTTAAGTCAACTAAGTAGCCTACATCCCTTGTCTTCTGCTAAATTCAGTATGATTAAACCTGCTCCTGGTGCATCTAAAGTGCTGGACCATTTTTTCGGACCCCACAATGGGAAATTCAATTTTGTGTGACTGAAACTCTAATCAAAAAACTAAACATGCCAAAACACTTGCATTTTGTTTGGTTACTTATGGTTAAGGTTAGGGCTGGGTCGGGGTTTAGCATTTGAAGGAACCTGTACCGCAAGCTCTGAGACCTCAGCCCCAGAGGACCCTTTAGGATGCTCACTGTCTGTTGTAGACCATCACCGAGTCCAGTGTACGCTCCCCTTCCTTCAGCTCTTTGCCTCCGATAACAAAGATGGAGCTCTCCGCCTCGCCGAGCCCAAACAAACATCGTGCAGAGGGGAGAGGGGGCATCCCCAACCAATCCTGGCCAACAGGATCAAACTAGGAGAGATGAAGCCAGGGACATAAACCCAGTTAGAATAATTAAAGGTCAAAAATAAATATTAAAAATATGCTTCAGAATGAATATTCCAATATTTCTATGAAAAAAACAAAACACTGAGCAATTCATGAATAATCATGCATTATACGTTTGAAAAAATGCATTATATCACAGTATACTTAATTTCTTAGTTAATTACTTGTTTGGTATACGATCACCTTGGACTTACAAACAAATATAATTACTTAAAAGCGATGGAGATGGAAGCAGGTATTAATTTTCCATAAGTCAAGTAACACAATAAGCTACTAAATTGTACCTTCAAGTAGAAGATGATTAATAAAGGTTAATTCAATCATTTATAGATGGTTCATAGTTTATTGTCATCCTTAAATGAAACTGAAACCCAAATGCTTCTGAGTAACAGACTGGTAACGTACCTGTAAGAAGTAAGAACTCAGTGGTTCCTCTTTGCTCTCCTCATTGAAGAAAAGTCCCCCAGCTACAAAGATCTGGTTTTCCTTGGTCACTATGCTAGAATGGTTCTTTGGAATTTGGGTAGACAGAGATGCCACGTAGCAATCATTTCCCATGGGGTCATATGCTATTGTTCCCATTTCACTAATCATGAATATCAAGTCTCTGTGGAACATGCCAAAACGTAGGCTGTCATTGAGGATCCCTGGAAGTAAGTCCTCTTCCTCCTGGTCTTTGTCCTCTCCTCCCTCTGCTTCATCCACATCTGATTTTTTCTTCTCAGTTTTGTTGACTTCTGGAAGCTTTCCCTGATAAGCGTCCTTGACCAGCTGTAGCTTCTCTGTTATCTTCTGGTTGGACTTCATCCACTCATTCTTCTCCACCTTCTCGACAAAGTAGTCTGGCGGGATGAGTCGAAAACGAATGCAGTCCAGCAGGTCGGGCAGGTCCTTGAGCCTGATGTCCTTGCTGTGGTCCACCCAATTCAGCAAAGTCTCAAAGACCACTTCTTCGCTCTCCACGTTGAGAGAGTCGGAGGTGATGATGGCGGCCAGCTCGCTAGCACTTAATTGTTGAAAGTCCTGGTCTTGCAAAATCAGCTGGAAGCGATCACAGATGAAGTCCCGGGCAGAGAGAGCCAAACGTGGACAGTCCAGCATCAGACCGAGTCGGAAAATGGCCAGGCAGTTGCTGAGACCGAGCCGCTTCTGGAGGAATGAGATGCAGACCGTGAAGATGGAGGGTATCTGGAACGTATTAGCCACCATAAAGATGTCCTGGACATTTTGCTCTGTCACATTGATGCTGGAAGTATAGATGTACTTGAGGATTATGCCCATGACACCTGGCTCCACATCGTTCAGCACAATCTCCCGCTTCTTGCTCTCCTCAAGGTCTGAGACAAATATGGCCCTGAAGAAAGAACTGCAGGCCGCCAGCACCAACCGGTGACATGGGAACTCCTTATCTTTGATCTTTAAAACACAGTCCACCAGCTTGTCATTCTCCAGAAGATCATACAGGCCATCTTGCAGTAACGTCTGCTGATATATCCGTGGCTCCTCTAGGGGGTCTATTGGTGCAGCCATTGTTGAGCTGAGTATATTCGTGTGACTAGAAAAGATCCCTTCTCTGGGGATGACCTACTCATTCAGAGCCTAGTACGCAAAAATGAGCAGGTTTAATCATACTGAAACCAACCCCCTGAATCTACTGCTGCTGGCTTGATCAGCTGTTGCAACCCTTCAATGTCCAACAGGGGCCTATTTTTAGGCTCAACTTGTACAAAGCCGAATAATCTATAATAGTGCATGCGAAACACAATCCTCCCAGCCCTGGGGAAGAAAAAACACTCTCCACAGTAGCCTGACCCAGTGAACAGCTGAGGGACGAAGGGAGGGTCATACCACAGTCATCAGATCAGAACGTGGGGCCTCCAGTGAGATCTCTGTCCAAAAAGAGCAGACCCCCCTTTTGGGCTGATGAGTCAATGCAACATCATCTTTTAACTCAGTTGGAAGTGTTTTTCTGATGCCTGAATGTATATGACAATAATAAAAATAATCAGATTATACTGGTATAGTCATTTATATTGTAATACACATAATTTGTTACAGTCAAGTAATATTTTTTACCCCTGAAAATACAACATTGTTGTTCGTTAACATATGTATGAGACATCATTATTTTAGCCCATTTAAGCAAATGGATAATCATTGCTGTTGACTTCATTGTAACTTTAGTATTGATACTTGATATTCAGACATTTAAATCAAAGAGCAAACAAGTTCCTTCCTGCAATATTTTATTTCTCACTCACACAATTATCTAAGTTTTTAGCAGTTCTGAAATTTGTATCATCTTAGTTTATAGTTTGGTAGCCTCAGGATCTTACAGGAATACCAGAAAAATAACCGGAGATATGACCTCATTATAAATTATAAACATTATAAATTATAGACTTCTCCTTTTTAGGCAGGGGTCCGATATTGCTTTTTATCACTTTTCTATTTCTTAAAATGTAAATATTTAATGTAATATTTCTAAGGACTAGGCCCTGAGTGAAATACTGAATGAGTACTGTAGTTTCTGGCAAGACTGCTGCTAGCCAGAAACTCCCTTTAGGTCAGGAATATTGACGAAGTTTCCTCCAGTCCGATATAATTTTTTTCCGAAGCACTGCTTCAGATCCTTCTTCCACCATTTAGGATTTAAGGCACAGTAAGGACCAGGGGGGAGTTTGGCATGGCTCATCCATATTTTTAGCAGGTCTATCATCTTTCAGTCTCTAAATTTGGCCACAGTGTCAAAGGGAGTCTGGTCTATGCATTGTAATCACAGAGCAAAGGAATGCTCAATAGTGCTGCTTTACCCAGAAACACTCAAGACAAAGTCCAAATCCAAATTTATTACAGTACGTTCATATGTGTTATGATCGTCTTAATTGCATAATAGTTTAACAAAACAAAAATAAAAAATAATTCAATGCAACATCGCAATTAAGAAAAAAAAGGTTAAAGCAATATATTCATTTGATATTTTATACATGAATTGTATCATTTGGCACATAAGAAAACCAGGCCTTGTGGACTGTAAGAAATTAATACATTTAGTATAATCAAGGCATTACACATTTCTCACTGAATATTTAAGGTTAAAACCTTTAACATAAAATACCAAAAAAAATGTGAGGCTTTTAATTTTTATATTTTTTTCCTAGATGAAAAGTAGCTGCAGATCTTGCATTGCATTATTTAACAGAATGGTTTCTCACATAGTTAAATCATGCACTGAGTATTTTCCTTTGATAATAAAAACATGTTCTGGGGCCTGAAGCTTCTTAACTAGTTAAATTTACACTTCAGAACTGCTTAGACATTTCCTTTTCAAAAACATGGTGTACAGCCCAGACATAAACCACAATCAGTGATTCAAGTTTAGTGAACCTTGTCATTTATGGTAATCTTTACTCTGCCTTTTCCTTCCCCGCATCCTCCATTCCTGGGGCATCCACCAGCACAACTCTGGGTGAAGGTGTGGGGGTGGGGGACGGGGTAGAGGCAGGAATTGGGGTGGGTTCTGGGGTCGGCACGGGATCGGGGTCCAGAAGCAGAGCCTGCTTCCTCTCACGCTCCTTTATTAGCTGTATTCCGCAGTATGTGATGATCAGCACAGACAGTGTGGACAGAGGAAAACCTGCATAGGATAGGACACCCTGAGCACCTGTCTGGGTCACCGAGGGTTAAAAAATCATCATCCGTAAAACCAAGCCATCACCTTTTTGTAAGAAACAACAAAATTAAAACCTAAATAATGAACTTTAACTGCTCATGCAGTACCAGTCAAAGGTCCGGATACACCTATTCAAAACCATTTGTTTTTTTAACAAGACCCTAAGCACACCTTGAGGTTTGTAGTAAGATCTATCTTGTGAACAAGAAAAGAGCTGGAGTGCAATGACACCACCCCATAATCTCCCGACGGAGCTGATTTGGGATGAGTTGCATCGAAAAGTAAGAGAAAGGTAGGCAACTTGTCCCCTGAACTTGTGGAAACTCCTTCAGGACTGTTGGAGAAGCATTCCAGGAACTTGTATGATGAAGCTGGATTTCTTGCTAAGCCGGATAACGTATCGGATTTAAGGTAACCCATGCTAAGTAATTAATAACAATTGAGAAGGAGTGCGGTTGTACTCCAATGTATTAGGGCTGTGATCCGATCGTAGACATGGGCCGCTGAACTGGGGTACATTTACCAAAAGCTCCCGTTAGCAATTAAGATTAAACCATTGTGTAAGTCGCTAACGTAATGAGGAACTATGTTTTTGGGAAACGTACGCGCGCTTTGCTTTTATTTTTTAATTTTGCGATGTAACTTCGCATCTTCCGTTTTCGAACGAACAGAGAACACGTAAGTTGCATCATTTATGTGAATTGTACAAGTGTTTTTAATGCAAAAGTTAATATTTTACATAGAATATCTTATTTTCAGCAAATTAAGCCCATTATTATTTTGAGCTATTTTACGACATGTATTTTGAGAAACAAATTAAGTAAAACAAAGCAATTGCTTTTTAGTCTTATACTTGCAAAAAAGCCTCATAAAGGTAGTGAAAAATGCTAAAGCAACAGCCTAGTTACCAACAGATTGCATATATTTATAAAGACAAGTTTTACAGTAGCAATGCAAAATCGAAAACAAGTGCCATTTGTAATTTACAAAGTCACTGCTAACCAGAATTCACAGTTATCCATGAATGGAAGACATGTGTTTTTACCGCATTTCCTCAGTGAAAACTCTCTCACTTCACAAAATAAAAGATTGCTGCACTTCAATCAGTGTAAACAAAACCCAGACATGTGCTCTTGTTTATGGGCGTTTTCACATGTTTTCTTGACCCAGTAACCGCGGGACTGTCATAACGTTATCATGAATAGCGCTATTTGCAAGTCCGTGGACGATCAGCGCTGCTTCGCGACTCAGTCACTCGAGTCAGTGACTCTTGTTCTTTTTATTCTCCTTACAAAGGTATAAAAATATATTTAGTTTCTACCTATATATTTGAAAAGGAGACTGTTTATGGTTTCTGGGGGTGTTCATTTTATCTGTCTCCAACAAAAAACGGTTTGGTGAGATCTCTGTTTGATTCTGCAAGGGGGGATCGATGACTCAGAGGGTTAAGTTTAAGTAACGGTTTCTAGATACAGCTGTAAAGCGGAGTGACATATCTGATGTGAAATTTCCAAGTATGATTATATTCTGATAACAGCACTCATAGACTACCTCTTGTCCAATCAGATTTCTTGGTCGGAACTAACTGTTGTATAAACGAGCTTTATCTTCGTTTACTTAGCCCAGCCTACCTTAAATCCGACAAATTATTTGGCTAAGTAAGAATTCTGGTGATATAGGCCCCTGGCGGCTTCATCTGCAAGATGGATGAAAGAATATCAAGAGCCTGCAATACTTTCAAAAAAGCAAAGGGGGGCTATTTTTAAGAGTCTAAAATTTGTGAAAAATTTTGAACACTTCTCTTTGTCGTTGCAGTATTTTATATGCATTACTTCATTGCTTTTAAGTCTTTTACTATAAGGTGAATAAGTCGAAATAGAGACAAATACATTGAAAGCAGATGTGTCCAGACTTTTGACTGGTACTGTAGAACTTCTACCTCCACTTCTTCTACTTCAGACCTGTTGTGACCTTTAATAAATTTCAAGTAAAGGTAAGTATAGTATTTTCTTGTTAGAAATGAGTGTAATTGTAATTTAGATATCCTTTTTTAACAATACACATCACTGCAGTCTGCATTAAACACTGGTAATTCCTCAGTTCAAGGGTAAAGAATAGTAATACACTGTTTTTGTTTTAGATAAATAATAAAGACTTTTTGACAAAGATGTTTTTCCAAACCTGCAGTTAGGGTTGGAAAGGGGACCACAGCTGCCTTACCTTTAATAATAAGCCTTCTAGCAACCAGCCGGGCAAAATCAAGACTGTTGAGGGCTAGAATATTATACAGGATGATGGCCCAGAAGTTAAAGGCATTGAAAACAGCCCTAATCCTGCGTGACATGGCCTCGGACATTGCCATCTGTTGGCAGAAAGTCAGAACTGCAGTTCATCCATTGCTATAATTGCTATTGAACTACACATCAATAAACCACACTGATGCAGCAGGTAAGGATGAAATTGAGGAAGAATGATGATAATCCTCTACAGATTCTAAGGAAATGTTTCATTAACTACAGCAGCATTTTTCTGATTGTGGTGCACACTGTTAATATGTTAATACTGTATGCACGTATGAATGCACCATTGCTTGTTCAAGACCATTACGGATACAAATGGAATGGATTTAAACATGCTGTTAAATTATGTGTTCACATATCTCAGGCAGGCATGGTTTGGAGAGCTGCCAATCTGACAGGAAGCTAAAGATTTAGGACACAACAGACAGGCACCAATGTGTTAAAGAACCACATACAAGGCTTTCCCTGGCTAGCCTCACCTCAATGGAAGCAAACGGCTCCAGTGAGAAGAACGTGGCCAGCCAAAGCTCAAAGTTCAGGCCGAAGCAGTTCAAGAAAGCCCATATACAGACAATCTGGCTGGGCCCCAACCACAGGGCTGTGACACTAAACGTACAAACTGTTGCCAACAGCTCGTTCCAGATATTGTCATGGTTTCCACCCAGGTAGTCATAAACATACCTGTGGAAAAGTATTGAAACATCTCTTGAAGACTTAATTACAATTTGACATAGCTAAAACACAGAAAATAAGGACGTGTCTCTCTAATAACATTATAAAAAAATGTTTATAAAAATTTACGATAAAAGACAGTCTCAAGTCAACGCATAAGGTGTATATAGGAAGAGGCTGGGCTCGGATTTCAAAACACCGTGCTGGGAATGTGAAGTCACTAATTTGAACACTCACTTGCAGAGCCAGTCGTTTATTCCTCTGTCAAAGTGTCTGTGGGAAGAATAGTGATTTCAATGTTAGACTAGCCTCATTACTGCACAGGCCGTCAGCCTTGTCAAGCACTATGGGCCTGCTCTAATTCACCAGTTCGCAAAACTCATTATGTATTTGATCAAGCATGTTTAAAGTCTTAATTACAATTTGAAGCTGAATCAATGATTATGACTGATTTGACGTAAGAAGTAGCTGGTGTGTGGCCCAGTTTGTGGTTCTTTATTATTCCTCACATCCTCTGTCATGTTCTCCAAAATTCACCTGATTTAAAAATCACAACACATCACTATCCTTATCATAATACTGACTTAAATCCACAACTCTCTCTCTCTCTATATATATATATATATATATGTGTGTGTATGTATATATATATGTATATATATGGCCAGTCAAAAGTTTGGACACACCAAGCTGTCTACAAAGAAGGCTAAGTGTCATATCACATGACCTGGCCACCCGACCGTAACACATTAGAAATGGTTTTTGGGGAGTCTGACCAGGGAGTGAAGGAACAGCAGCCGGTGAGTGCCCAGCATGTATGTGGGACCTTTTGGGACTGCTGGAAAAGCATCCCCGGAAGCCACTAATGAAACTGGCACAGAGGAGACAGTACGGTCAGCCAGTCCCTGGAGCAATTGGGGTTAAGGGCCTTGCTCAAGAGTTCACTGGCGGGATCATTCTGCTGACCATGGTATTTGAACTGACAACTGAGTCCCAACCCCCAGAGCTGAACCCCCCAACCAAATTATTTTTTTGTTTCATACTTATTTGGTCAGTGCATAATTCCATATATGGTATTTTATAGTTTTTTTGTCTTTATAATTATTGTAATATGTAGAAAATAGTACAAATAAGGTTTTTTATGGGTATGTATGTCCAAGCTTTTGTCTGGGAATGGTATATTTATGAATGTGTAATTAATGAGCCAGTTAAAAATGCAAAGTATTATAAACACTTGAACAGATAAACTGCTTACGTTTCAGCGAAGACGTAGAGCATCGTGATGCATTTAGGCGGCTTCGGAGGATCAAGGTGGTCCAGCTTGGAGATCGTGTTTATAACCCCAAACATCACTGTGGCTTTCACCCAGTCATACACCAAGTTAGAGTAGGCCAATCCAGCTGTGGGATTAACCAAGCAGAAACTACGCGTCTTAAAGATTGTCGTAAGGAAGAGGGTTGCCTGGTAACTCAGTTTCTAGCCCTGGAGCCTTGCACATTCACTGTTGGGGGTTTTAATACTGCCTCCTCTTTGCATGTGGGTGGAGTCTCCATCCTCTCCATGTGCTAGACAAGTTTCTTCCAGGTACTCTGGTTTCCTACTAATTAGCATGTTAAAATAACCCATAGTATATGATTGTATGTAAGCCTGAGTATGTGTGCGCCCTGGCATCCTATTAAGGTTGTACACCTGCCACATGCCCGGGGCCTCCTGAGATAGGCTCTTTCCCCATTGTTATCCTGACCAGCAGGGGCGTGGCTACAGGTAGGCAGTGGGTGGGCAGAGACAAACCAAATTTAACCAATCACAAGAGCGTTTATCATATTTACTCCGCCCCCTCACCACCCCATCCCAGGGACAACTACTTTTATTGTTTCCCAGGAGACCACCCCAAAAGACCTCTGACCCAAATTGAACACTGGTGCCCACCTAAAATACCCAAATGTCCACCCCAGGATGTAATCCTGGTAGCGACACCACTGACCAGGAGATGGATGGATCATCCAGTCAAGTCATCAATCAAGTCATCGAGGGATCATTTGTTCACCTAGTGTCCAGTCTGTGAGATGCTTCATCAGCTTCAAGTCAGAAGGTATTGTCAAAATATACATAAAGTGAAACAAGACATCCACCATGATGACGATCCCGAGGTGGCCCACAGCCCAAGCGATAATGTTCCACATCTCCCACTCCTTTCGGGTCAAGTCAGGTTTGTTCACCTATGGGGGAGAAATGTAGAAGTCTGTGTTCTTAATGCACACATTAAAATTGACATTTGACAAGAGGCACAGGAGCAAGCGCAACTTTATCACAGCCTCAACAAGTGTAAACTAGAGTACAGTAGTCCCCTTGTCTCCACGAGTGATGAAAATCATGCTTTTTATACATTTTTATAACACACACTGCAATAATGTGGCAATGAATGCGATCAGCGAGAACATGAGAGGCTGACTGGATGTGAATTCGACAGGGTAACATGGGTACGGGGACAAAGGAAGGAGAGTTGTGTACTGGGTGCAACTGGACTGGCAGATATCACCATGTTGCAGCCTGTACTTGCTTGGCATGTGGTTTGAAACTTTTTCAGACCACAGTAAACCTGAAACCATGGGTACGGTGGTCCCACTGTATTGTTATTCACACATTTATATTTCATCCATCTGTGTTCAATAACAGCTCATTGAAACAGCTGTATGATTATCCAAGGCCAATCCTAGAACAGGATGCAAGAGAGATACCCGTACAATATGCTAAGTGCTAAAATCACCAGTCAACCTCAGTGTCATGTGTTTGGACTGTGGAAGGAAACCAAACAAACAGAGAGTCTGCAAACTCCACCCACGGTGAGCCTGAACCAGCACCGGAACGCAGCATGTGTGAGTAAGTAAACCTTAATGTGCTTCTAACTTAGCCGTAAACTACATATTCACCTGTACGTGGAATTTATCGAAAGTCATAACAGGTCCGAAGTAGAAGAAGGGGAGGTAGAAGTTGTATTTGAGCAGTTCCAGGAAGCTGAAATTCCCGTCATTCTTCTCACAGTTCTCCAGGGCGAAGCTCATGCATCGCATGATGGTGAAGCCACAGCCTCCATAGAAGAGGAGCCCCTGAAGCTGAAAGCTTCCGGTCACAAACCCCTCCTGACAGAAAGATGTAAGAGCAAGACAAGAGACTGGAGGAATTCTGTAATTCACAGCTGAAAGGTGTGTACGGAATAAATACAGGGAGTAATACCATAATACTAGACATTATGAGCCATGCAGGAACAAGAACATGAGATATTTAATTTTCCATGGTCCATCATACACTAAGGACTGAGGATGTCCAGAATGTTGGTGAGATGTCCCTGCAAGCTATAAAACATGGTTCTGCAATTCCTGTGTAATTCCATATTTCTTGTTATAAAGCAATATTCCTGTTCCAGCCTTAATCATAGAACCAAAACATTCTGAAGAGTTTTTTGAGTAACCCAAGTCTGTGCTCGTCCACCTCAGGCCCATATTCTTTATCATGGCCTAAGACTATATTCCTCAATGAGATCCCAGGCCTGTGCTTACTACTGACATGTTTTGAGTTGGTGAGTGACTGGGGAGGGGGTACTCCGGAGGCAAATCATCTTTTAGCTAGGGCCAGTGCCCCTGTGGTACCACCCCTGTATATGTGTTCCTGCATCAAACTCACCCCATATTCCTTAGCATGGCTTAAGATTGTGTTCCGCCGAATTTAACACCAGGTTCCTTTTCCCTGTACACCTGTATGACTCACCTGCCAGGTGACAAAGGGCTCTATCTTGAAGGTGGCCAGACTGGTGAGTCCGGCCACGAAGCAGAGCCACTTGATCTTCACTAGTGAGATACTGTAGAGCAGCACACAGTGGGATAACACCAGCGTGACGTAGGTCCAGCCCATGCTGGTAAAAACTGCCATCATCCCATATACCATGTACATTATGGATCTGTGCTGTGGGGAAAATTGTCAATTCCTTTGGTAATACTCACCCATCCATTGTAAGTCTCATTAACACCTGCGGTGTTGGCTTCTATTCAGTGTTCTGCGCATTGTTCTTTGCTGAAGAGTGACTCAAGGTAATCGCACTGGGCACTATATTTGATCAAATTTTGTTATTTCATCACCACAGATGGATGGGCTTTTCAAACCTTACTGTAGAAGCTGCACTGTAATGAAGTGTGTATATGCTTAAATACTAGTATGTAAAATGAAATATTTTGTTATAATTGGAATATCCATCAATGAAATGAAACTAAAATATTTGAATATATTCTACGCTAAATCATAAAGATTGCCAATAAACACCATGAATGATACTTCGAATATTTACCATCATGCTATGGCACCCTACATCACTAAGTCATTCTTTAGCAGAGAGTACTAAGTTTTAAACATTGTCCATCTATGTTGTATTTCAGCATGCGAGGACGAGAATTACCAGCTACCCTCGCCAAAATCATTGATCAGCACCCAGAAAGTACCTGTGGGGCCAGCATTGAGCAGATCTTGGCGAAGATTACATGACCCGACAAGGCAAACAGAATGTGGCTGCGAAAGGTCATGAACCACATGACCCACTCAGTATCTGCCATGTCCTACAGAAGACAGAACACAACAACATCGAAGGGACAAGATGATGTAATGTAACTGAGCTTGAATTAATTTCTCACAAATATTCTGGTAATTCTGGGTAAGTTTAGCTAGCAACATTTCTGAATTCTAAATTCCAACACACAAAGAAACTCCAAGTATTAAAAATAATAGTGTCTATTTACTAGAACAGAAAAGATCGAGTTTATCTTTATTAATTTATAATCTGATAAAATCATGGTCTTTATTCTATGGACAGAAGAATTTATACTTCAGTATTTCAGTGAATTAGTTTTTCATAACTATACTGTATTCTGGCATTTCTTGCTATAGCAAGTGCTTCTGTTAGCACTTGATCAAGCATACTGTAAGGTCACATGATCATTAAAATATCTGATGTGCTGGTGCAGGACTCACCACTTTCCCCCCAAAGTAATACCAGCCTTCCTTTACGCTGGCTTTGAATGTCTTTCTGTTCACATTAGCTGGAAAATAGGGGGTGAGTTTAGAGTGAATACTGTGGCCAACTTTTGTCTTGTTTGATTTATTAGGTCTGAGTCACAGCCCAAAAATTCACAAATCTTACACTATAAGGAAATGAGTGGCACTTTATACCTGTGGCAATCCCTCAGGAAGGGTCCCCAAAAACTGAAAACTAAAGAACTCTGCTTCTGCTGCATTTACTATCAGATATATAATAATACAGAGATTATATTATCTGAAAATATCCTTGTATTACCACAATATTACTCGATGTGTAGACAGACAAATTGCTCTCAAAAAAGAGAGTCATTAAAGGTCAAGGAGAGCTATTAATGAAGTCAAAAGACTGTTATGAATAACATATATTCCTATTTCCAACCACTTAGAGTCATGGTGACCTTGGAGCCTATTCCAGGAAGCAAAGGGTACAAGACCCTATACCCTACACAAAAGGCAGCCCATCAGCAACACAGCTAGCTATGAGCTGTAAGGTGACTGTTTAAATAACAGCTTTATGTTATCTCTCCAGAAAACTGGTGCCTTCTTTCTGAATCAATGGTTTCTTCCAACCAAATAGGAGTCAGCTATCTGCATGCTCCATGACCGCTCAAAACAGACAGTATTTTATCAATAATATGCTGCTCAGTTGTGTAGTTTTAATTTTTCATTAATGTCACAACCTACTCTGAGAGACTATTTATAAATAAGTTGTGGTAGGAAGCCATAGACATTTGATTATACACGTAATATGATTTGAAAACTTGAGATTATTTTAAATAAATTACTTTAAATTCTTTAAGTAAGTAATATAAAGGAGAAAAGACAATATTTGTGATCTGTTCAGCAATCATCAGTTGGAAGTTTCACAGAATGCACATTTCTTAAAATGTTTTCTTTAGTTCATCAGCAACCTGGATGCTCTTGATGCAAGGTTGCTGTTTATTGGTCCGATCTGACTTCCTGATAGCTTTGCTACACAGCGCCACCATTCCACACTACATTCCTCCCTTCTAAATTTGTACTTGATCTCTGTCACTTGCTTCCATTGTAACAGTGCGGGATGTTAACAAAGAGCACTTCGAACCCTCGTGTTATTCATTTATATCCATAGTCTTCACCTGATCTATTCGAAGTATAAACATTTGTGAATTTCTTCACAAGAAAATATCAATTTTGCAAATATAATATAAGAAATTATTAATACTGCTACATTATACTTTTTTCCTGCACACTACTCATTTAAAACCTTTTTTAAAACTTCATTTGGCCAAGATATCTAAGTGTTCAGTTATACAATTTTTTTTAATTTTTTCAGAACCCGGTGGATTTCCCCCCTTACCATCCCAGCCAATAGTATTTGTCCATTTATTCAAGATTAAGGTTACCAGTCCATGTCCATTATAAAGGCTTTGAATGACTTGTCTGATGAAAGGTTTAACTCTTGCATGACAACTTTAAGCAGATACATTCGCTGTGGTTGTGATATTACTGCTCTTGAAAAGGCAAGGCAGCCCCCAGTGTTACATAGAGCTGGGCCACCCTACTCACCTCTGGAGACCTCAAAAATCCAGCTTGCAGTCCAAAGTAAAGCCATGTAGAGCACAGTGGTATAGAGGTAGATCTCATATCTAGGCAGGGCAGCCTTGACCCCCATTGTGGAAGTTTAACTGTGGTGATCTAGGAAGAATCTGCCAAATATAAAAAGCAAAAAATAATAGTAATAAAACTCCTTAAACCTTAATTGCAAGTAGAAACACACTGCAAGCAATCAAAGCTAAACAGTTCATAGTAACACGTTAGCATACTTTCTTCAGTGCTGAATAAATCAAGTAGGCTCAGCCACACCACACTTAGAAAAACAATGGCAAAGTAAAAGCTATTTACATTTGCTAAAAACTGGGAAAGCAGGACACACACCACCAGTGATGACAAGAACCAACAAAATGCTAGACCCAAGACACCTGTACTCAACCCACCACCCCACCCACACACGCACACACACATACGCGCAATTTTAAAGACAACTTTCAAACTGGAGCTCTTTTGCATATTTACACACACACACACACACACACACACACACACACACAAATATTTTCAAAACAACTTTCAAACTAAAGGTGTTTGCCATTACCTATATATTTCAATTTGTGAAGGAATTCCACTTATACACATTTTTAAAGGTAAATATAATTATATAAACACCATAGGACTACTCCCTATGTAATAATTTACAGCATGATATATTGTGCTAATAGAAAGCTCCTCATCAAACTATTATAAACTCCTTAATCATTATAATAAGCCACCGTTTGTCCTTTACTTCAAAAGTGATTTAGAATTACTCCCTAACCTTTCCAAATTAAATAGCGCATTTTTACAATATATCATGCAAATGCACCTTTTAGTATTCCTGACTCAATTATATTAATAAATTAGGCCTATATTCAACACCCTCAATCCCAGCGGAATATACATGCCCTTTCTGCCAACCAAGGGCAATTAAATATTGATCTCTAGGTAGACCGTAACAATACCCGCCTCTACTTAAATAGGGCAACGGCTTCAAACTCGACCCCAGTCATCTGCACCATGCGGCCCTGTTCCTATTTTAGATCCAACATTTGTTCTCCCCACGTCTGCCGCAACCTCCGGTGACCTCCTGGGCTCATCAGTGAAATGCTTTCCTCCCTCAGCCTTAACAGCAGACTGTGTAAAAAGCAGCACTGATTCACCTACATTGGAGGTCATAAATAACCCCAGCTGTCAGAACTGGACATATTAGGCTCGAACTTCTGCAGTTTTTATATCATAAATTATACCCCAAGGCATTCGCTGGTTTCTTTAGCCATGTAAATACAAATTTAAAAATAAATAAATATATAGGTATATTAACATGCGGGAGATGTTAGAGTTTGACAAAAGACCTGTGCGTTGTCACTCGGCAGTGGCACTTGTTACACTGACCTTGAGCTCAGGCGACAGTTCCCGGAATGCGAACGAGTGACTGAAATATGCAGAACCCCCGTTTCCAAACCAATAAAAAAGAAGAAATGTTTATAAACGAATGCATCCGCTGCCTATTGTAACGTTGATCCCTGTTGAGAGTGCAGGGAATGGGACGATGCGGAGAGCACGGCACATTTATAGTTTTTGGGGAGGCACCTAAAGCGAAGCTATTGTGCGCGCAATCCCATTACCTATTATAACTCAGCGTGACATTTAAACCCTTACCACTTGCGCGCTGATTGTCTTCGAGACCCGATTTCTGAACTTCAGGTCTGCAGAGATCATTATTTTTTTATTTTTAAAGGTTTTTGACACGAGGAATATTCGTTAGATATAACCCTACACAGAACCTTCGTAAATGTTGTAAAGTTTATCGCTATTATCAGTCGTCTGTTTTTAGATGCTTAGCCTTGGGTATTTTTCCCTTTATTACCTCTTTTATGTTAGAATACTGTATAACGATAAAGTTGCATTTTTTACATCGACAGTACTTCATATTTACAGTTACTTACAGTAGTTTATATAGATGTTATTAGGTATAACGGTACTAGCGTGCATATTAGCATATATTTGCATATATTATTCATTAGAAGAGGCATAACACAATTGTAGGGGTTCGTTACCTGCTGAAACAAACAGCGGAAACCAGCATGATTTCCATGCTGGTCTATGCTGCTTTGGTGTTGGTGTAGCTGGTGAACTAGCATAGCTGTGCTGGTCTACCTGCACATAAAGCTGGTCCACCGGCGATATTTCGCTAACGACACTGGTCCACCAGCCCCAAAACACAATAAAACCAGCATGTATTACGCTCGTCATGCTGGTAACAAGCTGTGCTGGTTTTTTCATCTGGGTTCTTCTAGTTGATTGTGGTTTGTATTTGATAAAATGAAATGAAATGATGTCCAGAAATGTAAGTACAGAGCATCAAGCCTTGTCAAAGACACTCACCACCCGTGCATTAACTGTTCCAGTGGCTGCGCTCAGACAAGCGCCTCCGGAGCCTTACGGCCGGGACCGAGAGGCTGAAGAGAAGATTCTACCCTCAGGCCATAAGCATCATGAACACCATCGATTAAAATATTCTGTAATGCAATCTGCGCTTCAAATATATTCTTATAATTTTTTCTTTAGTTTTTTGTATACTTTATATATTTCTACATTTTAGTACTTAATTTGTTAACTTATGTTTATTCTGTTATCCTTCTACCTTGTTTGCTGCACAGTCTGACGTCGTGGTGGTTTCATTTCACTGCTAGCTTACTAATACATTCAAGCAAGTGACAGATAAGATTATTTAATCTTGAATTTGCACAAGTATGAGTGCAAGTACATTGGAATGCTTATTTTTGCATATCTCATCGTACTCTCTCCTTTGAGACAAACACACAAATATACAACTGCTTCTTATATACATATACTTCCCTTATGCATTTCTTCTTAATGGAGAGACTAAAATTAAACTAAAGCCATATTTTCTATTTGTCAGCATATTGTACATTATCCCAAGATAATTATAAGAATTAGAAATTTAGTTTTAATATTGAATTTGTATTAATTAGCCATGGGTTGGCATCCTGTCATGGGTTATTCTCTGTCTTGCACCATAGCTTCCAGAACCCGTGACCCTGCTTAGGACAAGCGGGTATGGAAAATGGATTGATGGATGAATTAACCATACAGTCTGGTGAAAGAAAGCATAATTATTTTGTCCCAGCTTTGGATCTTAAAGGTCTTTGATTTTAGAATCTGATAAGTTTCTGGATAAACTACTCATGTCACACATCATCCTCAGCATTCTTATATCCGTGGACCCACTCCAGGTTACATTCTGGTGAAACAGATCCATGGATGAAAGCCTTGGGACAGCTACAAAAAAAGAACACCTACGTCAGGATGCTGTTTATTGTGTATGACTCGAGCATGATTGATCCATCCAGCCTGGTGGTAGAGCTAAGAGACATCAGTCTAAGCGGCTCCATTTCCCAGCTAACAGGGAACGTTCCCAGAACTTTAGCCAACGTTATGCGAAGGTCTTCTCAAGGTTGGCAGAGAACATTCTGACTGTAACATTAATGGAACCTTCTCTCCATGTTTTTCACTCACAATAAAATTACCTGAACATCCTTTTAACATAATTAATGTTGAAAGATATTGTTTTATAGTAATTTTTTTATAAAAGTGCTATAAGTATATTCATGACATCCAGCCTTGAACCCATGATTTTTGATGTGTAAAGCTATGGTGTTACCCGTTATTGATTTTGTATTATTTATCCTAGTTGTAGTAGTAGCTGTAGTAGTGGCATAATGTTCTGGGAACATCAGGAAAACTGGACACTTTGAACGTTTCCGTACCTTAATCGTAACGCTCAGCAAATGTTCCTAGAACGAATAATTGCTAGCGGGGTTGTGACTGGTTGTTTAACTTTCTAATAAACAGGCCTCAGATGGAGAGAATTGGCAACACAAGATCATCCACAGTGATCATCAGCACTTGCATTCCGCAAGGCTACTGCCCCAGCCTGCTGCTGCACAGTCTGCTCACTCACAACTGTGTGGCAAAACAGAAGTGCAACAGCCTCATCAAGTTTGCCGATGACACCATTGTGATTGGCTCGTCAGCGACGGCTATGAGGCTGCCACAAGGAAGGTGGCGAAAGACTCGATTGTATGGTTCCATGAAAACAACCACTCCCTGAATGTTGACAAGACAAACAAGATCAACATCAGAAAGACCTGAGGCTTTCATTCTCCACTCTTCATTGATAGATGTCCTGTTGAGACGGTCAGCAGCTTAGTTAATGGGCATCCAGATCACCAAACTCCTCTTAGTGACTCTAAACTGTTGGTAAAATATTTTGAGAAAGTTTATTTCTGTATATCAAAATGTTAGGCGAGTATTAACAGGCGCCAACCAGCTTTTTTTCATCCTCGCCCAGATGAAACAGTATTTCCTCTTTGCCACCCCCTACCCCTGAAAAACTGGAATTAAAATATTTTGAATATTTTGTGAATAGTTTGGACATTGTATAGGGATCGATGGCCCTCGATTGATTCAGCTGTGTCTAAAAATGAAGTTTAAAAGAGGGACTGGAACTAATTGGTTAGGTTTTGGTAGCATGCTGGACTTGGAGTCTGAACAGTTGGCACCATGCTTCTTTATATTGAGGGAGGTTGGTCTATGTAAATGTTGACATTTGTGTTGCAGCCATTGCTTGACTCAGGCCAAACGGATGGTTACTGGCTTATATAATTTCAAAACGGTGTTTACTGATAATTACTGGGTTGCATTATTTAATACAATGTGACCAGTGGCTACATGCCCACCTAACTGAACAAGCGTATTAGCTGACATTCAAAATGCCATCAGTGAACATAATAGATTTCTAAGTGCAAGCAGTTATTCAGAGAAATCTTGTGTAGCATTAGCCTTTGGTGACTTGCAAAATATTTTCTGTTACATTATGTGTTGAGGCCTGTCCATAATATTGTTTTGTGTCATAATAAAGGATCTCACTGAAAAAATGTTTATTCTATTAAACGCTATAACTGGAGGTGAACAATAGCAAAATAAGTTTAAATTGCGCCCTCGTGTGGCAGTATATCTCATTGCATATTATAACATCGGTTTCATTTTTTCTGAATAAAAAGCGGTAGTTTTTCATTGGGTTGCTTAGTGGTGCTTACTGTGGCCTCACACTCCTCAGAGTCGTGTGATTGATTCCCATTCCTGGACTTAGGTGAACTGGTGTCAATAAAGTATGTCCTGTTATGGACTGGCATCCTAAACATGTTGTTCCTCCATCTTACGGATGCCTCCTGGGTAGGGATGTGCATCTCCATCACTAAGGTGATGCGATGCACATATCAATGCTTTGCCACTGTATCTGATGCATTAAAGATACATATGAAGCAAGTACTATTGTGATACAATATGATTCACCTCTATTGCAATGCAGTGTGATTTGATACGATATAATGCAATGCAATAGTCCAAGACTTGGCCAAGAAGCTTGCAGAGAATTGGCCAGACAGCTGTGGGGAACTGGAGATGAGAAAGCATGCTTAAGAAACTGATTAGAGTCGGGGGATCAATTTAAATATAACTTTACTGGTCAAAAACTATTGGCCACATTTCTAAATTATAAAGGGATAGGGCTTTAACTAATGATTAAATATGTATGTTACCCTGGCCATGTGCTGCTTCCCACTCAATAACTCCAGTGGACAAGGCAGGCCAGGCCCGTACCCTCTTTTTCTGGCACTCTGCGTTGTGTCTTGGTATGTTGATGATGTGACGTGGCATGGTGAAGGAGGTGCAGGCCCAGGTACAGCACAGCGAGTTGGGGATTCTTCACCCTTTCATAAACAAAAATCTTGATTTTGCATGCAACAAATTTAATGTTTCAATGTACATAAAAAAATTGGTGTCATGTCCCAAAACACCAGAAGGTATAAAGAAACCCCAAAGGTAGCCTTGGAGAGGATCAAACCCCGAAGGGGACTTTATTTGAGAGATTCTGGCAATGCGTGGGTCCATACATTAACATACAGGAGGTATAGATATGCACTGGGATACAACAACAGGACTAGAAAACGTGTATAGATGAGGCACATACACTCTATGGACAAAAGTATTGGGACACTTGGCCATTACACCTACAGGAACTCTTATGACATCCCATTCTAAACCTATAGGCATCGATATGGAGCTGGTCCCTCCCTTTAGAGCTGTAACAGCTGCCATTCTTCTGAGAAAGCTCTCCACAAGTTTATAGAGTGTCTATGGGAATTTTTGCCCATTCATCCAGAAGAGGATTTATGAGGTCAGGCACTGATTTTAGATATGAAGGTCTAGTTCATTCCAGAAGTGTTCAGCTGGGTCAAGGTCAGGGCTTTGAAGTGAAAGTAATTGTCATTGTCATTGTTGACACACCACAGCATATCTCCTGCATTTAACTGTGACATAGTAGTGGACAGATAATTCAGCACCTATGGAACAGGGCTTGGGGGGGCAATACCTTGCTCAAGGTACCTCAGTAGCACCTGGCTGGTTAAGGATTCAAACCAGCAACCTTTCAATCACAAATGCACCTCTCTAACCATTAGGCTACTACTACCCTAGGAAAAGGCCACTCAAGTTCTTCCACACCAAACTCACTCAACCATGTCATTATGGACCTTACTTGTTCATTGGGACACAGTCATGCTGGAACAGTTTCTGTTGTCCCTAAATGCTTCTACTTCGCAGTAATACAATTTACAGTTGAATATTTAGCTGGGAAGAAATTTCACAAACTGACTTACTGCAAAAGTGGCATCGTATGACAGTAACACGCCTGAAATCACTGAGCTCTCTTCAGAATGACCCATTCTTTCACATTCAAAATGTTTGTAAACCTGACCGCATGGCTAGGGCCTTCATTTTATACACCTGATGCAATGGGTCTGAATGAAACACTTGAATTCAATGACTGAGAGGTATGTCCCAATACTTTTGTCCAAATAGTGTATATACAATGAGAGGATGAGAGGTAGGTGTGCGAGGTTAACATATCAGGGCGGAGAACCATCAGAAGAACATCAACCGTTGGATACAGTTGGGAGGGAGAACTGGGAGGGTTAAGGAGGACCAGCAGCGGCCCCTGCTGGCCACACAGGGGATAGGCAGGACAAATCCTGACAATGGACAAATACTACAAAACTATAACATTAATATTTAACCAGTTACTGGCTTAGTTATACTTATTTTCTCCCAAAGTAACTCTCTGCTAATTAACTTTCCCATAGCAGATACCGCGACTACTTGATTATATATAATCTGAAAACCACTAAAAATATTAAATTTAATCAAACTCTTTTAAATACACGAAATAAACCTCCATCCGGCTCATTACTAAACATGCTTCAACATTTATACAAACAGGTGGCTCAAATTTATTCCCCTCAATGCTGGATGAGCCAGGAACCATATCCTGTCTTCACAAACACACACAAAAGACAGCTTGCTTTTTGCGCGCAGCAGCTTACAAACATAAGCTGGTACGCGATAATAAACATGCCCTTCTGTGGTCTGGAAGTATAAAACCAGAAAACATTAACAACAGCAGTTGCGTGCGGTATTTATCCAAAATTGTATCTGGTGCACCCTTTTCTAATCGGGACAGTCGCATCGTGAACATTTATGCACCGATATGAATCTGTCAATCTTAGCACCCCTACTCCTGGGTAAGTGGCTATGTAAAATGAATAGCACTGCACAACAAAGTTTTTGCTTCTTGAACACTGTTGGGTGTTCCTTATAGATTTTTGGCTGCTGATAATGAAAATCATATCCAAATTTGCCCATCACATACCGTTTCATCTAAAACTTCAGTTTCGTCATGTTTTTTTCTTATATTTCTGTCCAAAAATGTTTGTTTCTGTAAGGGACCTATCAACAATGTTTTGTACAGTCTGGGCATGTCCAGGCATGGAATCAGGCCAGGTTGGAAGCTTTTCTGTGGAAGTTTGTAGCCTGGGCATGACACTGCCTCAGCAAGTGGGTTGCATGCACAGGTGCTGCTCATTAGGTTAATATAGACCCGATAGTGTGTTTGTATTGTTTCAGCATATAGCATTGCTCCAGTAGCAATGTAACAAGTAAGCTAGATGCTATAGATGTTTGCAGGACGATTGGTGTTGGTCAATATTACTTGTCAATATTGTAACAGGGGCGGCATGGTGGTGCAGTGGTTAGCACTGTTGCCTCACACCTGTGGGATCGGGGTTCACGTCTGCGCCCAGGTTCCATGTGTGTGGAGTTTGCATATTCTCCCCGTGGGGTTTCCTCCAGGTACTCCAGTTTCCCCCCACAGTCCAAAAAACATGCTGAGGTTAATTGGAGTTACCAAATTGCCCGTAGGTGTGACTGGTGTGTGTGTGTGTGCCCAGCGATGGGTTGGTGCCCCGTCCTGGGTTGTTCCCTGCCTTGTGCCCATAGGCTCCGGACCCCCCGCGACCCAAAATGGAATAAGCGGTTCTAGAAAATGGATGGATGGAATATTGTAACAGCTGTGATACATTCTGCTATATTTGTGGCAAATATATGTTTGCGCCTCAGAGACGCTCAATGACTACTCTTGTGAAGAAAGCATATCATCTGTACTTCGGCTGTAAAATCAGTGATCAAAACAAGAAATGGGTGCCTCACATTTGTTGTGCAACATGTGCTGTCCAGGTACTAAAATTTCTTTGTTTCGAAGCCGCCAGGATGATTTAACCACATTTTTTTGCACAAGTTGACAATCTTTGTTTCTTTGGTGACATCGAAGGATTGTTCTCTGCTTTGGGTTGTGACCATGACTCGGTAGAGTGGTGTCGCTTTATTGATTCATCAATGTTACACCTCACAGCTGGTCTCCTACACAATGGCAACGTTCATCCTTCAATACCTGTTGGCTATGCAGCACACATGAAAGAAACCTACGAAAACATGGAAATGTTGCTGAAGCACATCCAGTATAGCAAGTACAGTCGTGGCCAAAAGTTTTGAGAATGACACTAATATTGGTTTTCACAAAGTTTGCTGCTTTGGTTTTTATGATGGCAATTTGCATATACTCCAGAATGTTATGAAGAATGTTCAGATGAATTGCAAAGTCCCTCTTTGCCATGAAAATGAACTTAATCCCAAAAAACCCATTTCCACTGCTGAGACCATTTCAGTAATCTTCTCGTTAACACAGGTGAAAGTGTTGACGAGCACAAGGCTGCACATCATTCTGTCATGCTGATTGAGTTAGAATAGCAGACTGGATGCTTTAAAAGGAGGGTGATGCTTGAAATCATTGTT
>JAAGVU020000001.1:23365756-23381356 GCA_011763525.2 Mormyrus iriodes | reverse complement strand
GCAAGGCAGGGAACAACCCAGGATGGGGCGCCAACCCATCGCTGGGCACACTCACACACCATTCACGCACACAGGCACACCTATGGGCAATTTGGTAACTTTGGAATATCCATTCTCTCACTATTGCCCAGAAAAATGCCAAGCTAAAGATTAAGTGAACAGATTCTTTTGGTGGAAAATTGAAATTCATCTCAAATAAGTTTAATGAATGACTTATTTACTCTTTAGCCTTCAGTTACCTTGTATGAAGACTTCTTAATAGAATATTTCTACTGAGCACTTCAGAAAATGTTACCACTATTAACTAAGTTTCAGAGAAGTGTACATCTTAAGCAATCATGAAGTCTCACAACCTTGAAGTTCAAGTTTTAAAAAGTTGTTCTAATGCATTTGAAAGAACTTTGAGAACAAAAAGTTGTTCCCCATGTCACTAACTTGTTAAGAATTGTTTCTTTTTCCTTTTGTGTGCAGTAACATCATTATATGCTTGCACAAATATGTAATTATCTTAGACTGTTTTGGATTAGTAGTGTGAACACTATACTGATTACTGGTAACCTTCTGCAGCTCTGCTGAATACTGCCTGATCTGATCAGGATGCAGGGTAGGATGAGCGACACACGTTGAATGCAAACTTAGACAAAATAGTGCTTCTGTATGATTATTTTATTAGTCTACAAAGTATATTATACTTATTTAGCAGGAGCTTTTGAGCAAAGCAGAATACAAGTGATGCAGGTAATAGGTCTACATTACAAGCACAGGGTTTCCAGCATTAGTCAGCTGGCTGGCGTGAGGTTCTCATTTCGAGACAAGCCTGCACACACATGCACACGTGTATGTAACAGTTTTACCACCTTGTAAATTGTAGGGTTTGCAAACTACCGTAACGCTTGTGATGCGGCTATTTTTAGGTTTAGAATGGAATAATATAGATTAGCCGTAAGATTTCTTGCGTGAGCGTTACGACAGATGCGTGACAGTTGGCAGCCCTGCAAACAGACTGTTATCAAGGAGCCAACTCTGGTCCAAGTGTCACTGAATTAGCCTGTTTTTGCATACAGCTATCATATTTATGAAAACGCAGTTCAACGTGTTTTTTTTACACATTAGCAGTCTCTATCTTTAATTATATACAAGGAATTTTAGGCACACTATTCTTGTTAAGCAATAGCATTTTTTTCATTTTAAACTAAACACGTCTTGGTGCTTCGCAAAGACTGAGTTTTCGCAGAAGTGCAGTGATTTTATTCTTTTTGATTTGTACGGGTTCACAGCGAATACAGCCTAATTAAACTAATAGTTCAACAATATAATTAGAGTATCAGCATTCCATCGACGTTTGTCCCACGTTCCGTTCCTTTGACTCAATATTATCTAATATGACGGGCAACGGTTCTTAATAAAGGGATTATTAGTATCCGTTTATTACTATTTTTTAAGAAATGTATTAGTTATACGTTTGTTTAGCATTTCGTGCCCCATGAGAGTGTTGAATTCACACTGATGTTGTCCAATGATGCTTTGGATAAAAAAAAAATGTATAATACATAGGTGTTCCTGAACGCACACCCAGCGAGTATTTTTAAGGGTGTGGAATTTAAAACAGTCTCCGCATACGCAGCCTTTACACAGAGCGAATTTGACCGTGATGGAGCGGGATCTGCGACGCCTTGACAGGGACGCCGACTGGACGAGCTGGAGGCGGGGGCTGCGCCTCCCCCTCCCCGCGGGAGTCTGAAGGAGGACCGGCTGGCTCTGTACCGTCAGTCTCCGCAGCTCACTTCTCCTGTGTACTTGGGTTTATTGTGGTCCTATTCCGATGTGCGCGCGCCCAGAGAACGCGGATATTATAATAAACGGCGGCGGCGCGTTGAATGCCCGATGCGACTCCGGTAATGTTATTGTAGCGGCTGAAGGAGTATCGACGCTCACCGACTGCGGTCTCCTGTGCAGCCAGCGAAACGTATATTGAGAAATAACTGGGGGGGGGGGGAAGAGAGGGGGGGGGTGAGAGAGGGAGGGAAAGAAAAACAATCCGTCTGTTTCCATGGACAGCACGTCCATAATTACTCAGGTTGCCAACCCAAAGGATGAAGAGATCGTTTGCAATCAGGAGAAAGGTAGGCAGCATGACGCTTCTGCATGGATATAAAATGTGGTGCTGAATTATTCTGATGTTGTCGCAAATGACTCGTTTTATTACGCGCTTCTGATCTTCCGTGTCTTCCATGCGGTCCTGTGATCTATCCAGCCATCACGTTATAGTGTTGAAAACAAAATCCGGTGGAACACGTGTTTGGCCAGTCGCTGAGGAAATTGCATAATAATAATTATTGATAATAAATACTTAGAATTGTAAGGAAGGGTCGTAGAGCTGTCATCATTCGTATGGCTAAACATTTGGAAAGGTCGCTTGCATGGTGGTTTTACCGGAGAGACAGCCAACTTGTCACTTTAAGCTTCTTAAGATTATACTTGCCCTGTCTGGTCAGTTCATTTCCCACTTTTATTTAATTTTTTAAAAGCCCGTTAGAGCTCATAAACTGGAATGGTTGTATGTGGGTACTGTTTGGTAAACAGTTTAATTAGGGAGTATTGTAATGCCCGCAGATTGCTGGGTGCATGGCTTTAAATTATAAATTAGACGTCTAGATACTTCCGAATATGAAACCGAATGTAAAACCTGGAGTGTGATTGTCTCATGTACTAAACTTAACATTAGCTTGGTCATTTAATTAAATTCTTAGGGTCTTCGTTTCAGCGCAGAGATAAGTGATTATGTAAAAGAAAAACACTAGATAAATCAACATGGCTAAATACAGCTCTGTTGACGAGACAGGCTTAATTATTATACTAAATTGCTGCCGTAGCCTGTTATAAATCACATACAATTATAACCTGTAGCCAGTGTGTGTTGTAGGTTTATCGCTGGAGATATTTTGCAACGCGAGCTGCAAGGTTGTGTTTTTCGCAGTTCTGCTAATTTAGTGAGGTTGGCAATAAACTTCTGTTACTTATGCAAAATACTCAGCACGCGCTACATACTTTCATTTCCTTATTTATAAACAAGTCTCATATTGCCTATATAAAACTTTTGCCTAGTATTGCCTATGTAGAGTGAGGCATTTAACAGTGAAAATTTGACCTTCATTACATAGTAGTAGTAGTAGTAGTAGCAGTAGTTTAATCATTAAAAATCTAAAAACAACTTTGGTCTTATGTCCTTATCATCAAATTATTAAAATCAAATTAAGCAATATAACGTATACTAATGTAGGAATAGTAACATATTATAACATAAATGGAGTTTTATTTAACATAAATTGAGTCTAAATGAATGTGAGGAAAATAAGCAAGCATTTTGAGAGATTGCAGAATCAGTTAGAGTTTATATAGTGTTATACCTTTAAAGTTAGAGGTTCTTAGACATATACTTGAAGTGATTTGTAAACATGATTTGACTCTGTTCAAAAATGGTCACTATGGAAACATTTGCTTTTTGTCATATGAACAATAGATGTTGTTATGGATGTTCCATCCTCTGTTATGGAGAACAGCAATAGATATTTAATACTGCTTTGTAACATTGATTGCGACATGTCAAAGTTGTGTTATATAATGTCAGCAGAGGGCGCTGACCTGAACTGCACTAATTGTTGGCATGTACAATGCCTAGGAATTGATTGGATTTCAAAGATCGTAAATGACTGGCTGCTACTTTTGCTTTGCAAAACCATATCTCTAACTAATATTAACTGTTACATAATATAATACACCCACTCGTTCTTCTTGAACACCAGCTTTTGTACAGATTAATGCTTTAGACTATCTTCATACTGTTGAACCATTTCTGGTGATGATAATGCAGCAGTAAAATTCATAGTTGGGTGGGGGCGGGGTGCCTGAATGTTCGGTTCGAGCAAGTCCATCAGATAAGACCAGAGGGGCCATAACATTTTGTAAATATGGTGACAACTCATGAATGATATGGAAGGAAGTCAAGTCATGACTGCACTCAAGATGTCAGATTGTCTTTTAATATGTAAACTGATTCTCATATTAGCAGAGCTGCCACTAAGGGGGAGAATGGGGAAGGCTTTCAGGACCTCAGACACTAGGGGGGGCTGTGTGTGTGAGTGTGGATAATGGTAGCTTTGGTTTGGGCAAGGAGGGGGGCATTTGCTGGACTTTTTCATGGGCCTGACCATGTCTTTGTGTGCCCCTGCACATATGTATCAATCCTTCTTCCATAATAGGTTATCCAGCACAGTGAGCCTAGAACCTATTGCAGAAAGCATAGGGCACAAGGCAGAGGACACCCTGGACTGAATGCCACTCTATACAAGGACACACACTACCCCATCAGTTCATGTAAAAAAACATGACTGTGGGAGGAAGCTGGAGTATGGAGAAAAAGCCCTCAAACATGGGGTAAAAGTTCCAGACACATGGCTGGATGCAGGACTCGACCCCACAACCACAGTGCCACCCATTGCTAAACAAGCTTCTGGCAGTCTCACCCATCACTTTTTCCAGTGTCCAAGCACTACTCTTTATTTCCCACTTCCATCCTTGGAATGTCCGAGCTGACCACCAAAGTCACTGTTTCCATTGACGTCATCCTCCTGCAGAATGCCTCTTCATGCCAGGAAGGTAGAAGTTATAGGGAGAGGAGTGTCTTCTGTCATCACTCTGAGGAAGAAATTACATTTGGAGCAGACATATTCAGTAAGGCCCCGGCATGGGCACGCTGTGTCCTACAAGAACAGTAATATACAAAATGACACAGAAGTGAATTACTTTTAAGTAATTTGAGCAGATAGGTTTGCCTTGGATGGGGGGCGCTGGCAGTGAAGCTTGCCTAGGGCACCACATGGGCTTCCACTGGTGCTGGATGGCACTGCTACTTGCTACTTCCAGGACTGAAGGTTTGAATCTCATTCCCACTATCTACATATGCAGTTTGTGTCTTTTCCCCACATTGTGGGAGTCAACCAGATACTCCAGTTCCCTCCCACAGTCCAAAGACATGCTGTTAAGTGAATTGGTGTTTCTAAATTACCCTTAGTGCATGATCCCAGTGGTGGACTGGCGTCTCTTCAATGTGCTTCCTGAAATAAGCTCTCATACTCTCTGTGACCCTGTACTGCTGGCTGTAAGATGGATGGCTGTTATTCACCCGGCTAAATTAGTCCTGGCTGGCAGATTTCAATGTCTCATAGGCTTGCATTTTCCTTCCACTCCGGGCTACTAGTCTTGGCCCATGTGATTCACGATGATGTAATTTGATTGATAATGAGACAATAGAATCTACAGCATGAAACAGACTTAGTTCATTTTCCATAATTTTTAGATTCTCATTCTTACAGCACATCTACTGCAAAGTTAATACACTTAAACGGCTACATCAAACCATTCACATCAACTTTGACACAGCACACTACCTTGACTTTGCTGACAAGGCAAAAAAAGCACAATCGGAAGTAATCTGTAATGAGTAAGGGAAATTAAATGCCCGCTGCTTAATTTAAGGAAGATGGATGATTAAATCAAAGAAGGGAAAAAATGTTACATTTCCTGATTTGGTGACAATGCAGAAGTAGGACAGTCAAATGTTTTTTGTGCAGAATGATATGCAGGAATGACGCGGGTCCTCCATTCCTTTTTTTCAACGTGACAATAACATTTTAATGGAGGACATGCTGGCACAGAACCCACTGTCATAGGAGAAGCCAGATGGAGCTCGCTGTAGCAATGGAAATAACCCGCAAAAATCCCGATTAGAGTAAGGAAAGGGGAAGATTTAACCCCCCTCATTTGTAGTTGCTTTGTTATTAAGACATGCCAGTTGTGTTCATCTTAGGCGCAAATCAGCAGGTTTGGATGCTATGCCTGTGACTGGAAGGTCACTGGTTCAAATCCCAGGGTCAGCTGAGTGATATCACCATTGGGCACTTGAGCAAGGCCCTTAACCCCCAATTGCTCAAAGAGACTGGCTGATCCTGCCTTCTCAAAAAATGTGCTTTGGGTAAAAGCATATGGTAAATTAAATGCATAGGGTTATTTTGCAACTTCTATTGGAAATTATTTTAAAAAACCAAAAAACTCCATTCGGAGGCTTGGTAGGAGTCAGCGTCCAACCTAAGTGCACTGTCAGGTAACGCATGTCAATTTTCCACCCTCTGAGTAAATTATTTTTGCCGTCTCCCTGTAAACAGAATTGTATGAGGTTTACATCTGTCTTGGTCCCCTGTGCTCACAGTCGTTTCGATATTCCTGGTCCTCTATGAAATAACATGTTTTCATATGCCAGAGAGTGGTGTTTCTCAGCCCAGTCCTTAGGGACCCCCACACAGTCCACATTTTTTCTCCCTCCCAAACCAGACAATCAAGAACACCGAATAACTGCCACAGGTTTGTTGCGAGGGAACAAAAATGTGGACTGTTTGGGGGTCCCCAAGGATTAGGATGCGGGACACTACCATAGAGGATTGTTTTGTTTTTCTTTGTTATACTCTAGTTGTGAAGTCCTCTCTCCTTTTTCTTCAAACTTGAAAAGCCCATGTGTTTTTTTCCCAAATTCACAGTGTGACGTGTTTCTGTCCTCTAGCCGAGCCGGTTTTCCTGCAAATTCCCCATATAGCATGTCATATACACATCCCACAAATTCACTAACTGCAGGCTTCTCTCTGTATCGATCTCTTTGGAGTCTCCTTAAAGAGTATGTGATTTGGCCTCCACTGAGTCTTTTTAACCCAGTGATACTCAACCCAGTCCTCGGAGACCCCCAGACAGTCCACATTTTTGCTCCCTCCCAGATCCCGGCACTGGCTTGAGGAAGGAACACTACGAAGGAGCGAGGGGCTCAGGAAAGCAAGAGTCGGTCCACAGAAGCAACCAGCAGGCACCCAACCAGTCACGGGAAACACTCATACAGTGTCTGGTTGAGTCACTGTGACTTAATGAATCCCTCCAGGACTCCCAGTCACAAACTCAGGGTTACATCCAAATTGTAGCATGAGCTGTAGGGTTGGGCCTGGACTCAGGGAGGGCTCCTTCTCTGATTGCGTCCCCATGGTGTCCTCTCTTTCGCTTTTAATAAGAATGCGCACCACAGTGAAAGTTCTGGAACACTTCCTTTAATTGTCATGTTATAAGAATGATGACCAGAACATAACATGCGTATTACCCAGCTGTACGATTAAACTATGGTAGGTAAGTCCCAAGGGAGACACAGGAATGGAGATCTGTACATAATTCGTTTTGGTAATTATCCAGGTGTGGTGAATACAGTGCCTACAGGAACAATGCACTATTTTAATTATTTACACAAACTGCTGTGTGTCTTACTGAAGACAAAACACAGTCAACGTGTGTCTTACAGAAAAAGGGTGCAATAGGAGCATGGGTACCCTGGCAGATTCACAGGGTCCAGCAAATTTTGTTCTGAGGCCCTGGTAAACATGAAATTATATTTTGTTTGGAGGCCCTGAATTTCTAGCTACACCCCTGCTGGAAGGTAAGCAGTGTGCACAATAAATGTTGTTGACTTTATATTAGAGGAACGATAGCAATCCTGAACTGCTGAAAGATACTGCAGTGAAAGTGAAACGTTCATACCAAATTCTGGGCGAGGTTGTGGAAGGGAGGGTCAAACACATTTCAGACAATGGAATATTCCTTGTAAAACGCTCAGTCTGATGATTTGAGATGTGGAATGTATACAGCACCACCCAAAATGGGAGAAGTCTGAGCCTTTTTCTGAAGCAGAGCAGCTGACAAGAAATGAGTTTGACAGAGACCACCTTAAATGAGACTGAAGTAACTATCAATGTGCTAGTGATGGGTAGCGTGCTCAAAACGCCTGGCCATCATAGTAGCACTTTCTTATGCCCCCCACCTTAAAAAAAATCCCCACCCCAGTAAAACCACTTCTAACAGTATTTGGCAGCATTTTGTCACAACGATCCCCCTTTTTTGGCAGGGTTTAGGAAGGTTGAAAGGATTGAGGATAAGATGGACAGAATCAAACATGGGAAAGTCCTCAGGGAAGCCCTGATTCACTCCACAAGAGTCCTTTAAGCTGGGACAGTGAGCCTAAGTGTCAAGGAAACCTGGGAGTATGAAACAGGAACGTGAATATCCTGCAGAGGTCCTGGCAGAAACTGACACTGAATCCAATCGAGAATAGATGGCAGAAAGATCACTGTCTAGTGGCCAGCTTGGTAATCAGGCAAAAACATTCTATGAATAATGCAGGACCCAGATGTTTTAATAGGGGGTACAGGATTACATGCAGTTTTTAAAGGTGAATCAATCGAGTATTGACTTGTATAGCTAAGACAGAAACATATTTTTAAAAATATATATTTGATATGTTTTTTGCAATACAGAAAAAAAACTATTTAGAGGCACCAAAGTCTTGGACTGTAGCAGTAATAATACTATATGTCTGCTTCTCAAGGAAAAACTTGAAAAAAAGTATTTTTCGTTTTAGGCAAAAATATTAGATTTTTTTTGTATCTTTGTATATTTTATCAGATAAGCAACTGAATGCTAATAGAACTGACTTCTGAGAGGAAAATAGAAATAAGATATGAGAAAATCCTCTAATGGAGTAATATTTATGTAAATATTAATGATTGAATGACATCACCTTCCTGCAAATGCACTCAACTCAAGATGCTCCTATTAGGCTGTGCTACAGAGCAATAAACATTCTGCCAACATTGTCAGTAAAGAGAAGCCGCTATATTGCACCTCTTATCTGATAGGTGCTGTGTTGCTCGGCAGGTCAGCACGCTGTGGCTGTGGTTGGAAGGTTGCTCGTTTGAGTGCTGTGGTTGACAGAGTGATTTTACCATTGGGTCCCTTAGCAAGGTCATTAACCCCAATTGCTCCAGGGACTGTCTGACCCTGCTTTCCCAGTTGTCTGTTTTGTTGGATAAAAGCAACTGCTAAATAAATAAACTTTAGCAATTGGCAGTTAAGGGCCTTGTTCAGGGGCCCAACAATGAAATCACTCTGCCAACACTGGGATTTGGACCTACGACCTTCCAGTCACAGACACAGTACCCTAACCCGCAGAACCCCACATTGCCCTTTTAAATGGCTTGGGTGACTGGCTGAAGGATGTTTTCTTAGTTAGCTAGTTAAGGTTCTTGCAGTGAACCTCAAGAGTAAATGACGAGTAAACAGTCCTAGGGAAAACCTGTAGATAAAGATCTTGCCCTCACCTGCCACTTCTTCTAAGAAATTTGTATTGATGAATATATAAATGGACCATATTTCTTCCTCATGAACAAGCATTTAATAGTATTGTGTCTGGCAGAGCCAGTGCAGTTTGTATTTTGGTATTTTGATGCCGTTAGAAACCCTGCTGTGCATATTACTAGCTGAGGTTGTTCTAAAAAGCAGGATTTATGACTTATTGTCTGTCGCTGGCCTTGCTTTTATTTCTGCATTAGAGGTGGTCAGCTAGGTTCAGTTACAGTCTAAGGAATGAAGCCTGGATGTTTGTTTGTACGAGCAGGTTGTAACTCAGCTGTGTCTGTCTGCAGGGGCGTAGCTAGAATTTCTGGGCCCCCCTGACAAGATGTCAGGCCTCAATAAAACTAATAATTTTACATATTCAAAGGCCCTAGTAAAGTGCTGGGCCTCTTGAATCTGTCTGGATATCCATACCTCTGCTGTATTTGGGAATAGCTGCGGCTGTGAGGGTGGTAGTTTTCGGAGGTCTGCACCTGTGAGACTGGACAGTCCTGGATGTGTTTCACGAGCTCCATGTCTGGCTGAGTCTTGGAAAGCATGCTGTTCAGGGAGGCCCATGTAGGGGACCGAAGTCTACTGCCTGCCCTGAACGGGCCTCCCTGTTTTCCTGCACTGCTGCGGTCTACTCCCTCTCTAACACCCTGAAGCAAAGGAATGGGCCAGAGGTGTGTCACATGCCCAAATGCAATGGGTTTTTTGGCCGTTTCAGGAGTTATTCTCCCTCTTCTTGCTCATTTTTTTAGGTTGCAAGTATGTGAATTTCAGGGGGATTTTTTTGTGACTTCAGAGGTCTGGAATGAGGGAGCTGTAGTGTGTTGTAATGACACAACTTCCTGCAAGTCACTCAGTGCTGGAATCAATAAGGAGGGCTGCGAGATGTTTCTTGGCAGGAGGAGGATTTCACTGCTGTCTCGTTTCCCGCGGTGCATGATCTTAGCATCCTGATTTAATTAAACGTGAGCCGTTAACAGGCTGTCGCCTCAAAATCTGTGTTTATCAACAAATTGGCAATGCTGAAGCCCCACGCGCCGACGCCGATTAGAGGGAATTATGGCTGAGGGGAAGTAATTTCTTAACTTGTTACTTGGTCGTACATTTCAAACCACTTTTCAGACGCTTGTTTCTGTAAAATACTTAAAATGAAGGAAAGGTAAACATGAATCATGTAAAAGCAAACAGTGAATCGGGTTGATTATTAGCATATGGGCATACGGTTAGCCATCCCAAGCCTAGTCTTGTCTTCATCCTCAGAAAAAATCGAGCTAAAAGCACCCTTTTTTTTCCTTAGACAAGTACAGAGTCATTTTGACATTTAGCAGCAACCACAGAGCTGGGATTTGGTGCCAAGGAGAGAGCAGGAGTGAAATGGGGGTTTTATTGACATGCCAGAATACAAAATAAACCCAGACTTTTGGGAATCACCAAAACTGAGCCACAACTGACAGAATGTAAGAGATGTTCCCAGGTACTAAAGCACAGCTGCCTGGATGATGCGCTATGAAAATGAGAAACTCTTAATCATCTGTTACATACTCTATTTGTGGTACAATGGTTGCCCCCTATTGATTGGGTTTCCCTTAGTTCCCCCAGGCTCTTCCTTTCAGAGGTGGTTGAATTGACCTAAAAACCAGCTGGTCATCAACATGGGGCTGAGAGGTCATGCGACTCGGTGTGGTGTGCCTGTGATCAGAAGGTCACCAGTTTATATAGAACTGGCAAGGCCTTTAAACCTTTGGCTGACCCTGAGCAAAAGAGCGTTCCAGTGCACCTCTATTTTTTCTTGTGGAAATGGCAAATAAAGCATTATTTCAGATGGGTGACCAGCCTTGTTTCAGAGTCCTGCTCTTCATAAACTGACACAATACAAAACTCACATGACTCAAAACGGCTAGCGGTCAAGGATAGGAACCAGTTCTATCTTAAACCACGTCTGAAGAGCACAGTTTACAATCTGTTGATAGATCAGGTTGTGGTAGATGTTGTTCAGTATGTAGCATATAAGATTAGGATAAGCAAGTTTAAAACTGCTGATGCCTCGGAAAAACAAATAATTCTCACTTCATTTTGCTGATTATCATTTCTCTCCTTCTGAATGGGGAGCCTTCATGGTAAGTTTTGGGTCCCTGTGGGCGGATGACTTGTGTGAAATTTATTCTAACTTAAGGCTTTGTTTCAAGGAGCTATCAGAGGCCCAGAGGTTTTCATCATTCTCTACTGATGATCTGGAATGTTCTGCTCAAGAAATCTCGAGGCATTCAGGTACCTATTGGATGAGCCTGGTAATCAGATCAGCGCAGCCACGAGGATTTCTTGATATCCCTGCTGAACACATGTTGACAGCCTGTGGGAATCACTCCCACTCACCAGCTGAATCGCATCACAGAAGCTCTTAACCCGAATAACATTTATACATCTACACCACTTCAGTCTTAGCAAGTACAAGAAAAGAGTGTTGTAAGGTACTTAGAATAAATTTCACTTTCAGGGTAAATCAGTGTTTCTCAACCAAGTCATCGGGGACCCTCAAACAGTCCCTCCCAGCTTCCAGCCAATCAAGCACTCTGAAAACATGAAGTCAGGAGTGTACACAGGGGTGGGGCCACAGAGGCATTGGCCTGAGCTCGCGGAGTGCCCCCTTCCTTGTCACTCACTGAATCCAAGCATATCATTGGCTAATGAGAAGATTGACCCCTCTGTATGAATTGTGGTCTATACAATGGAGGAGGATATCAGAATGAAAATAATATGTTAACAAAATAAGTACTAAAATATACAAATATATAAAGTATACAAAAAGTAAAGAAAAAAATAAAAGAAAATAATTAATTGCAGGTTGCAGTTGTAGCTTATCTGACTGTGTGGTGTTTGCGATCCTAATGGTCTGGGGATTGCAGGCAAGGGCCACCCTGGATGGGATGTCAGTCCATTGCAGGGCACACATACTCTCACCAACGATAACAGGTGAGTGCATTATATTTTATATAGATCTTGGTCATCATTTATTGAACTTCAGTTTCCAGAACAGATGGTTCGGTACCTAATAAGGAGTCTCACCTGAAGGCCCCATGAACGGATTTCTGAGGTCATCTCACTGGTTCAGTGGGCTGACCCAGCCCCCACCAGAGGGATTATATCTCTCAGGTGACACAGCAGTGTTTTGGAATCCCTTGAATAGAGGATTATAGTCTTGAGAAATGAAAAGTCTAACCTGACACAGAATTTATAATTTATATTGATGAATCTTTGGCCATTTTGCTTACTGTAATACTGTGGATGTCACTGATACAGGTGTTCCTCAACTTATGATTAATTTACATTCTGATGAACCCATCATAAGTGGAAAATATTCTAAGTCGAATATGAATATGATATGATAAATAAGTAAATAAACAATTACCTGCGATACGTTGCTAACACTGAGATTTTTACGCTTGTGACTACTGCAATGACTAAAAACACAGACCCGGAATCATACGGCATATCACCAGCCCAGGAACAGATGAAAATTCAAACTACTGAATATACATCTCTATCGCATCATCGTAAAGTCAAAATACCATAAGTCAACCATTGTAAAGCGAGGAGCATCTATTTTAATGGCTGGTATCTCCTGAGCACTTCTGATCTTATGATATCATGGGTTTTTGCACATCCTTGGTGTGTATGTGCATTTTGTATGAGTGTCAACGTCATCTTGAATGAACCCTGCCCCATTCACCATGCCTTCCAACGTAGCAACTGGCTCATTTCTTTCAAGATTGGATAAACATTCATTGAAAATATATCCATTCATTGCATTTCATACATGTTGCTTCAAAAGTCATTCATAACTTCAGAAATAAATCCATTTAGAATGTGGCCATGAAGAAATACCAAAACACTTTCAACTTACTGTCATTGTCATGGCCATCTCATGGGCGTGGGTGAAGAATGCATTTCCTTTGTCCAGCAGAACCGGGAAGTTGGATATAGGTGTCGATTCTCCACTTCTAAGGAAGCACAGGAGTCATGGGAGGCTAGCCAAAAGGGGACTTATTTTATTCATTTGTACTAGGTCCTGACAGGAAAAAAATTGACCCAGGTTAAATATAATAAGTCCATCCAACCAGGGAGTAACCCAGGAGGGGGCGCCAATCCATTGCAGGGCACACTCACACACACCATTCACACACACATGCAATCTGGTAACTCCAATTAAACTCAGTATGTTTTTGGAGTGTGGGGGGGCAAACCAGAGCATCCAGAAGAAACCTCACGATGACACAGGGAGAACATGCAAACTCCACACACATGGAACCCTGGTGGACACTCAAACTCTGATCCCAGAGGTGTGAGGCAACAGTGCTAACCAATGCACCACCCATTTAATAAATCAGAAATTTTATTTTGATACCAAACAAAGACACCAAAAATTTCAAGTCATTCTTATTAACAGTTTTTGAGATAGGACTATTGGCATACCCCCTGACCTGACAAGTGGGGACCTCATTTGCATTTCCATGGCCAGCTTCAGCCATTGATTGTGGCATTTTGCTACAAATCTTCTGAAAAACATTGCTGTTCAAGCTTTATTTTGACACCTAGTTTAGTGGGGGGTTTTTGATGGTGAAATTGACCAATATTTTTTTTGAAAGTTTGTTGACTCGATCAATGAATAATTTCAGTGTGTTTTTTGAAGGAAATAGCGACGAGGTATAGATTGCCAAAAAGAGTAAGAAATATCTTTTATTTTCACAAAATTCTTATTTAAATGTGATATCTCTGGAAAGAGAAATGATATGTTGAATCTGAAGGATTTTGGGCCATTTTTTATACTTTCCTTCAGAAGGTGTGCTTACCTGCCAGAACCTACTTGTATGACGATGAAAGCGTGATACGTTGTGAATGCTGCACACAACGTGATCAATTGGAGGCGATCATGATGCAACTGTGACGTCACCGCATCACTTCAATCCGACCCCACCTGCCTGTAAAGCAGTGTCAGCAGAACAGGATGGGGGGGATTCCTCTCCCCCAAGCAACTATTAGCTGTCCTGCTGAAGGATTTCCCTGCTGTCATCACAGATTCTCATCAGAACTTTGTAACTACAGCTATCCCAGACAATTTTCTGGCATGGTAAGAAGCTGCCTTTGCCTGTCAGACACTATCCTCTGGGCCTCGCTGGCTCTTTTTCCTACACTCTTCTTTCAGAAGTGGTTTGTGAATCTGTTGGGGTGGCATGGTGTCTCAGAGGGTAACACTATTGCTTCTGACCTGTACACCTGGGGGTTTGAATCCAGCCCTTTCTGTGTAAGTGGGATTTGCATGTTCTCCCTGGGCTGTGTGGTCTCCTTCAGTTTTCTCCTACTGTCTAAACACATGTAGTTAGGCACAGTAGTGTAAATTGTCCATAAGGTGTGAGTGTGCATGTGATGGACTTGCACCTTATCTAGGCTATACCCATGTCTGGGATAGGCTCTAGGTCCCTCTAACCAGCATAAGGGGATGGATGTCAGTTCCATTTTGATTGTGATGAGAACCTTTACCACCACATAGTCATTTTCATTTAAATATTATGACCATCAGTCAGTTAAATTTGTGACTGCAGGCTGCTCTGTTTGTGTACCTTATGATTTCAAACTTTTTAAAATTCTGTTAATATACTTTTATTTTATGGGCCGCATGTGTCTGTAGTCAGGCGATTCTAGAATTTTTTTAAGGTGGGGAGCATAAGAGGGTACGTAATTCCTTCAGAGGGGCCAACCCTATTATTAGCCAATGATATGTTTTGAATCAATGAGTGACAGGGGAGGGGGCACCCCAGGGCCTATCAGATGTCAGGTGGGGCCTGTGGCCCTGTGACCCTGCCCCACTATAAACCCCTGGCTGCAGTGGAAATTCCCACAGCTGCAAGTTAGTCTGTTTATGAAGTGGAAACAGTGTTTGTGTCAAAATCTGTTAATGGGTTTAAGCAGCATTGCATCCGTCTGTCTGTCCACAGCTCCTCCCGTATGGTATTTATTGCTCATAGCCCTCTGCTGCTTGGGGAGTACCACGCACACTTTGGCCTTTACCTGAGGGGGGCACTGTGGGCTAAAAAAGCATTCACATAACATCTGTTTAATTCATGAAGGAATTCAGGGCAGGTGCTCAAAGGATGCATGTTTGGCACTTTTTAAATACCGGCGTGCTTTTTGACACCTATTAAATCACCAGCATCTTTCCATTTATATCAGCTTTCCATTTATATTATTTTGCATTAATTTCTCCCCAAGCATCATGCAGTGAAATTTCACAGTCACATACTGTCCTGTAGATTCATAATTTTATGTCCTTTTTATTGATAA
>JAAGVU020000001.1:23349295-23364575 GCA_011763525.2 Mormyrus iriodes | reverse complement strand
TGACCTCTTTTAGAGTCTGGATGCTGGATAGAGAGTGATGCTCAACTTGTCTCTTCAGAATCCTCCATTGGTGTTCAATTGGGTTCAGATTCAGATACTTGGCCACTGAATCACTTTCACCCTGTTCTTCTTCAGAAATGCAACAGTGGCCTTAGATGTGTGTTATGGATCATTATCATGTTGGAAAAGTGCACGACGACCAAGGGCATGGAGTGATGGTAGCATCTTCTCTTTCAATATAGTACATGTGCATTCATGATACCATCAATGAAATGCAGCTCTCTGACACCAGCAGCCCTTATGAAGCCCCACATAAGGACACTGCCACCACCATGTTTCACTGTAGGCACCATGGATTTTTCTTTGTACTCCTCACTTTTGCGACACCATACAGTTTTGAAGCCATTGGTTCCAAAAACATTTATCTTGGGCTCATCACTCCAGAGTATAGAGTCCCAGTAGTCTTCATCTTTTTCAGCATGGACCCTGGCAAATTCTAGATGGGCTTTTTTGTGCATGGATTTTAGGAGAGGCTTCCTTCGTGAACGTCACCCATGCATGCCATTCCTCTGCAGTCTACACCGTATTGGTTCATGGGAAACAATCATCCCAGTCTGGCTTTATACTTCTTTAGCTAACTGCAGTGAATTTGCATGGCGATTTTCTTCAACCCTTTTCATCAGAAGATGCTCCTGTCGAGGTGTTAACTTCAGTAGACGGCCTGGATGTCTCTGTGAGACAATTGCAGTTCCATCTTTCTTGAACTTTTGGATCACTTTTGCTACAGTATTTTGACTGATAAGTAAAGCTTTTCTGATCTTCTTGTAGCCTTCACCTTTCTTGTGTAAAGAAATGATTTCCTTTCTCGGGTCATGTGACTTTTCCATGTGGTGCCATTGCTGACAGCATGGAATGGGAAGGGGTTTCTTTGTTAAGTAATGCCCTTTTATAGTCAAAATGCCTATCTAATGAATAATTACAGTCACCTGTGGTTGATATCTTGTTCATTAGAATTTTGTAGTCTAAAATTTACCTTTGTTCCTAAGACTTTCAATGGGGTGTACTCATTTTTGCATTTTACTTTTTTTGTGAGTAAATTAACAAATCTTGTTTGCAATCAATGCCCCACATTTCTGGGAGTATTTTGTAGTGTAGTATCCCATAGAAAATGTTGTTTCTGAAAAGAAACTAAAGGTTTTCTGACAAATCTGTTGGGGTGTACTCATTTATGCTGAGCACTGTAAATATGAACATCTATCCATCCATTTTCTGTAACTGCTTGTCCTATTCAGTGTTGTGGGGGGTCCAGAGCCTATCCTGGAGGCCATGGGCACAAGGCAGGGAACAACTCAAGATGGGGTGCCAACCCATTGCAGGGCACATTCACATACCATTCTCTCACACATTCGCACCTATAGGCAATTTGGTAACTTCAATCAACCTCAGCATGGACTGTAATTATAAAAAAAAATAACGATTATCTTGGTGAGTATGTGAAGTAATGCAACGCAATAATGCAGTGGTCCGCTGGATCTTGGAGCCACATTGAATATAACTTTTTGATTGGCTAATCCTGGAGTTGTGCTACTTGTGTTCTGACACATGACATAATGCTAATGAAATGTAGTGCTGAGCCACGTTGCCTGGTACTGAAGGCTGTCTCATACATACGGATATGTCTTAGCACAAACTGCCACTCTCGTTGGTGCTCCATCATAGTCTGCTTGGAGAATTCAAACCCCCAACTAGCCGACTCTCTCAGCCCCCCCTCCCCACCACCACTGCCCTTGTTATTTTATTACAGGTTGATTATGTAAGAAGAAGGCAGGGGTCTGGCCTGCGTTTCAGTTAATTTGTTTCCCTGCCCTAGCATGTACACAGCCTTGTGCCCTGTGCTTCCTGGGATAGACTCTAAGCCAACCACGACCTTGTACCAGAGAAGTAGTTATGGAAGATGGATGGGTGGATGATGGGTGGATGGATGGACTTCTAACATGAAATTGTTGTGAATGATTGCATTAAAATAGTTTTTAAAAAGTTTTTCAGGGCTTTTTGTCATAAATATAGTTTGTTATTGCAGTATATTGAACAGTATACTCATCCATCCATCCATCTTTCATCCAACAGTTTATCCAGTACAGGGCTGTTGGGTGTAATTCACCTGATGTGTGTCATGGTGTCACATCATTACAGGTTCTTTCAAGCATGAGGTTGTATTCTGAACATCTAGTCATTGTAGTGGTTTTAAATATGCTGTGATATTCCACATAGTGTCGACATAGTCCTGTGAAAATCAATGCTTGTTCTATTGATAGTAACATCTGTTCACAGCTATCAGTTGTAGACCCTTAGAAGCACAGAAAGACATTTCCGACACATCTGAGACACCTTCACATCAGAGATATGCATCTACAAATTGTTTTCTTGCTCCACTTTGTTTCATACGTCTTACAGAGCAGTCAGTCATCATGAGCGACAGTTGTTAGTTGTTTCACTAGACCTCAAGATGAAACCATATTTGGCTATATTTTTATATTTTATGTCCGTGTTTCCCAACCCTGTCCTTGGGGACCCACAGACGGTCCACATTTTTGCTCCCTCCCAGCTCCCGGCTTCCGTTCATGCTGTACATGGATGTTTAACGTGCAAATCGATCAGACTTGCTTTAATAAAATGATCAGTGCTGATAGGCATGTGGTCACCATCCAGAACTATCAGTAGACCTTTTCATTAGGGCCAGTGTTCGGCTAAGTGAGTTAGGCTCCTGTTCCTGTGATGGGACAATCACTGGTTCAAATCCCATGGTTGGCAGAGTGATGTCACCATTAGGTCCTTAGCTCCCATTTACTCCAGGGACTGCCTGATCCTGCAATCTCTCAAAAACATGCTTTGCTTTAGATGGAAGCATTTGTTGAATAAATAAAAAGTAACAAGAGTGGGAATTAAGAAAAAATAAGGTCACTGTGGTAGGTAATGATATCATCATTGCAAGATGAAGGGCAGGGCCATGGCTGGTGGAGAGCTTGTTCATTTAGCTGTGCCTAATTACCAGTAGGCTAAAATGGGCTTCTGTTTCATGTCTCAGCCTGAAAAAACACCCCCACAGTCCAATGTAGCCCATTACAGTCATACACAGGCCAGATGTCCTCAATGCACCTGTTCTCATATCAACATAATAAGGCTAATACAAGAAGTATGATGGGATATTTATCAGTTAATCAGGGGTTTATACAGGGACAGGGCCACAGGGGCACTGGCCCCAGCTGAATGTTGACTGGCCCCCAAAGTGCCCCCCTCCCCTGTCACGCACCAATTCAAAGCATATTATTGGCTAATGAAAAGGTTGGCTCCTCTATATAAATTATGGCCTTTAAATATCCTAAAAAATACATTTAATGCATAACTGACCTAAGCCTGGTAGCCTGGTAGCTCTGTAGCCTCACATTGCTCATTGTGGGTGTAGCTTGTAATAATGTGGTTTCCTCTGCTGCTCAGTTCATTCTGGGATAGGCTCAAGGCCACCGTGACCCTGTAATGCATAAGTGACACAGATGGACGTATCTCCTATGCCTGTGTTGCGTTTGTGAAGCTTTATGAGGTTAAGTGAAGAATATTATTACCCTGCTGCTTTTTAAATCTGATTCCTCTCCCAGCACCTGGTTTGCATAATGTTTATACCATATGGCGCATTAGACGTACTCGGGGGTAATGGCACGTTTGTTCCAATCTTGGCGCGTTGCCGTGGCGAGGAGTTGCGATGCAGAAAACCCTTTTGCCATTCTACCTTTGCGTGGGTTAGGATGCTGTGCCTGTTATCGGAAGATTGTTGGTTCGAGTCCCACGTTTGGCAGAATGAACTCAGATTTGTTCCAAGGATTGGCTCACCCTGATTTCTAAAAAAAAAAACCACATTGGTAAAAGCATCTGCATAATAAATAAAAATGTAAATAGTATTTGTGCAGCAGTATTTTGTCATGTCACCCAAGGAATAAAGTGCGAACTTTCCACAAAGAGCATTAATGGATTATCCTAAAACCTCAAAGCTCAGTTCCCAGCCCTCTGTCGAGTGTACGTGTTCATATATTTGTCACCTTTGGGTTCCCCATTTTACCTTTCTGAAGCCCAAAAACATGCAGCTAGTGCCCTTAGCGTGTGACTGCATGTGTGAGTGTGTGACTGTCTCCTGTGATGGATGTCCCCTGCCTAAATCTCTGTGCATAGCTTGTCGAGACGTCTGCCCTGGATCGACAAGAGACGTTACTGGATGCTGACGGATAGAAATACAGTTTGTAGACAAAGTCAGAGGGTTTTTATTTCTTTCACATTAGCTGTCAGGTGTTATCAGAGGTGATACTAGAGACTGTGGGTGCCCTAGGCAAAAAAAAACTCTTTTGGGCCCACTGACTCATCCTCCCCCTGACATAGTAAAATTCATTCTCCTTATTTTAGCATAAGGTCTAAGGGTGTTTTCCATATAGCGCTCTTTAAATGAACCAAACTCAGTCCACTTTAAGTGGACCAGAAAGTGGGCCAACAGAAAGAGAACTTCGCTCTCACACTGTCCATCACCTTCCAAAGCACTCAGTTCACTTTCTGGTGCACTTCAGCTTTTATGTGGTCTCAGTCCATTTCACATTCACACTTGGTCTTTTTGGATACTGCTGTTTCTTCCTCAAAAAGATGGCTGCGTCTATGCTGGCAACATGTGCTTTCTTTTTGTTTTTGAAATATTTAAACAGAGACAAAGACCACAAAAAATTCAGCCGTTATTCTAAGGAGAAAACATATGCTCCTGTAATACCAAATAACATCTGGCTTAGTTTTAATGCTACTGACAACCCTTGTGTCATTCTCATCTGAAATGTCAGTATCACTGTAAAGGAGGACCTACATCAGATTTTATCAATTTTATTATTTCATTTAACTATTGACAACTGTTATATACATTAGTTGTTCCCAACACGTATTTCTAGCTTTAAGGTGTTGCTCTTTGCAGTTATTGTACATTATTGTATAAATTGTATATACATATAAATGTAAAGTGTAACCGTAGAATTCATGTTTGACAGCTGTGACATCAGCACTGCATGTTATCCCGTAGTGCCAAAAAGCATAGAGAAAAGCAAAGCGAGCTGGATGAATTATGTATTCACATATTGTCAGCCAATGAACCTGCTAAGTGGACTTGAAACAAACCGAGCTCAGATCACCTCAAGAGTTGATCTGAGTTCAGTTGGAGCATTCACACATGGTTAATTTTATGTGGGAAACACACCGAGTCCACTTAAATTGACTAAATCGAGCCAAGTGTGAACACAGCCAAAGTTAATGACATCAACAAAGAGAATGTAATGTAATATTATAAACGCAAGTCCTTTATTTTAACTTCTGTAAAAAAAAAAAAACAAATTCACAGATAAAGCGGATTTGTCGTTTTTGATGTACTATGTAATCAACAGTCCTCAGGGGCCCCCTCCCAGCTTGGGGCCCCTGGCAATCGATGGCCTTGCGTGTCCTGTAGCTTCGAAGTTAGGCTTTGAAGAGAAGTTCAAGTTTTACAAAACAAAACAAGATAAACGGTATCGTGACACTGACTAACAGCAATCTACACCAAGTCAGGTTTTTTTTACTGAAACCAAGATTACTACCCATCAAAAGGTGTCGTGTGCAACAATTAGCCAATCACGTAAGCATGGATTGCAACGGGGCTACATATTTCAGTGTATTGAAGTGCAGAGAATTATCATTGTAAAATATGAGGAATTAAAAAGTACATTATGACAAAGACCAATGCCATGGCTGTTGCCAAAGCTAGAAAGCCATACTGGCAACAAATTGCTGACAGTGTAAGTTCATATGTTCAATTTGATTGTCATTAAGAAGATGTCAATAATTGTCTTAATTTTCAAACATCTGCTTTTTTGTCTACATAACTATTCTTAGTCTTTTAATTCATATTTATAATTCTTTTTTTATTATCCTGTAGTAAATAAACTTGTCACCCTTCAAAACCCATTCAATATTCCTTCATCCATCACATACACACGTTTGTATTTGTATCTTTGTGGGGACCATCCATCATTCATTCCTTACTATGACAACCTTAACCCCTACCCAACCCTAACCTTAACCATAAGTAACCAAACAAAATAAAAGACATTTGACATTTTTAGTTTTTTTTATTGCAGTCACAGATTTTTTGAAAATTGAGTTTCTCCTTGTTGAAACAAAAAAAATGGTCCCCACAACATTAAAATAACAGGTTTTTATTACATTGTGGGGACATTTGTGTGGGTATGTGGCTAGAGAAGACAACAAAGAGAGGAGAGCGGCATCCATGTTCCCTTATAATGGCTATGAAACTAAATGGTATAGACATGTCCAGAAAAGGGTGGTTTTAGCAATGGACTATTGCTGGGGGACAATACACAGCACTTGTATTTCACATTATGTATTTCTATAATCTTTATTCATAATTGCACTGTTTATTGAACATGAATCACGCATACGAACATCAAAATATTAGAATTTGGCTGTAATCTGGAAAACCAAAGAGTGTGCAAAAGTTGCCATCAACTCAAAAGGCTGAACCAATATCTTGTTACCGCATAGATCGCCTCTTTACATAGATATTAAGAAGATTTAGCATACAGCAAAAGGGCTCGAAATGCAAAGGTCTGTGATTAAAAGCTGCCTGACTTTGTTTGTTGAAAGATATTACAGTTGGAAGACTGAATATCCAAAATACAGCTAACTTTGCCACAGTCACAGGATTCCCATGGGCAAGCCTTTCATAGAGAGAGTGGTGGAGTGGAGAGCTTGGGAAAATCCATTTGTTACGTCAAGTATTATACTGACTTATTCTCTTTGATTGGTCCAAACACTGTTTGAGGTGCGTGAGCCTAAAACATCACCTGCTCTTGAGCAGGTCAGCCATGTAGCGTGAGTTACCATTAACCAGGGTCGTGATATCGTCGTGATATCAGAAAAAGCCAGAGGTGCCTCAAAGTTGTCCAACTAGGCAAAAAAATCTGGCTTCATGATGTCACACAAATTGTTTAGAGTAAGTTAATAGACAATAATGTTCACTTACACTCGTTATATGTAATCGGCTATATGCAGAAGTATTTCCCCTAGGATCAATAAATCTTATCTTATTTAATCTTAGCATGCCTTAGCTTAGCTGAAATGTACAGCATGTTTGTATGTACAGTATGTATGTTTAATACCATGGACTCTTTAGTCATTTAGTCAGTTATAAGGAAGCTGTAGCTGCTCAGAGGAAGCCAGCGTGAACATACTGCATCTCTGCCCTGCCAGGCTGCTCAGACGGCTCCCGACACTGCAGTGAAGAAATGTTCGGTCCCCTGGCCACAAAAGCAGCAGGGATTACTGCTTTCATTTCAGAAGGGAATGGCATTGCTGACCCCGCAATCACAGTACTCTGGCACCCGCAGACATGTTGGGTGCCTGAACAAGCCGCACCCTGTTCACATGTAAATAATAACTGTTGCTGTCAGTGACCAGTAGCTTTTCCATGAGAATAATGATTTCTAAGGGTCAACCTGGACCCCGGCGATGCCGTGTCTTCCGTGTGAATGACCTTCCCTTCATATCCATACACTCGTCTCGCTGTCGGCTGACAAGTAAAAAATAGGGGCTGTTTATTTTCCAACAAACTGGGTTTTACATTTTTTTAAATAACACGTCTTTATTCGGTTCCATGGAGCTGGCTGTTGTTGTCGTCTTCTGCCAGGAATGTCAGGAATTTCCTTCAGACATCCATTGTGGTTTCTTTCTCCTTTGTTTCCTTTTCCCTCCAGTTCTGCAAAATCTTTACTTCTCCTCATGGGCAAATTTCCTTACAGTGGTACAGTGACACAAAGGAGCATCACACACCAAATCCTTTCTGTTACAGGGCTGTACGGTCAAGCTTGTTTACCAAGAAAAATATGGTTTTACCCTAAACCACAGCATTGCTAAGAATATTTTATAGAAAGTTTTTTTTATTTGCAGCAAACACATTCTTTCTTGCAAGATCGCAATCAGTCATTCAGAATGCAATGTATATAAACTGTAAAATATACATTTTGTGTTACTTTGGAAACTGGACTTCATTTCCTGGTGAGATTGAGTTTGCTTGTAGCAGTTGTCTTGAAAGTTCACTAACTGATTGATTCTGTGAAATAATAATAAAACCCAGTTAGAATGTTATACAGAATCTCTTTATAGGACAGCCTGGAGGTCTGTAGTCTAGGTTGTCGTGAATATGAGCAGTTTTGGCCGACCTCAGAATCATTCTCTGTTGTTAAAAGTCCAAACTAGGAGCAAATTCCTCTGGTTAGAGGGAATTGAAAAGGGGGGTGAATCTGAGGCATTGTTGTGTCTCGGAGGGAGTTTGTACAAGGCATGGATATGGACACCCTGAGGGCTCTGTGGGAATTCCTCCCCCACAAAGGTGATGCAGCAGGATTACTGTCTTGGAAAACCTACCTTATCCCTCTGCTGTTCCTCAAAGCCATTTTTAAAAGCTTCTAGTAAATGTTGTGAAACGAACAAATCTTATAAAAGGATTATGAAGGAGTTTGTGAATTCCTGAGGGGACATTACCGGCAGCCTCCTATTAAAGTTACATGCTTACCTATAAACCTTGCCTTTACACTTTTACTTTCCGGTTGCTTTCAGGCAGACAGATTGAAAGTGCGCTAATTTGGGAATGCTTTGTTTGTGTAGCCCTGACATGGCTGTCACATTTTTTAACGTGGTTGCTCTCAAACACTGAATGCAGCCTTCCGTCAAATTTTGGGTGATTTATCAGTGGCTTGGCATGTTATACCCCATGGTTTATCTCCAGTGTTGGGGGTTGGATCTCACCCTCCTTGTTAGGCCTCATTTCAACCTGCTATTTAAATATATCTAGTTAGGTGTAATGGTGTTTAAATTACCCTTAAGGTGGCTACATACTTCAAATGAATTTGACTAAATTGACGTTGTTTTAGCAGTTTTGGTCCACTGCCTGTGTAGGGTCCCCAAGGCAAATTTTATTATATGTTCTAATCCCATCTGCTGTCCATGATTGCCTGGCATAATATGATGCCATGGAGTTCATCAGCACAACTATAATTATGCAGTTACCAGCTTGCTTTGCATGGCATCGCATGTAAATAGTATAAATTAAAATGGGTATTTGTGTATGTATGTGGATAGTAAATGTCGTACCTGTGTAATGTTTGCCATGGGATGCATATGCTTTGCTGGCATGTAACCATGTTGTTTAAATTGTTGCCTTCCCCGTCTGTATATATATATTAAACCGATAGTGGCTGTTAATAAAGAGACTAACTTTAAAGAGCTATCATCTGCTTTATTAAAATGATTCACGCACTCACCACAACACGTTTATTTGCGCTTTGTACTGTATGTGGGTCTGCAGCATCGGAAACATTCTGCGCCGTTTAGGGCAGAACAACAACAGAAACAAGGAGGCGGCGTTGATTTAAAGAACAGATTGTTCTCACAGTGTAATTTCATTTTGTCTGGATATCGTTTGAAGTTTACATCTACCTTTAGTGTGTTCCTGTGATATGCAGGCATCCCATCCAGGTTGTCTCCTGCTCTCCATTTCTCTGGACAGGCTCCAGGTCTAGATGGACAAGGAAGACTCACCATCTGAACAGCTCCTTCCCCCAGGCTATTACCCGACAAAACAAGGTCCCATGAGAAGCACACTGGCACCTATGGGACCTTTGTATACTTACTCACTGTACTTTATTTTCCTGTTGACTCTAAGCTTTGGTGACGTTCCATATCTCTCTTTATTTTCATCTGTTCTATTCATTGTTTAGTATATTTGGGTATATTTCTGACAGTGTGTTTAAACTTTATAGTCGTGGCACCACCAAAACAAAGTCTTGTCTGCCTTTTTTAATTACGTTTGCACATTCTTTATTTTCACTACACTGCACACGCCCACAAAATCTAACATTTTGTAGGGTATTTATATTCACGTTATATGTATATGTAGCACTATAGGGGGCCCAAAAATACTGGTATTTCAAAGCATTGTATACTTGTATATGTATGTGTTGGCAATAAAGAACTTATGAGTCTTGAATTGATTCTAACTGATTGTGTTTGTGTTTACATTAGACTTACATTAGACTTACGGTTCTTTGTGCGCATCAGTGGTGAGGCTGAAAACTCTGGGGAAGCTGAGGAACGTCCCTGAACACTTGTGCACTCAAGTAGGCTTCGAGTCCGTTATTCACCCGGCCAGACAAACACAGAGACTTGGGCGAACAGCGATAGCGACTCGGTTCATGCTGTTCAAGTGCCATTCAGGGCAAACAGTAAGCTGTCTGGAGCTTCTTTATCAGACGCTTCTGTTGGGAAGTTCAGATAAAAACCAAACAGCGGGAGAGGAAATACCTCTCCTTTCTGGATGTCAAGGCCCCATCAGTGACAGAAAATCTTGTTTTTCTTCATGTTAAGGTTAGACCCAGGAGAAAATGTATAGTTTTTCTTTATGTTAATGTTGCACAGGAGACATGTTGCACAAATACTGTGCTTTTCTTTATACTAAGGATTGACTGGAAAGAAAATGGCTCTTTTTGTGTAGACTGAGAAGAAAATGCCAAACAATATGTTTGTTCCCTGTACAGACCTGGGGGAGTCACAAGGACCTAGATTGGTTTTAACAATCTCCCAAACAACCTTTTAGAGGTACTTGGTACCTCAGTCCCCCAACACTCACATAACTGGTTAAATTAGAAGTCAGCCACAGTTTAGTAAGAGTTAAAAAGACCACCATATTTACCAAAATGAAGCTGGACTGAAATAAAATGTAAACAATGCAATCAAATATTAAGTGTGTCTAGGAGGTCAGCGCCAGTCTGGCAGGGATGAACATAGAAAAGGACAGACTTTCTGCTGGCGTCCAAAAAGCCACTAAAGAAATTATGTTGATGCTTTGATGGATGTTTTTTAGAACAATTATAGTACTCAGTTTTGACTTTGATTCAAATGCAGTGTTCTTCAGGGACTGTTTGACTACCATCGATGCAAAAGACTGGAAGGTCATGCTGGACTAAGGGTTTTGGGCTTTTTTGGTTCAAATGAAGGCCATTTGCTCTTCTGTGGCTGTCAGTGAGGGGTTACTTGTGTGGTGCAAAAATTTTTGAATGTAAACTTGTTTCCAACTAAGAATTAGATTTTGGTTTTGTGGCCCTGTGTTTGGCGTGCATGTGTCCCATAACACAGTTGTGGACGTCTTGGAATCGAAATCACAAACGCACTCTCCAGTCATTGGGGCCTACAATGACAATGGTGTGATCAACAAAGAGGACCATGGTGAAAATGCAGACCTCTGTGAGGAGATCTGCTTGTGGGATGAACAATCCCTTCATGGACAGAATGGAAATGATCATACATCTTCACTGTCAGTGCAAAGGAGCATTTCAGATGGGAGTTTGGGGAGAGGTGGCAAAGAAACTGAAACACTTTTTTCCAGCTGAGCTAGAATATGGTGCATATTGGTATAACTGTTGCTAATAGATGAGCATATGTTTGCACCCCAGTTGGGAGTGAAGTCTACTTAACATCAGACCACAGACGGCAGATCAGACAACAACACAGAAAGATGGTCACCTCGCTGCTTGGTACCTGAGATGGGAGTGAATTGTTCTTCTTCAACAAAACACAGACCAAAGTCCGAGCTGAATAATAATAATAAAAATAATAATAATGACACTTCATTGATCTCCATGGAGAAATTATCCTTTGTCTACCCCATATTGCTTTCCATAATACACAGACACATATATAGGTGAGAGAAAGCTTGGCAGCTAGATATCTCTTCACAGGCATCCTTAGGTGTGCAAAGCAATCATGCTGTCCTTCAAAGGATAGATAGATAGATTTCTATCCCACCTGGTGTCAGATGAGTCACACCTGTTCCTGGTATTAACCTGAGAACAAGTATGTCTCATCAGAAGCCAGGGAGGATAGAAAAACTATTGAACAGTAGTTCTTTAGGACCAGAGTTGGAGACCCCTGCTCTAGGTTTAACATGCACCTGTCCTGGTTAATTGGTTGGACAGTTGGATGTCCAGTTGTTTGACTTATTGACTTATGCCTTTAGTGCTTTAATTTGTATTTGTGTTTAATTTATGTTTACTAGTGGCCATTGAGATATGCAGAGTAAGATTCTTATTGTAAAGTGTAACTATTAAAGGGTTAAATAGTGCATCTTAACAGAGATGACGCTATATGATGATAAACTCACTGTAGGACCTGTAGCATTTTCCGATCACATGAAACCTGCAATGAACCTGCTTTGGATGGAATATGGCTCTGTGTCGCCATGGAAACATGCACCTGGTCTTTGTATTTTCTTCTCAGACAAACACTGGAGATAACTGGGTTAGGGTTATAGTTAATTGCATTGGGTGATTTCTGTAAAAACAAATCCACTGTCCTAACCATTCAATTTGGGTGTGTTTCGTTTAATGTATTCTTTTTATCTGATGTGACATGGAGGACAGCCTCACATCTTTGGGAATTGAGAATTAAATCCAGACCCAGCTCTGTGCATGTGGAATTAGTATGTTCTCCCAGTGTCCTGTGGGATTCCTCCAGGTATAAGGGCAATTTCTGAGATCGCCACCGAGGGTACAATTCTATGACCAGCTGTGTAGACCTGATGCCTTTGCTGTCTATTTTTCAGCCTCGCAGTCGGACGGTGGCTTAAAGATAAAGAGGAAGAGGAGCATCTTTGGCACCTTTCTCTGCTGCCTCCGTGACTACAATGTGGAGCCGACGTCCAACCACGGCTCCAGGCCCCCGGCACTCCCCGCTGGGGAGAACGGGACTCCAGCAAAGGTGAGGCTGCTTCCCATTGCCATTCCCATCACCAGACCTCAGATAGCACAGAAGCTATAGTTTCTTCTTCTCTTCCTGTCAGTACTGGTCTTGTTTACTCGCTGATACAGATTGGTCATGCTGAACTTGAGAGTCCCTCACAACAGTTGGAAGTCTCCTTTCTGTTTCTGCCCCGACTGAGAACGCGTAACTGGATTTGTTCACATTCTGTCCCTGAGTAGAGCCCCGTAGCTCTTTCTCAGCCCCTGCAGATCGTTCCAGCTGCTCTGAACTTGCTGAACCCTGAGCCGTCTTACCAAGCCAGGCCTGGAGATGGCAGGTATCTTTGCCAAGTTGCTGCTGGAATCTGCCCATCTCCCAACTCACAGAAAAACACAAAGCGCATGGAGACATAGAAACAAGTAAACAATGGCAGCACAGTCACATATATGCATAGGAACACACATGCACACACACACAGGCGCAAGGGGACTCAGAAACATGTAAACAGCAGTGCAATCACATGCATGTTCACACACACACAGCTGCTGACTTTGACACACAAAAACAAGGCACCACACACAGATACACATACACACCTACATCTCTCCTGAAATGCTGACTTTTGTCCCTTATACACCATAAATGCTTCTTTATAGCTAAATGCCACATTCCTGTCCCACAGTGTGATGGATAATCTGGTATGTCAGATGAATCTTTTCCTCACCCAGCCCTTGACCCAGACTGCTGTATATGGCGTTTTAATTCTCTTTACCTGTTTTTTCATTTTACCTGATGCTAGCCTCAGGTTCAAGCATCACAGCAGTTGGGAATTGAATGTACATCCTGTCAGCCTCTGACCTTAGCAAACGCTGGACTGGGCAGCCATGTCAGGGCTACACAAACAAAGCATTCCCAAATTAGTGCACTTTCAATCTGTCTGCTTGAAAGCAACCAGAAAGTAAAAGTGTAAAGGCAAGTAAACATCCCCCCCCCCACCCACTCGCCGTAAAAGGCAGTGCAGATGTCTGCATTCGTTGTTTGTGTGCATTTATGTACATTTTTCTTCAGCCTGCCAGGAAGGTACAGAAAGAAATGATGTTGAGGACGACAGAGTATATCGGATGCCTGACGGAGATCCGATTCCCTCTCCGTGAACTCCCAGGGGACGTCCAGATTATTCTCTTGTTCTGGCATCAAATAATGCTGTGGGAAGAGCTTTGCCAGCGGGGAAATGTTATGTTTTAGTTTAGTTACATTATTAAACCTTTAGTGAAAGTGTTGCGTTTGCGAGTCCCTTAACCCACAGGTAATACTAGGCTTTTCTCCCGGGGGTGCAAGGTGAGAGAGCCCAAACAGTCATTCATCCAGATAAATTTCTAAAAAAAAAATAGTAAATCCACTTACTATAAATTATTTTTACACATTGATATGACTAACACAAGCCACATTTTCAAATATAACTTTACAATATAATTTAATTTTATTGAACTCAATATGTTCAAATAGCATTTTCATCTGAACAGTAGGGGAGTACAATTGCCCCCCCTGCACCTACAGCGTAATCACCTATGCTTTTTCCCAGTTGGGGTAACTTGAGATGACCGCAGTCCGGGTCGGGCTTTGCTGTGTAGCTTGGCATTTTCTTTTTCAAACTGCTTGGTCTCATTCTCACTCTCTCTCTCTATACCTCCCCCAGCATGACCAGGTTCAGGTTCTTCCTACCTCCAGCGTACGTATCTGCTTCTATCCTCTGTTTCTGTTAACCCTTGCTCATTTTCTCCCAGAGCAACTGAGCAGCCTGTTCACTTTATTTAATTAACATTGTGACCTTACCATTCTGAGCGGTTAGGGGCCTGGCGGAGGGGATTTTTAAAGCAGGTCCCTGCCACTTTCATATCAGCTGTGGTATCCATGGTAACGATGAGGAAAAAAGTGAACAAACAGGAATTCTTCCAAACACAAGAGGTCTAGTTTAGTTTTTTTCTTCATATATACATATATATATATATTGATATTGTACTGTGCAAAAGTCTTAGGCGGTCAAAGGAAATGTTTGGAGTTATTTATCTGTGTAGTAAGTGATTGTTCAGAACAAAAAACATACTATTTTACATTAGAACATATGCAGATTAAGAATAGCAAAATGAGAAGCAACAGGAGTTTTGGAGTATTATCTCTGAAAAGTCACTGATATCTTGTTGAATGGCCAGATGAGCACAGCTTCAGGTCCCAAACCTCTCCTCAGGGCCACCTCAGCCATTCCATGTACAGTGATCCCTCATCTATCGCGGGGGTTGCGTTCCAGAACCCCCCACGAAAGGTGAAAATCTGCAAAGTAAAAGCCATATGTTTATATGGTTATTTTTGTATATTTTAAGCCCTTATAAACCCTTCATATTCTCTTAGATATTAGGTAAGA
>JAAGVU020000001.1:23335425-23349195 GCA_011763525.2 Mormyrus iriodes | reverse complement strand
CTCAGCCATCCGCCAATAGCGTCCTGTGTATGAAATAAACAGGGCAAACCAACTGAGGAAGCATGTACCAGAAATAAACAGACCCATCGTTCGCAGAAATCCGCGAACCAGCGAAAAATCCGGCGATATATATTTAGATATGCTTGCGTATAAAATCCGCGATACAGTGAAGCCGCGAATGTCGAAGCGCGATATGGCGAGGGATCACTGTATTTGTTAAATTTCACTATACACTCACTTAATTAATTAATTTAATTAATTTAAAAAGTCATTGAGGTATTGATTGGCATATGAGCTGTGCTAGTAACTGAGGCAAAGAATACATGAGTGTACTGGATGGTTGCTTCAAATCCTGGGGTGACTTTAGGATAGGTATTGAAATGGATTGGCTGATAGACTATTACATGCATAACACAGTCATAGACTTTTGCACAGCACTGTATGACTATGTGTAAGTATATATGTCTGGTTACAGAAATGATTGTGTGCTGCTAACTTTTTTCTTTAAAATATAAAGTTTAAAGTATCTATAAACTACAGCTTTAGCTGATAGTACCTGCTCTTGTTGCTCTGGGAATGGTGACTTTGGACAGGCTGGTAAAGCCTCCCCTTTTGTGAAGGCTGTCCTTCCATTTATGAGGGATGCAGATCTTCTGTGGTCCCCTGTAGCATCACCGGTATGAAAAGCATCATTGCATTGTTCATGTTTCATTTCACACACAGCACCAAACACAGATCCTCCCCAGCCCAAATGATGTGTGGACAGCTGGTTCAGTCTGTTTTCAGTAGTTCAGTCTAACACGGATTTAAGGGTGGAGGCTGTTTCAACCAAGTACTCACATAAATCAGTGCAATTTTAAACTGAAAAGGAAAAGATATTATGTGGGGCTAAAACTTGTTATAGTGTCACTTCTGCTGTCAACTTTTGTGGCAGAATTTTTTATATGTCTAGTATTGTAAGACTGGACTAAATATTTTCCTCTGTACAATTCTCTCTTTTTTTCACATCAGATTCATACATATATTCATTCTTTGAGAAGTTTTTATCTAAAGCACATACAACTGAGAAAGCAGGGTCAGCCAGGTCCCTAAAGCAGTGTTGCAGTGTTTCTCAGCCCAGTTCCTGGATGACCCCCCACACCCCAACCCCCAGGTCCCAGCACACCTGAACCCAACAATGAAGAACACAGAATACCTGGTACATGTGTGTTGGAAGCTGGGAGTGAGCAAAAAATGTGGACTGTCTTGGGGTCCTCCGGACCAGGTTGAGAAACACTGCCTTGGAGCATTTGGGATTAAGGACCTTGCGCAATGGACAACAGTGAAATCACTCTGCCAGCCATGGCATTTCAACCAACAACCATCTGATCAGAGGCAGAGAATCCTAAGCCACGGAGCCACACACCGGCCCAGATTCCTCAAAAATGGGTATCGCCATTGTGTACTGGGTAGCACCCTAGCACTTCAGAGTTTGTGTGTATGATTCCCACCCTCTACTTTGTAGGCGTGGAGTTTCCATGTTCACATATTCCCCTTTGGATAATGTAGTTTTTCCCTACAATTCAAAAGACATCCTTACTTCAACTGGTATCTCTGAATTGGCCTCAATGCATGATTTTGTGTATGAGTGTGTGACTTGCGATAGACTGGCATCCATACCAGGGTGTCCTCTGTCCCAGGCCAGATGCCTCCTGGGACCACAGCCCTATACTGCATAAGTTATGGATGGATAGATGCATGTATAGATGCATGGATGGATGGATGGATGGATGAATGAATGGATAGGGGATCCTTGAAAAGTAAACATTGGCTATCACCTGGATTAGGATTGGACTGGTGGCTAGCAGGAAAGAAAAATTACTGTATATATAAGGTAATAAATGCTGTGTAGTTGTTTTTTTGGAGATGGAACAGACAGAAGAAATGAACTGCAATTATGATTTATACAATTTATCCTTTGTTTCCACCAAACTAAATGTCTTGAGTCAGCAGAGCTTAATTCCACAGTTTGTCTTGATGCACTGAAGACTTCTCTGCATCTACAGAAGCTGTAATTTGTAACTTGGAGGCGAAAAAAATGTACTTGAGATTTATTTTCTGAGCCTGCCCCATTCTGAGACTGGTAAGGAAGAACCAGTGAATGTAGAAAATTCACAGAAGTCACCATATCTCAAGGTTATATTAAGCCAATTTTTATTAATCCAAAAACCATCGCGGCAGTCCAGCGCATCATAATTTACTGTCCTGCGTGATACTAGCAAATCCATCAGTTTTCATTGCATCTCTGTCAGCTCAGACAGGGTGAGACAAAGTTCTTAAGAATGAAAAATGCCAAACTGCTAATTCAGATTAGCCACCATCCTGCAGATGCTGATAATAACCAATATAGCTGTTGTAATATAGTTTTCAGTTTTTAAGAAGAAATTGTCTAGTGTTTGATGGACCTCATAAGAAACAAATTGGCCACCATGGTTCTCCTCTCATTTTTATCTATGCCAGAATTTTTTATGATTTTAATATATGAAAGTTAGATAAAGTTACCCTTCTTATACCCCACGCTGATCTCCCCCTAACTCTATGTTGTATTGTAAGCCATTGCTGCAGCGACAGATCTTACACACCCTTTAATAAAGTCTTCTGTGAAACATGAGGCTTGGAACACACTTCCTCTTATATGTTTGAGTTTAGGCTTGATGTTTTGAAGGTTTTCTATAGATCAGGCAAAAAGGAAACACATTCAGTTACTGGATGGATAAAAAACGATCCTTTAAATTAAACAAACAGCACCAACCCATCCAAGTGAAATACCCAAAGCAAGATGTTGCAGTTCTCAAAAACAGACTGAATTGAGTGGCATTGGTTCCACTGGCACGAGCCAGACATCCCATTTCAGGGAAACATGCTTCCAGACACCCCAGGTCCAAAAGTCTTCCCCACTTGTGTGTCATGCATCTTCATCAGGTCATCTCATTTCAGGAAACAGCCTATCTTTCCTCTTACTGCGTTGACCACATTCTTAGTCTCTTTATGTTTCCAGTCCCCAGTGAAATACCTCCTACCTGAGAGGAACACGTCAGACTACGGCAAGAACTGTGTGGTGATTGACTTGGACGAAACATTGGTGCACAGCTCCTTTAAGGTAATGCTCATCTGAAAGACTTTGGAGAAATCATAAACAACATAGTGAAGGTGGGTAACTTTTAACATGGAGTCTTCATATGCTCCTTCTCGTTCACTAAACAAGTTTCGATAAATATATTCAATCTGAAGGAGTCACTGATTGACTTTAAGAAGATATTAACTTTGCCTCGCCACTAAAGTCCTTGTTTACACAGGGAGCCAATTCCCAGCTGTTTTCTTCCCGTTTTTTGCTGGCTAAGGATGGAGTACAGAAGAAAAGTGATGAAACACAAAAGTGTCTATGGGAGGTTCCTTTACCCCATCTCACCAACATGAGGCGATGTTTCTGAAGGCTGCTGTGTACTGGCTGAGGCCTTAGGCTCATGACCTGAAGGCCACAAATCCAGGCTTTTTTTCCATTTTGTCTGAATTGTGGAGATATTCAAATGGTAGAGAAATGCAATTTAGCAGGGGGAGATTCGTGATTTCGAGATTACACAGTGATGAAGGAACCATTGTCACATATGTTGATAGGCGGAGACTGTCAGATGCCTGAAATCTTAGCTGTTTGAGAGCCAAATGAGAAATATGCATTTATGGACAATACATTCTAGAGCTAGCCAAGTCTAGGAGGTACATCTATGATCCACCAGTACTGATGAGATTCATAATGCAGCCCTGTATTCTTGTATCTTTTCATAAATTAGTCATGAAACAGCATCGCTTTTTTTACAAAGAGCAGTAGCTCCCCCTGCTGTTGGGTTACCATAATACCATGTACACACATTTAGTGTTTTTTCTGTAGCCCATCTGCCTGTAATAATTAGTCTAAAGGTTAGGATAAAAGTTTAAAATGCATATATTATTTATTAAATTTTGTGCAGTGGTCGTACTATCAAAAAGAGGTTACCATAGTTACCACAGTGCAAGATCACTGGGCGAAATACATTTTTAATACCTGCGCATTGCTAACTTCTGCCAAAAGTTCAGCACTCGCTCAGGTAGGATGCTGAAACACCTAAAGCCTTGTTTATATTTACCGTAGCAAATCAGAGTGTTGCTGACTGCCCTTGAACATTCTAGAACTCTCTATTTCTTAAGGCACCCTTAACACTCCCCTGATCGCTCTCGTTTGTGGTGAAGAGGCACCGAGGCGAAGCTCTGTTGAGGTTCAAGCCAGCGGGGTTTGTCATTAAAATGCGTAGTGAGGTGTGGAGGCCAGCAAAATGCCAAACTCACTAATTCGTTGGGGGGGAGTTGTCATTAAAATGCAAAGTCTGGAATGTGCGTGTTTGGTGCAGCGGTCAACAACAGGGCAAGGACGTTAATTAATCGGCCTTGATTTTTTTTTGTTTGCAGCCAATTAGCAATGCCGATTTCATCGTCCCTGTGGAGATCGATGGCACGGTTCACCAGGTATGGCGCTGAAAAATCTCCATATAAGGTGCTGGAAGGATTGACTGAGATGGATTCAACTGCTCCCGTTTTTCACAGTTTTGTGAAAATCATGTAGTTTTTTGTTTTCTCTGTCCGCCATCATCCATTTGGTGTCCTTGCAGGCTGTTCTGATTAGCATGTGGTGTTTTGCTCTGTGATAACCTCAATAATTGTCAACAGCAAATACACAGATGACGTAGAGGCAAAATCCCACAGGTCCTTTCCTGTTTTGCTTGAGTAGTTTGTTATGGAGCACTTCAAGACAAAACAGCATCAAGTGAATTTGGATTTATTTACCTTAAATATCTTTTGCTATTACGACATTGTGACAGTACCACCACATGGCTGTTGTAGGAACTGAGTAACTTTTATCAGGTCATACTACAGATTACCTATTATCACATCTGGCACTGATCTTCAATAAGGGGTGGACAGCAGCTTGATCTGTCAAACCTGTAGGTCAAGAAGGAGAAGATCTCTTCAGAGATGGGAGAGGACTATTCGTCTGCTTATCTGAAACGCCCTCCAGTGGCCAATGAGGAAAAAGCAGGAAGGCTGTGACCAGGTTCAAGTAATCCAGGATAGGCTCCGTGTGCCCAGGTTGGCCTATGCTTGATTACTTGCACTTGGGGGCAGTCACAGGCTTCGGAGTGAAGAAATGGAGTGGAGGTGTGAAAAGGAATAAGCTCGGAAGATTTGTGTGCCCCAAAATCGGCATTGCAATTTTTTATGCTTGTCACTAGGGACACTGAGGGAAAGGTTGTCTGACAGGGGAGGATCTATCCTGACTTCTTAAAGTTATAGCACCTGCAGCTGCTTTCTTATTCCATTGCCGATACTGGCAATGTGCAGTCACCTGACCTTGGCCAGGCTGCACCATGTGCCCTCATAGCATCCTTCGGTCGCTCGAGCCTTTCTCCTGTTGCAGGTCTACGTGCTGAAGCGGCCACACGTGGACCAGTTCCTGCAGAAGATGGGTGAGCTCTTCGAGTGCGTGCTGTTCACGGCCAGCCTAGCCAAGGTGCGTCCCAGTTGGCTAGGTCACATGCACACAGACAATGCGTTACCTTGAAAATGTCAATGAGTTGGCATGATGGCACAGAACTCACATTTATGGGGGAAAAGCCTTAAGATTTAGTGTTGTTAAAAGGTACCATCAATGCCAGCGCTGCACCTCCAAGTCGACAAATGCCCACCAGGGAACTCCCCAAGCACTCTGTCACAATTCGAGCACTTGACCCCACCAAACATGTGTAAATACCAACCCCAGAATGGCATCCAGGTACAATGCTGTGACAAAGTAATTCCCTCTATTTTTGCATATCCGTAACACTTAATTGTATCTGATCTGCAAACAAAATTAGTATAATACAAATGACATAGTAAACACAACACCATTTTTAAATGTCCATTTGATTTTTTAAAGGAAAAAAATTCACCAATGCCCCTATGCCCAAGTTATTGAAATATATGAGTCTGGAAAGGGGTACAGCGCACTCTCTAAAACCCTTAGACTCCAGCGAACTTCCATGAGAGCCATCATCTTCAAATAGAAAAAACTTGGAACTGGGGCACATCTGCCCAGGAGTGGACTGCCTAGCATAATTACTCCAGGAGAGAATAGAAAACTTATCAGGGAAGTCACAGCAGTCCCCAGACGAACACCTAATCACAAGATTCCAAGATTACAAAGACACAGGGGTAAAAATGGTGTCCATGGGAGAGTTGCAAAGCAAAAACCACTGCCAAGCAACAGGAACATGAAGGCTCATCTAACATTTGCCAAAAGACACCTTGATTACCCCCAAACCATTTGGGAGAATGTTCCGTGGACTGATGAATCAAAAATGGAAATATTTGGAAGACATTGGTCCTGCTACATCTGGTGTAAAGCTAAGTTAGCCTTCCACACCAAGAACATCATGCCCACAGTAAAACAGGGTCAAGGCAGTGTGATGCTGTGGGGATGCTTTGCTGCTTCAGGGTCTGGCAACTTGCCATAATTGAGGGATGCATAAATTCAACTGTCTATCAGAAAGTACTGCAGGAGAACGTCTGGTCATCAGTCTGTGATCTGAAGCTGAAGCACAACTGGGTTATGCAGCAAGACGATGATCTGAACATGAGCAAGTCCACCTCCGAATGGCTGAAAAAAATGAATAAATTTAAGGTTTTATTGTTTTTATTGAGGTTTTATAAGTGTTGACGTGAACCCCATTGAGGTGTTGTGGTGGGGAATTTCTCCACAGTGATGATGAAGGCTGATCTTACTGCAAGCATTTGATTGCAGTTGTTGCTGCTAAAGGTGGCATAACCAAGTATTAAGTTTAGGTGGCAATGACTTTGTCATATGGGTGATGGTGAAATACATTCCTTCAGTAAAAATGTTCATTTTTAAACTGTGTGTTGTGTTCACTCAGGTTGTCTTTTGTATTATACAACATTTTTTTTGGAGATCAAACACATTTAAGTATTATAGATATGCAAAAATAGAGGGAATTAGGATATTGGGGGCAAATACTTTGTCACAGCACTGAAACTCCATTGCCTGATACCCAGCTTTCCTGTTTGGTATAATCTTCTGCCCAATTTTCTTTTTCTGTGTCTTTGTGATGGGGGTGGTCGCCCACCTGTTGCCCCAGTTTCAGGACACCTGGTCCCCATAACCCTAAATTCAGGACCTGAACAGAAGGCCTCCATTCTAAATACACTCTGACTCACAAGTCAGAGGAATGCTATTGCATTTCCTGTGAGTGTTTTGTCACTAACTACACTATCATAAAATGATAAACCCATCCATCTTCTATGAATGGTTATCTAGCACAGGGTCACGGGGGTCCTGAAGCATATCCCAGGCAGCATAGGGCACAAGTGTATGGCTCATACTGGGTGGGATGCCAGTCCATCACTGGGCACACAAATTCGAACTTTATGAGCGATTTGGAGATTTAAAAAAATTATCCTAACTGTATGTGTTTGGGCTGTGAAAAGAAACCAAAATACCCATACACTGTGGTCATTGGCAGTTGGAACATGATCTGTGAAGCTTCTCCAACAGAGTAACAGTTTTTTACCTCTGCATAAGTGGTTATGAATGTGAACTGTAGATAAAAAAAGTACAGCTGTAGTTGTTTTTATAGTTACAATAGTTTTTTTTACTGGACGTCCAATTTTGATCAGATTTCATTCCCTGTAACCCAGGTCATCCTGTCACATTCTGATTCAGTACGCAGATCCAGTAGCAGACCTGTTGGATAAGTGGGGCGTTTTCCGGGCCCGGCTTTTCCGAGAGTCCTGTGTGTTTCACCGCGGCAACTATGTGAAGGACCTCAGTCTGTTAGGAAGGGAACTCAGGAGTGTCATCATAGTAGACAACTCACCAGCTTCCTACATCTTCCACCCTGAAAATGCTGTAAGTCCATTGTATTTCTTCTAACCCCCCCCCCCCCCCCGCCCCCCCATTTATTTGTCCCTTGAAAGTTTTCTTCGATTGCCAATAGGCCTACATTTGTGCTGACAGAATGCTTAGACTTTGAAGAATAATTATGCGTTAGATACCCTAATCTATCTAATATAGGCCTAAATAAATGACCGTAAATGGAAGTTATGTCTTTAAAAAGCGTTAAATATCTGCTTACATGTAACATGCTATCCTTAGCCGCGATGTTTTCGAAAACTCGGCAGTTCGTTAAATATTTCTGGCAAACTTGGCACTTTGTTATGCCAATTAACTGTCACCCCTTTGCACTAAATTCCATTGAAAAGCTGAAATAATTATGTTTTAAATGTAAAATAAGTGCACACTGAGCCAGAATCCTGTGCTTTTTGTTTCCTTCCCCCAGGGCACACAAAGCCTTAATATGAAACGGATCCAAAACAAACTGAATATTATTTCAGTAAAAGTGAATACTGTATTACACCGACGTAAACAATTATTCCTGGGTCTAGGACAACCTGGGCTAAGGTGTAGCATTTTAAGGATTATTAATGCAGATTATTACTGGGATTAAAGAATCATGTCACTCCTCAATCGTTCATGTGTCAAGTCGAACTTTTTAAAGCGTTTACATTGCCAGTTTTGCAGTAGCAAAAGTTTCGATGTAGCGTGTTGTGAAAACAAACCCCGAAGAGGTCTGCATGATTTTGCCGTTTCTTGTTGTTAGAGCGGCAGATAACATTCACGAATCGTATGAGTGCTATGAGAATGTCCGATGGATTATCCTCTTTTCTGCAAGAGTAATTTCGGATTTGTCAGCTTCCCATCCCTCATCCATTATTTAGGCAGCGGCTTGTCGGGCAGTCTTGCGACAGCACCTGTGCACCTTAATCAAAAGCAGAGGGTGTTGGGGGTGTTTTCGATGTTGACACCCCCCATAGACATGAGTTACTGTAAAATTTTTGTTGTATCATCTATTTCACGTGTAAATAATTTAAATAATAATAATTTCCTGACGAGTCCAGGGAGACTCATTTTTTTCACGGTAGTGAAATGATTAAAAACGTAGATTGAAAATCCTTGGTTTTCCCGCTTTACACCCGACCTAATAACGCATGAAAAGCAGTTGTACTACACACTGGCTATTTGAATGGGCTGTCAGTGTGGGCCTAGATCTCATGCATTCGGTCGATAACATATTAAATGAATCCCCACGCACGATGCCACTATGCTGATCGGACAGTACTGTAATAATGTTTCAGGTCGCAGTTCAATCGTGGTTCGACGACATGACGGACACAGAGCTTTTGGACCTGATCCCGATCTTCGAGGCTCTGAGTGTGGAAGAAGACGTCTGTGGAGCTCTCAGAAGCATGAGGGGCAGGTAGCACAGCTCATTTCCACACCGACACCTCAGGTCCAACAGCGGAGGACGGGAGTGGAGCCTCATTCCCGCTGACTGCACTCGCAAGAACGGAATGTTTGGAATTCACATCCCGTTTCCATGGACTACTGCTGGGATGTCCCAACGCAAGGAAAACACGAACTTTATATTTCTAATTGGGAGAAATGGAAAAAAAACAACTAGATATGTTATTTTATCAAAGACAATTTTACAAATGAATGCAATCATTTTATATTTACAAAAAAAAAATTAAAACAGTAAAAAAAAGAGAAGAAAGGAATAAAGCAAACTTATTTTCAGTTGTGTTATTTTTGCTATGCAGAACATTATTTCTTTCTCTTTTCTTTTATCACCGAATAAAGTGCCTTTTCAGATACATTATTTTAATGGTATGAGACAGTCATGTTTTATATGCAGCATATTGACAGGGCATTGCTTTAAAATGTGGAGCTGTGTATTAAAAACATTCATGCTGATAATTTTTGAAACATGTGTACTCATCGTCATTATAATGTTTTCCAGTGGTTTACTTAATCAGGAAATTCTTTCTTGGAATTTGTGATGTATTTTATGTTGTTTATCATGAGAAAAACTGAAAATAAGTTTCTATATATCAGGGCCCTGTTTTACAATGCGGGATTTTTGGGTTAACAAGATAACTTGCCAGATTTAAGGTAGCCTTCGCTAAATGTAAGTGAACGAAGATAAAGTCCATTTAAACTGGGGCACCTTTAATCTGATAGGTTATCTAGCTAACCAACAAAGTTTGCTTCATGATACAAGCCCTAGTTCAGAAAGACGGTCAAAAGTTTATAAATAGTCCTATAAGAAGGAAGCAGGTGGTTAAAATTCCAAACAGAGTCAAAGAGACCAACGTAAGCTGTGGATGTCATTGGTCGCGTGACTTAAAATGTTCACTCTTTAGTTTTGTCCTTTGAAGGAGTTTGTGACTTTCCCACATAGTTCAGTGGTGCTGAGTGTTTTAAACACACAGAAATATAGTTAATACGAAGCAGAAATATCTTACAATGCTTCTTACTTTTTAATTCCTTTTTAGTTTTTGTAAATTGCCCTTCATGCTAAGATGTTAAGTCCCTGATTCTTTACCTAAAATCCCATGAAAGAAAATTAAACCCAAGCGGTGGTGTAGATCTTCCTAGATTCTGGTCATTATATTACTAATGAAGTAAGAAGGCTCACTATAATTCATAGAATGCGTATATACATCCTTTTTAGATTATGGTGACTGCAGACTGTAGTAGGACTAGGTCTACAATGTGATATTTATCTGTCAGATCTTGCTAAGTGAACAGATACTGATTAGCTCTGTGAGTTGCATAAAAACAACACACGGCTTATTCAATTATGTTCCACTTGTTTTCAGAATCAACATTACAACCCCGTTTCCAAAGAAGTACAATGCTGATACAAACAGGATGCAATGATTTGCAAATCAAATAAACCCATATTTAATTGAAAATAGAACAAAGACAACATATCAAATGTTGAAATTGTGAAATTTTATTCTTTTATGACAAATATATGCTGAATTTGAATTAGATGCCAGCAACAAATTTCAAAAAAGTTGGGACAAGGGCAGGGAAAAGTTGTGTCATGCTAAAACAAAACACTTGGTTGAATATCTTACAACTAATTAGGTTAATTAGCAACAGGTCAGTAAGATGATTGGGTATAAAAAGAGCCTCCCAGGGAGGCAGAATCTCTGTGCAGTGAAGGTTGGGAGGTTCACCACTCTGTGAAAGACTGTGTGGGCAATTGTGCAACAACTTAAGAATAATGTTCCTCAACCTATTATTGCAACAAATTTGGGAATTTCATAATATACAGCAATATCATAAAAAAATCCAGAGAATATCTGTACGCAAGGGACAAGGCCAAAAACCAATACTGGACAGCCATGATCTTCAGGTCCTCAGGCAGCACTGCATAAAAACCGACATGATTCTATAATGGAATTCACTGCATGGGCTTAGGAACACTTCCAAAAACCATTGTCTGTGAACATAGTTCGTCACTGCATCCACAAACACAGGATGAAACACTACCACGCAAAGAAGAAACCATATCTAAACATGATCCAGAAGCACTGTAGACTTCTCTGGGCCCGAGCTAATTTAAGATGGACTAAGGCAAAATGGAAAACTGTCCTGTTGTCATGGTCGGCACCTGCCATACCTGCCTTCTGTGTCCCTTCCCCATTTCGACCAGTGGGTTTTGCTGGTCATTCTACCCTTTTCTCCCCTGGTTCCCGGTCTCCTGATTTACCCTTGTGTTTCCCTTGGTTACCTGGCCACTGTGTAGCTCAGTGTGCCGAGCAGGTGGCACAGAGGCTGTAGCCTCAAAGCACTGGGTTTGAGTCCAGCCTCATCTGTTTGGGTTTTTGGTTATTGTATTTGAGTTCTGTTTATTTCTTATGTGTTTTGCTTATTTATTTGTGTTTTGCTTATGTGTTTATTTCCATGCCTCCTCTTCTTGTTAGCTTTTTCTCTTGTATCTATATTCCTGCTGTTAATTTCTACTATGTCCTTAGTTTCTAGTTTTGGGTACTTGTTCATTGTTAGTTTAACTGTCTCCACCTGTTGGCCGTTTCTTTGTTCTATGTTAATTGGTTCATTTTCTTGCCTCACATCTGCTCCTGATTTAGCCATTGTGTATTTAAGTGTCTACTCTTGTTTAGTTCCTTGGTTAGTCATTGAGTTAGGTTTTGTGGTGTTAGTAGTGTTCGTATGATCGCCTTGTTAGTATGGTTCTGTGTTTATTCCTTTAGAGTATGTCCTGATATTTCATTGTGCTACCCTCTGTGTCTCCTAGTCCTCCTTGTACCTGCTCCTTAGTTGTCTAGAGTTTAAATTTATTGCTGGTGTATTTTCCTGTTTGTTTGGATCCCCCCTGATCCTTTTTGATTTGTAGTGTCCCAGTGTGTCCCTCGTGCGAATAAACCCTAGTGTACCCCATAGCCGCAAGTGAGTCATCACCCTCCTTTCCCGCCGGCGCCGTGACACCTGTGGTTTGGCTAATCTAAATTTCTGGGTTGCGGTTTCTTTTTGGAAATCATAGATGCCGCATCTTCCAGGCTAATGAGAGGGACCATCCAGCTTATCAGCAGACAGTTCAAAAGCCAGCATCCGTGATGGTATGGGGGTGCATTGGTGCCCATGGCTTGGGTAGCTTGCACAGCTGGGATGGCACCATTTAATGCTGAACAACTTATACCAGTTTTTGAGCAACATATGGTGCCATCTAGGTAATGTTTTTCAGAGGCGGCTTCGTATATTTCAGCAAGACAATGCCAAACCACATATTGCGTGTATTACGATAGTATGGCGCCATAGTAGAAGAGTCTGGGTGGTAGACTGGCCTGACTGCAGTGCAGACCTGTCACCCACTGAGAACATTTTGGCACATGATGAAACAACAAAAAATATGAACAAATAGACCCTGAGCAGTTGAAATCCAATATCAGCTAAGAATGGGACATTTCACTTTCAAAACTCTGGCAACTGGTTTCCTCTGTTCTCGAACATTTACAGAATATTGTTAAAAGAAGAGGTGCAACACTGTGGTAAACATGTCCCTGTCCCAACTTTTTTGAAAAGTGTTTGTGGTATCAAATTCACCACATTTGTCATAAAGCAATAAAATTTCTCAGCTTCAACATTTGATATGTTGTCTTTGTTCTATTTTCAATTTAATGTGGGTTAGTAAGATTTGTAAATCATTGCATTCTGTTTTTATTTACATTTTACACAGCATCCCAACTTTTTTGGAAACAGGGTTGTACAAATGAAACTGCAGTTAATTGAAACTGCAAGAGGAATTTATGAAATTACAAGCCTACTTATGGGCCTATATTTATAAATGACAATTAAAAATGAACAAACGTGTCTACAAGTAAAGGTTTATTCTATTAAATACCTATGAAATCATTGGTCACATTAAGTTCATACTTCCACATTTCCATTGTTATGCCCCAGTCTAGGGTTGGGATGCAGCAGGTGTGGGAAAAGGGAACATAAATAACCAGGTGAAAAAGGCTAAAACTTTCCAAAGTGTATTTTACAGACACCAATGTGCACTTCAGGAGTGTCCCAGGCCAAAACAACAAACAAAACATGAGACTAGCTAGGTGCAAACCAAAAACCTAAAATTTCCCTAACCCAAAAGAAAGTCCAAATAAAAAGACAAACACTACTCTCACTCCCTAACTAGCCAAAAAACACAGCCCAAACACATACACTCACCTAAAGGATTATTAGGAACACCTGTTCAATTTGTCATTAATGCAATTATCTAATCAACCAATCACATGGCAGTTGCTTCAATGCATTTAGGGGTGTGGTCCTGGTCAAGA
>JAAGVU020000001.1:23285711-23312941 GCA_011763525.2 Mormyrus iriodes | reverse complement strand
GTATATATATATGTGTGTGTGTGTGTGTGTGTGTGTGTGTGTGTGTGCAGATGCCTGTCCTTTTTACAATACACAACAGATGAGGCTTTAAATGTATGTGAAACGTCTAGAGAGGTGATTTGTGATTTACCATTATAAATAAAATGATCGTGTCAACAAAGGTTCACCTTTGTATAATACATTATATCTCAGATGTTTGTGTTATCAGCAGGTACTGTTTGCATATATTGAGCTTTACGACTATGAAGTACAGAGGCAAAATTCAAGCCATCCTGGCACTGGGATGGTTTTAAGTACTTAAGCTGATAATTTGCATCACACTAATGCAGTTCGATCATCAGATATGTTTTCATTTGGCGCTATTGTTGATTTTATCATCATGGTCCCCTGGGAATTCTTTGGGGATTGCATGCTTCTGGATTTGTTTACCATTTTTTTTCTTTCTTTTGTCTCTGTCAGAGTCTCAGATGCCAGCGGCAGTCTGGTCGTTCAAGAGGTTGCCACACAGCCCTTGACGCAAGACCTTCTTAATTCTTCGGTAGCTGTGGCCCTGGCCTTCACTCCCATCTCTATATAATGCCTCTTTAAAAGAGGAACAAAAGGGTGTATCTTTTACACTCTCATACTGCTGGGGATTTTCCCTACATACTTTCTGTTAAACTAGTTTTTAAGTCCAGTATTAGTATAGCAATTTGTGCTTTGTGGAGTTGTAGCTAAGTCATCCACATTTTATAACGATGAGTCATCTTTGTCCTTCCTATCTTCTTGAAACTGGGGGTTTAGTTCACCTGTCATGTTCTCTACCTTGTATATGGTATCTATATGAATCCAGCTTCTGTTCTAGTAGCATTTGTGGACTTTGATGTCTCACAAGCCTTTTTTTTGGGGGGATGGGGGGGTTCCTACTCCAACCCGGGGGAACAGTCCCTTGTGACATAATATGGACTGCTTGCGATAAAATTTGTGTGGGGGTGGTGGTGGTGGTGGGGGAGGGGGGTCATTTTGTGATCCACAGTTTAAGAATCACTGTCTTAAACTGTCCCATGCACTCCTCCTCCCCCAGGACTGCTTCATTTTGGACCACGGTGGCACCAGTATCTCAGTGTGGAAGGGGAAGAATGCGTCACCCGAAGAGAGGCGCTCAGCCCTGTCCAGGGCCGTGGTGAGTGACTGTAGTGTCTTACAGGGCCACTTACTCGAGTAACCATTCATAAAAATGACATGAGTCCCCATCGCTATTGAGCATCTTTGTGTCAGCCTTACTCTTTAAAAACAGAAAGTTGGAGCAGCATGGGTCATGTCAAAATTTAAGCAAGTTTTATAAATAAATGCTATATTTAGGCATAGAAACTGCCATACAAAGATACAGTGCTGCATCTGTTAAGAACATTACTATGCTTAGTGGACATTGAATGTATATGTTCCATTTGTACAACAGCAATTTTGCACTGTATTTATCATAGTGGTACATTCTGACACAAGATCTCTTATTTATTATATATTTGCTTTTTATTATATTGTTGATTTTCCCCTTTACTTATTTGTCTATTGTTACTTAAGTTACCCTTTTGCTTTTGTATTAATTTGTACTTGCATCATCTTTTGTTGCAAAAAGAAATCTATCCTCCCCCCTCCATCCCCCCACACAGGGATTAGTGAAGTTGTATCTTAATTCCCAAGGATATCCTACTTATTTAGCAAAAATTGATGTACATATCTTGTAATTAGTTACTCTACTATATGTATATGTCATTATTTATGTGTTTGTTTACCCTTGATTTTCTCAATGTGTTGTTGGAAAGCAATGTGCTGGCATGTGACTGAAATCAACCCCAGAATCCCCGTTTGTCTCAGGGCTTCATCAAAGCGAAGAACTACCCCTCCACCACCCATGTGGAGGTGATGTCTGAAGGTGGCGAGTCTGCTATGTTCAAACAGCTCTTCAAGTCCTGGAAGGAGAAGGGCGAGACACGGGGCTTGGGAAATACCCACACTGTTGGAAAGATTGGTAATGATCCATAAAATGACTGAGAGCCTATGCTGATGTCATAATTCCTGCCCACATGGTATATGCTAGCAATTCACACATAAACCCACATTTATATGATCTCATGTAAGTTTACAAAACATGCTAAGTCCTTCCCTTGAAATAGACTGACCAGCTGAATCCAGGTGAAAGCTATGATCCCCTATCGATTTCACCTGGTAAATCTACTTTGAACATTCACATTACCAGTCAAATGTTTGGACACACCTCTGGAAAATCATTTGTGTTTCAAGAAAATTATCCTAAGCTCAAGTTTATTTAGTAAGTATTATCAAAGAATGAGATATAGCCCTGAGACAGGTGACCTAGAGCTAGCTTGGGATAAGTTTGATCAAAGAGTAAGAGCAATGTAGCCAACTTGTGCTCTTTGTTTTGATCTGGAAACTCCTTCAGGACTGGTGGAGAAGTATTCCAGGTGGCTACATCTGAAAGCTGGTGGCAAGAATGCTAAGACTCTGCAATGCTGCCATTGAAGCAAAAGGGAGCTATTTTGAAGAGTCTAAAATTTATGAAAATTTTGAGATGTTGAACACTGCTCTTGGTCATTGCAATATTTGATATGTACATATGTATACACACACACACACACACATATATATATATATATATATATAAAACTTCTCTGCCACTAGGTCTTTGACTAAGGGGTGAATAAGATAGACAATACATTCAGATGGTGAATAAGATGACACATGCATTAAAAGCAGGTGTGACAAGGCTTTTGACTGGTACTGTACAATTATTTAAATTTTGTATTTATTTTCATTTAGCAGATGCTCTAGGCCAAAGTGACATACAGGTGAGGCAAACCACACATTACAAACATACAGCTGTCAAGGAGTCAGTTAGGCATAAGTGTGGGTAGTCTGAGCTTCCAGTGAATTCCCAGGTACAAGTGTAAGCAGGATAGGAGCAAAAGCTAAACAACAACTTCTAACAAAGCAAGAACCTAATAAGATGACTATTCAAATCAGCAGAAAGTGCTACATTAATAGTATTTGTGGAACATGGAACATATCAGACTAGTAGAGATATTCCTGGAATAGATGGGTCTTGAGGCATTTCTCGAAGGTGGATATGGAATATGATGACTGAATGTGGTTCGGTACTTCTTTGTACCTTCAGGGAACCACATATGAGAAATGTCTGGAGTGAGACTTCTTATGTGGTGAAGGGAACTCCATGTGGTGTTGATTTGCTGACATAAGAGGGTGAGATAGAAGTAGGACATAGGTCTTAAGGAGCCTCTTGATCAAACAGTAGATTAAGAGTAAGAGTTAGGAAGGCTTGAGACCATAGAGATGGATTGATTCTGCGAGGGGAAAATAGGTACAATACTTGCCTTTACTGGAGATCTTACAGTTTGTGCCAGTCTTGCCAGGTTGGGTGTGTCAAACACTGCACTGTAGCTGGGGTTTCCAAGTGTGTATTGGGGATGGTACACCACCCTATATACACACACACACACACACACACACACACAGCCAACTGGGCATGGCTGTAGGAAGCTTTGGAGTCAGTATGGGACCAGTATCCCAGTGGAAGACTTTCAACACTTTGCTGAGTCCATATCCCAAAATTGCTCTGAAAGCAAACGATGTAATGGAATATTACACAAAAACAATAGGAACTATTTAAATAATGACATATTGTACAGTTGCATTGAACATAAGTTATCCATGAAGAACAAGGTCTATAGTAGGTGAAGAAATTGGTCAGAGACAAACAAGGGAGGACTGTTTGTTTTGTCACGCCTTGTAGAGTGAAGATTCAGTCCTTGATTCTTTGTTCTGCAGCTAAGGTGGACCAGAAGAAGTTTGACGTGATGGAGCTTCACGCTCGTCCCGAGTTGGCCGCCCAGGAGCGCATGGTTGATGACGCTACGGGAGAGGTTCAGGTGGGTAATATAGAAGGAGGTCCAAGGCACCCCACTGTGTTAAAGTGTTGCACCCCATTTGCTCCTTCCATCACCACCCATGACGTTCATCTCCTAGGTATGGCGCATTGAAAATCTGGAACTCCAGGAGGTACCCCGTAACACATATGGCCAGTTCTATGGAGGGGACTGTTACCTGGTGCTGTATACCTACATGAAGTCCAACCGGGCCCAGTACATCCTTTATATGTGGCTGGTATGTGGTTGGGGTGGTGATTTATTCACGGCTATATGGTATCAGTTAGTTGATTAACCAACATTCATTTGCATGGATGATGTGGTACCATAGGGGCGTCATGCCACTCAGGATGAGATCACAGCGTGTGCCTATCAGGCTGTCAATGTAGACAACAAGTACAACGGGGCGCCTGTCCAGGTCAGGGTGACCATGAGCAAAGAGCCACGCCACTTCCTGGCAATTTTCAAAGGAAGACTCATCATCTACGAGGTGAGGTCACTCAATATGGCATGAAAGATCCAGTTGTCCTTTAACTTGTGAAACCCCATGTCATTTGCACTTATCGTCAGTTCTATTTATTGTCTTATCTACGTACTGTCATAGCTGCGAATTCTACTTCAGTTAAGGCAGTGAAATGAGGAATTGTTGATGCCCTTGATGAGGGTGTCTGTTTCAATGTAAAGGTCACAGATCTGAATTTGTGGTATCTGTAATTTGTGGAAGCTCTGGCCTCGGCATTTTGTGGTATGTGTGTAATGTCTGTCACGCCACGCTGGATTTTTCTGAGCAGTTGTTTAATTTAAAAGATCTCCTTCTGCAATGTGATGGCATTTTGTCAAGTCATGTACTACCCACGCTATCTGGGATAAGTTCTGGATCATCATGACCCTGATGGGATACCTATTTAACAGAAATGGATGGATTGTAGGAAATTATGCACCGATAAATTAGCATTTGTTGCTTCAGACATTATGAAAATATCCTAGATGTCAGGAACTTGTCCTCCTGTCCAGGGTGGCACGGGGCGTCCAGGTGTGGTGAACCCCGACCCAGGGGCCAGGCTTTTTCAGGTACGGGGGGAGCACGAGTGGAACACCAAGGCCACGGAGGTACCAACGCGTGCCTCCTCCCTCAATAGCAATGATGTCTTCCTGCTCAAGACCAATAAAGTCTGCTACCTGTGGTACGGCAAGGTGGGTGAACCTTCCAGACCTGTTTTCATGTGTGTGGGTTAATGCCTTCAACTTTTGGATTATTGAGGGCTCATGGGTCCACATTGGGGTGGGTGAGAAGATTAGGCCTCTGTGACTGTGACCAGAAGGTCGTCACTTTTAATTCCAATCTTGACAGACTACATGCATCATTGCTGAGCCCTTCAGCAAGGCCTAACCCCCCCCCCCAAATGCTCCAGTGATGGCAGATAAATGGCCAGACCCTGCACTTGGACCCCAAGCTTTGTCGTCAACCGTTTTATGTGTGCATGTCTCAACGGAGATATGCAAAAACAAGGGGGCAGCATGGGGGTCAGTGGGCTAAGCCTCTGTGCATGTGATTGGAAAGTCACCAGTTCAAGCCCGGCCTTGGTACATCTGCGGGTTCTTGAGCAAGGCCCTTAACCCGCAGCTCCCTGGGTGCTGCTACAAGTGGCTGCACATCGTGGCCAGCTTGCTCTCACCAACAGAGAACAAGTTGGGGGAGGCGTAAAAGAGAATTTCCCCACGGGGATCAGTAAAGTATATGATTATTATTTACCTGTACTTGTGCGAATGGCAAATAAAACATAAGTTTTCATTTCATCCCGGTGCAGGGCTGCAGCGGGGACGAGAGGGAGATGGGCAAGTCATTGGCTGACATCATCTCTAAACAGGACAAACAGATTGTGATGGAGGGACAGGAGCCTGCTGACTTCTGGGTGTCTTTGGGAGGGAAGGCACCCTACGCCAATGATAAGAGGTTTGCTTGCTGGCTGTCTGAGAGCATGCTGGAGTTATGTGCAGACCCCAGGGTTACCACCAACTGCCCTGTGATGCCGGTGTCCTTCACAGATTCCAGCAGGAGAAAACCAACCACTCGCCAAGGCTGTTTGAGTGCTCCAACCAGACAGGCCGCTTTCTGATGACTGAGATAGGTGATTTTGCCCAGGAGGACCTGGATGAGGATGACGTTATGCTGCTGGACACCTGGGATGAGGTGAGCTGCTCCGACTCTCGTGTCCTCCCACGTGTGAACCCGAGGCGGGTGTTGAGGAGCGGAGAGGAGGCTCTGTCATGGTATAACTCTCCTTTTTACTGATATTCACATAAATAGAAGAACAAACACCAGAAATTGTTTTAAAATTGTAAATGTTATGTAAGTTTGAACGTTTCTGAGACCACCTGGTTTCAGTTTGTGATGGCTACCAGTGACAAGCTACACCTCTGCCATAATGGGAGGGGGTATGGCTCAGCTAGTTAGGACACTGTGCTTGTGACCATAAAGTGACCGGTTTAAATCCCAAGGCTAGTAGAGTAATTTCACCATTGCACCCTTGAGCAAGGCCCTTAATTCCCAATTGTTGCAAGGACTGGCTGACTCTGCCTTCTTAATTGTACATCACTTTGGATAAAAATGTCTGTTGTAAAACTAAAATATGAATATCCTATCCAGTAGTGTACATAGGGTAGCACTCAAGTATGTATAGCACATATAATTAGAAAAGTACAAATATTTAGTCTTATTTTCACATATAAAATCACATTTTATTTGTAATGACACAACGAAATGTGTTTTACTTAATTTGTACTTTCTAATTCCCTGAGAGAGAATTTCCCAGTATGCTGTTGAGTGCACACTAGTAATATTCAAAATGCTCTGTTCATGTGATATGACAGTAAAATTAGTCTATAAATGCATGATTTCTGTGCTTATGTTCCTGCTGTCCTGCCATCTTTGTGTGCTTCTGGTCTCTGCAGTTCACACCTTCCTGTCCTGTGAGGGGAAACTGTTAGTTACACATCTAATCAGTTGCAACTCATTGTCCCGCCCCTTCCAGATCTTTCTATGGATTGGCAGGTCGGCAAACGAATATGAGATCAAGGAGTCGGCCACCAGTGCGGTGGAGTATCTGAACACACACCCGGCAGGCCGGGATCCCGGCACGCCCATAATCACGGTGAAGCAGGGCTCCGAGCCCCCCACCTTCACCGGCTGGTTCAACGCCTGGGACCCCCACAAGTGGAGTGTGAGTGTCAATGGACAAAGTGACTCAGAGCAGGGTGACGCAATAATGTACTTAAAGAGTAAAAAGTTAGCCTGCAGTAGTGTTTTTAATGCAGATAAACTGTCACCATTATATCCCAGGATATAATAATAATAATAATAATAATAATAATAATAATAATAATAATAATAATAATAATAATAATAACAAATGGGCTGTCTTCCAAATCTTCCAGAACTGTGTGATCTCTTTGAGTGTTCATGTTCCCCCATGGTCATTATTAAGATTTTGAGCTACTAAACAAAGAATTATCCATGTAAAACAAGATCCTCAATGATGTTTATTGTAATTAATACATTCGATTAACTTCAATTATCTGATAATGTTTCCAATTTTCTCCCTTATTTAAATGTGAGTATGTTTGGATACTTTAAACTTCAGCTCAGGCAGAATCATATGGACTGAATCTGGGATCCAAATGGGGTTTTGAAGTCTACACTCTCTGCCCTTTATTGGTTATGCCTGGTGATTTTAAAGTATATGCTGAATGCCTTCTACTGGTCACGCCTTACTATATGTTGCAATATATGTTTGTATTATACTGTTATGTAGTATAGACACACTGTCCTCTGTTGACTATGCCTCCTTATTTAATGCGCAAACTCTGCCCTGTACTGGACTTCCCTGTCTGATAGGGTTACTCTCTAATGATTCCTATGATACCAATCAGTATCTTCTCTTTTTAGCAGGGCACCCATTCATATGAGGAAATGAAGAATAAACTGGGGGATACAGCATCCATCTCCAATATAACTGTTGTACGTTTTTCCTAATGGGCATGAACATATAATTATAAACATGCTTCAATGTAGACATAATTAAACTATCAATCTGTTTATACTTCAGAGATGTTAAAGCTTTTTCGGCAGTAATGCTGAGATGAGCAATACTGAGGACAAAAACTACTGTAAATGAAAAGTATATTTCTGTAATCTTGTAACATGAACCATCAAAAATGATCATACCTGTTTGTATGTATGATATATATTAATCAGTGCCTGATTTGCCTTGAAAATTATAACTGAGTCTGGAACACGGATCATTTCCTTAATCTCTGAAGTTTCTCTGCCCTTTGCAATACATATATAAAAAATGGGAAAGAATGAGAATGTATGGCTCTTATGTGTTTCCAGAATCTGAACAACACAAGCCTCAACCAGAAGAACGGGGGCCCTCAGAAACCATACAGCGCCCCCGGCGGCCCCGTCAGCTCCCCACCGGCTTACAAATCCATACTAAAAGGTCCCCAGGCTTCCAGCCAAAGCACCCCACCTCCCAGTAAAAGCCCCGGTATCTCAGCCAGCAAGGACACTGGCGTCTCCCCCCAGCTGTTAATCAACAAGGACCCTGGGGAGCTGCCTGCGGGTGTGGATCCCAGCAAGAAGGAGGTGAGTGAATGGGAAGGAAACTGTAAGGCTCTGGACTTGAGATTCAGGTTAATCTGGTGGCTTATTTGCAAGTTAGACACTAGGTGGAGTCACACACTGTATTAGGTTTAGGCCAGGTTACTGCTACACCTGCCCTGGGTGCCAAACTGAGGTTGCTAGCATTTTATGTCTAAGTTGCCCATGGTGTATGGGGCAGTATGTGGCTCAGTGGGTTAGGAATTTGGATCTGTGATTGGAAAGTTGCTGGTTCAAATCCTGTGGTTGGCAGAGTGATATCACAGTTAGGCTCTTGAATGGCCCTTAAAAGAAATGTAATGTAATGATCCCAGTGTACCCCAGCCCAGTGTACCCCAATATATCGTGCTGCATGGGATAGGCTCCACCTCCCCCCCCAATGATCCTGACCAGGATAAGCAGTTAGGAAATAGATGGATGGATGAATGAATGGAATGAGTAATGACATAGTGGAATCCATTACGTGTTGTTAAAGTGTGGCTGGTATGTGGCTCTGTGCGTATGATCAGAAGGTCACTTGTTCACATTCCGTGGCTAATCAATTAAAAAATATAAGCCAGTCACAATCATTAAGAAGAGTTCTTTCAGTTTCCTATTATTTTTTCAGTTTCTCTTATTCTACTATGTCTTCTTGCAGGAGTACCTGTCCGACGCAGATTTTGAGAGCTTATTCGGCACGACCAGATCAGATTTTAGCCGGCTGCCGAAGTGGAGACAAAATCACCTGAAGAAGGAAGCAGGCCTCTTCTGAAATAGGAGCTCCAAGCGACAGCGAACGCTACTATTAAATTAGCATTCGCACATTGTGGATCCTGGAGACCGAGGGCAAGGGCAACACATGCCTCAACAAAGAACTTCTTACCTAGTTGTAAGTTCATAGCACTCTGTTAAGTGCAAGCAAATCCATCAGGTCTCCAGGGGTAATTAATTAAGGTATTAATGCTCGTGTAGCCGGTTAGCGGTGTTATCATCAATTAGCCTAGTGTCTACTCTAAACTGTAATACTGCATTCTTACAGGAAATGTTCTTGAAACATGTATAATTACAGCCAAGCATCTTATAAACCCCTTTTTGTAACTTCCTGTAGATATGCATTCTGCTTTTTACTTAGCCTTTGCTGTCTTTTAGTGGATGTCACATAATCTGAACATTAAAATCACTGCCACCTGTCTAATTTTAAATGTACCTGTGTACTGGCATGTGTGGAACAACCCTGGGATCATACATTGGTGTTGGCCGGTTGCTGAATTCTTTCTAGTGTCATTAGACTCAATAAACATGTCAAATCAAGCATTCCAAAATAAGCTGTATGTTCAGTTTTTGCCTGGAAATCTTACCTGATCTATGATTCCTAACTGGCTGTTTAATTCTCGGCACAAGCTTCTACTCTGCTAAATTCAGTTATAAAGTAACCAAGACAAACAGACTCTGGTCAGTTCAAATATCAAGAAAGATTCCATTGTGGGGGAAATGGTCAGCTGAAGGAACTGTTGGTATTGTCAAGTGGAATTCATGTCTATTGTTAACTTGTTTATAATGTGGCCTGGGGGAGGTGGCTCAGTGGGCACCCTCATATCTCCCGGGTTGGGGGTTTGAATCTGACCCCTTGACTGTATGGAGTTTCCTTGTTCACCAAATAACTTCCTTAAGGTACTCTGTTACTCCCAAAATACAAAGGAAATTAGACTAACAGGTATCTCTAGATTGCTTATTTTGCAGGAATGTATGGGTGTGTACCTGCCCTGCAATGGGCTGGTATCCTATGCAGGGTGTAGCCCAGCCTTGCTGCCTGAGACACACTTCAAGCCACCTTGTGACTGACCAGAATAAGCAAATCGTTCCATTTTATTGCAATTTATAAACAACCCATCATCTATTGAAACATCATAAAGTACATTTGATTTTAAATGTGTGACAATGCATTGTTATATATTTCTATATGTAAATAGAAACATTTACAAATGGACTACAAATTGCATCTTAAATATTGACTGGAATAAATATGGTAACCTTAGTGAAACTGAAGAAGTCCCTCCAAATAAAATGACAGATACTTAACCTGGAGCCCCTCATCCAACTGATAAAAACAAACAAAAATAACGGCAGGCTAATTTTACAGAACCAAGAGAATATTGGCTTTTGTTGGGTATATGAGAAGGTGCGAATGCTTTTGAAGATGGCTTCTACTCAGAGTCCATGATCATGACGTGTACGAAGAGTCCGGCTGAAGGGATTAAATGTCCCCTTTTGTCACACAGAGGAATGTGCCGGTACCCTGAGGAAACAGGAAGATGCTTTCAATCGTGGTGTTCCACATAATATTGGCGTTGCTAGGCGGCGGTCTCGCCCATGGCAAAGGCTTTACATTTCATCCTGTCATGTAGTGGAATATTTACCACAGGAGTGGGACATCTACCTCAAGCCTGTCCCTCTCTGGAAGTTTGTGGTTGCTGATCCATTTCCTTATGCTAGAGTTCTTAACCCTGTCCTCAGGGATCCCCAAACAGTTCACATTTTTGCTCCCTCCCAGTTCACACACCCGCACCAGGTATTCAGTGTTCTCCATTGTTTGGTTCATTTATGATTGTTTGGTTCAGGTGTGCTGGGAGGGAGCAAAAATGTGGACTGGGTAGAGAAACACTGCACTACAAACTAGATTGGTTGGTATGCTGTATGGCCATTTTCCCAAGGGGCTGATGGGTATATCGACTGGCAAAATCTGAGCCCCTCCCACACCCAGTAAGCAAAATGTATAACTCAGCAAAGGATATTGTGGCGGGCCCCCAAGATGGCTCAGCAAAATTTATCTTGGGGTGGTGGGGGACCCCAAAATCCAGGGCCAAAATTTAATCCCAGTCCAATCCTGCTGCTTCAAGCTATTAACAGTATATTTGGAGTATGACATATATAATAGTTGATGGTGCGACGAATCACAAAGTTCCATGTACATCTTGCATTGTGTGGACCAAATGTCCCCAAAATGTGATTAAAAACTGTTATTTTGAAGCTGTGGCGACCATTTCTCCAGTCCCCACAAGGGGAAATTCAATTTTATAAAAATCTATGACTGCAAAACTAAAAATGCCAAAAGACTTGTATTTTGTTTGGATACTTATGGTGATGGTTAGGATTGGGTAGGGGGTGAAGTTGTCATTGTTAGGATTCTGGTTTTACCCATGGAAATGAATGGACGGTCCCCATAAAGATATGAGTACAGGTCTGTGTGTGTGTGTGTGTGTGTCCGTGTCCATCAGCACACCAAAGAATGGATTAACTATAGTATTATTAAGCATTAACATTAACAATAAAAAGGGTTATTCTACAACTCAGATGACCGACCACAAATAGCCATCAAAGATAATGCAAGCTAATGTTTAGTCTTTACCATAGCCTTATGGTGCAGTATGGAAGAAATCTAAGATATTTTGGCCTCATTTACCATTGCTTAGATTTTCTCCCTAGTGCATTGTGGGTTTAAATGACAAAAACAACTAAACGCTGGCCTGCAAGTGCCAGTCTTCTCTGAGCACCTAACTTGGTTGGTGACTCGCCGAGCAGCTCACTTTGTCTGTAAGGCTCTGCAATGAAGGTGATATGAGCAGAATGACACCCCATGCTGGACTCACCATTCTGTATGCTGGTGAATGGCAGAGTGTACTGTCCAATAAAGTCATTGTTGCTCGCGGAGTCGTAGTCCTCCACCTTGAAGCGCACCAGCGTCAGTTCCGGGACATGGATTTTGAACTTGAACTTCTCATTCCACATGGGTTTGAAACCTGCATAGAGGTTTAAGAGTTCACTTGTAATTCCTGAGAACTTAGGGAAAACCCTCACAGGCAGTTTGTAGGTGTGGTGTCTGTAGGGAGCTTCATGACTAACACCACACTTATGTATCCTAACTTACCTGCCACTCTGGACTAAATCTGACAGACATTTTAGCGGTTTCGGACACAGGCACAAAATTAGTTTGGGGTTTAGGACTGGGGGCCTTGCTTACCACTCATCAAAAGACCAAGTTATACATTTTTAATATGTACCATGACTGTTTTTTGTTTAAAATTGTAACAAAGATGAAAAAGTACAGTTAAATAACATACAGCTCTGGAAAAAATTAAAGGAGACTATGGGGGGACATGATCCAGGTACACACGATTCTTACAGATCTGGATGCTGTTCAACCAAATAGTTACTTCAATATTAATTCAAATAGACAAACTTGTGGCCATAGGTGGAAATTAGCAGGAGAACATTTTAAACTGGAATTTGAGAAAGCACTTCTTTACACAGCGTGTAGTTTGAGTGTGGAATAGTCTTCCTGTTAGTATAGTACAAGATAAAACTTAGGGCTCCTTAAATTTCAGAGCTAGTAAGATTTGAACAACTTTAAGCTATTATTCGAATTCTCCCCAAGCGAGCCTGATGAGCCGAATGGCCTCCTCTCATTTGTAAACTACTTATGGTCTTATGTTCTAAGAGGCAACTCTATATTTAAAAAAAAAATATGCATTTTGAAATCCTGGTTTAAACATGTTTTTTTTGGGCAGAAAGCCACACTGCCAGGCAGGCTTCTTCCAGGTTCCAAGTTTCTAAAACAGCAGCACACAAGAAAAAGGTGAAGCAGGAGACACTGGCAATAACCAAAAACCAGCCAGGTAGAGGGCAGAAGTGACTGTCTAATGTCAGTGGTGACCATCAACTTATCTGGCAGTGTCTCATAAATTGGAGGATGACCTCAAGTGACCTTCAAAAGGAATGGGAAACATTAAGTGCAAGTATGAAGTGCACTGCTAGGAAAAGTTCATAAGAGGCTCCTAGAAGCAGGACTGAAGTCCCATAAAGCAAGGACGATCCCTTCATTAATAAGAAACAGAGAAGAACCTGGCTGCTGTTTGCAAGAAAAATGTATATTTTACACAGGCACATAGCGATAAATTGAGAAATGAGTGAAACTGAAAATTTTTGTTGTGGTATCATTTTTTTCCAGAGCAGTATATGCTACATAAAAACACAATGTCCCGCAAACTTGCACAGAATGAGCATTTGGAGGATGGATTGAAGGATGTATATCAAAATATGTAGCTTAGCATAAGACAGGATTCTGTGTTTGCATCAGCACTCCTGAGATAAATTTTGAAGTGATGTGGTTTTTGGAGATCATGATTTTTTTGCATTTTTCATTGTATACACGTCAAGTTGCTTTCATCATTCTATCAGTTACGGTTGCAATTGCGGCAATGCCAGTTTGACAGGCAGATGATGATGATGATTACAGCTATACTAATAAAGGTTACCGAAGATATCGTACTGCTTCTGCATTTGAAGAGATTCAGGAAATGTGCATGGTTTAGATATTCCAGGGTTGGTGGGGCTTACCAGTGACTGGACAGACACAAATGCAGAAATGACAAATTAACTTCCTTAGGAACAGAGTGTCTAGGGAATGGGATCATTGACAGAATTGAAGGAGTCTTACCGTTATTGTTGATGTGGTGTGTCTTTTTCTCTATTGTGTCACTGGGCACGCCAAAGATTTCTACCTTCACGAGGGGGTCCACAATGGAACTGGGCTTGTCTTTGTTCAATTTGGGCAGCTGCTGTGCTGAGATGACCTGCAGAAGCAGAACCTAATTACATACTCTAAAAGGGTACACAAACTGAACCTGGATGACACACGTTACATTCAAGTACCCCTCAAGTTCCACCACTAACACATAGCTATGGGGGGCTATGGGGGTTGCTATGTGGCTCAGCAGGTTAGTACTGTATACTATGCTGGTGATCGGGGGTCACCAGTTCAAATCCCAGGATCAGAGTATTTTCACCAGTGGACCCTTGAGCAAGGCCATTAACTCCCAATTGCTTAAGAAACTGTCTGACCCTACTTTCTTAAAAAATGACTTAGATTTTAAATAAAAGCATCAGCTAAATAAATAAAATGTAGACATAAATATTTCCTTATACTGATTTATTCAGCCTGAAGTGACTTACAGTTTCCAACCATATAAGGACAGATGTTTTACTGGAGAATTTGAAGGCAGGTTCAATTCTCAGATATATGACAGCTTACTATTTGATAGACTGGCAACCGAAAGGTTAAAAGTCTCTTACTGACCTCAATGAAATTGCACTGAAGGTGAGCAAAGATACCCTGATTCTGAATAATTCTAAAACAACAACAAATGTGAAGGTTCAGCTACCATCACGTGGAAGATCCTGTAATGCATCCGCAGCTCTGGGGAGAGGGCAATGGGGTCAAACCCCGAGTTTTTGTCACGCAGGAATCTGGGTTTCAGGATGTATCCACAGCGCCCGTTTGGAAGGAAGAGGCCTTGGTTCAGGTCCATCTCGCAGCACGGCGTCTGGAAGTTCAGGGCCACTGTGGACAGGATGGGACAGAGGATTTGGATGAGCAGAGAGAATCTGATCAGAAGATTAATGGCAGAAGATAAATGTAGAACTTCAGGCAACCAAACTGAACATGTCTAACCCTATATCAAATCAGCAGTTCTGATAGGATTCTCCTGCAGGGTTCTTGGTTGTATGATGCAGAGCTAGTCACTGGCTACAAGATGTTATCACTGAATAATACAGTTCAATATTATTATTACTATTATTAACTGATACTTTATTGATCCCCATGGGGAAATTCTCTTTATGCTTCCCCCAACTTGCTCTCTGTAGGTGAGTGCCCAGGGAGCTGGGGTTTATGGGCCTTGCTCAAGGTCCCGAAGATGTGTCAAGGCCAGGCTTGAACCGGCAAGTTTCCAATCATTGTACAGACTACATGCTGACCCCAACAGAGAGTTATGAAAGAATTTCAGCTAGTCACTGGCTACAAGATTTTATTGCTGAATTATCCTGTTCAGCAGAGAGATACGAAAGAATTCGAAAACATTAGCTATGTCAGGGTATGCTATGGAGGCCATCATTAAGTAGAGAACATCTAGTCCCACCAAATCATCATACTGCTCTAGTTCCTTCTCAACTGATGCCCAGGTAAGCAGAAAGCTTGTCAGGAAGGATAAAGGAAACCTTAAAGGAGCTGTAGGCATTTTTGGCAGTAGACAGCCACTGCCTGCATATTGCAGCCATTCTGAATATTTCCCATAAGTCTAAGCTGTTGTGCATGGAAGTCATTGCTTGCTAAAAAGTATTTCTGGGCCTGTATAAACTTTTGCAACCTAAGAGGCTTATATGTGGGAGATTCTCATGCTGCTGGGGCTTGAGCTTTCCTACAGAGGATCGGGATAAAACTGTAAAATCCATGTGTTCGGAGGTGGGAGAAGCCTGCCCAAACAGACTTACCTCTGTAAGTAACAGGAAACTGTCTGCGTTTGCACAAAAGGGTTTTTTCTAAAATCTTTTTTTCCTACAAATGATTCTTCATGTTTAACCTAAATGTTGCTGGCTGTAACACTATAAAGGTGAAAAAGGTGCAATGTAATTTGTTTTGATTTCAGAATTTAGCCCTATTCGGATTAGTTTTACCTAAGGTTTAGTATGTGGTTTGCAGAGTGGCCTGGCAAATATGGACATCATAAACGTGTGTAATTTCCCCAAATTACCAGAGATGGCAAAATAAAAATAATTCTGTCTGAAAGTTAATGTCACAGTTAGTGCATATTGAAAGCAAAGGACAACACACTATTCAGCTTATCTATCCCTGTAACATACTAATCAAACAAAAAATACTTTTTTTCCCTCCGAACCATACAGTATCTTACAAATCGATGTACTGATCTGCACCTATTGAAAACCTAGCCGCACAAGAGGCTGTAGGTGTAGGCTGTCAGACATTTATAAGAAAAATCCAGCACCCATTCAGGCTCTATTTTTAGGGGGTAAATGCTGTTGCTGCCTTAGAAAAAGATGCATGCCTTTATAGATATGACCTTATTTCTGAGATGACAATTCCAAGAGGACTACTATTATTGCAAGAGGTCCATATTCACTGAAACAAAGAAGGTCATTTCACTCCAGAACTTTTACTCTGGAGGCTTTGAATAATTACAAACGTGGAAGATTCAGATTGGATTAAAATCTTGGACCTCATTGGTAATTGCTTTAATTATGTACCGTCCCCAAGTAAAATTAATCCTACCCAAATAGGGCTTTTCTGTCAACTAAAGTAGAAGATTCAATAAGGGTGTGTAGACTTCTGATAGCGGCTGAAAAGACTAAATGTGGTTGAACGGAATCTGAGTGGACTTATCTGACTCTGGCCTACCCCTATAAGGTCAGGTATGTAAGAAGTTTGTGAATACTTACTTTCTCAAGCCACGTGTGATTGATATGCTGGTAAAAGCTGATTGTTTTTAGCACCCAACTGGGCGATGCCTGTTACCTATCTGACAGCCGACGTTCCACATGGGCACAGGGTTATAATTGGACGAATCTGTCCTGGAGCCCGCTGGGTAAATCCTGCTCAGCTTGGCTGCATTGTGACGTACAAAGGCATTGGCTGGAAAGCAGGATAGCAGAATAAACACCCTAACATTAACGTTAACATATAGAGAACCTGTGCCAAAGTCTGAGATAGTCAAAGATAATGTTAAAAGCTATTTATCTGGGTAGTAAGTGTATATTTGTCCAGAAAAATACAATTTAACATTAGAACATAAATTCAAAGTAGCACAATAAAAATTAACAAGAATTTCTTGTGTTCTCCAAAAATTTACTGATATCTAGTTGGATGACTAGATTGATCAGTCAAACTAGGTGTGCTAGCAGTTGAGTCAAAAAATACGTGGGTGTTTTGTATGGTTGCTACCAATCTTGGGGTGAGTTTAGGACAGACATATCATCACAGTGTTACATCAACATCATCATTTACAAATAATTTTTTTTGACTGCCTAAGACTGTACACACACACACACACACACACACACTCTTAAAATATCCAAGCGGCAACTTTAATGTAACCAGTAATATGAAAACACAACTTTACTGTGAAACTGTGTTCCTAAAAGATAAATTGTAAAGGCTGTTTTTGTAGTGTTACCAAGCAACTTATGCTCTTACGGAGAAGAGCGTTACCAAGCAACTTATGGTCCCACCTGATGTTTTGGCGAGTTGGGTAACCTTGCTCTCTTTGAAGGACGCTAACTCGTAGAAGCTCTGGTTGTCCCTTGCGTCCTCGAAACCCTTAAAGTGGACGCTTTTGCAGTAGATGACCACGTCAGAGAGCTCCTTTGCCAGCTTCATGATGGATTTCTGGAAATATCAATCATGCCTTACTTTAAACATCTGGCATTACTCAGTCATAAATCACTTAGAATTTTGAATTTTTGTATGCATTTGTATGGATTTATTGTCTAATTTCAATTTAATAGCAATTGTTGAAACACCAATATTCAGGGTTTTTTTTACTCCATATTTTGACATATTGTACATTATTCCATGTAGCTTAATTCCTTTATTATACTGTGGTCTATTTGCCCATTTATATCCCCATTGCATCACTGCATCACATTTATTACTTATTTATTGTTTCACTAATTCTTATATTGCAATTCAGTAGTGCTGGAAGTAGGGGTGCTGATGGTGCTTCAGCACCCCCTTTGGCTGTTGGTGGTAATGCATTGTCAGATTACTATAAGGCAGTATTAGCGTAACAACGTTATGTTAATTATTCAGCAATGGCTCAGAGGCGACTTTTCTCTCCAAAAAGACTACCATTGTTAGCTGTTGATGGCTGCTGATGATACAAAATAACTTCAGTAACATGTATTGGTTATTCTGACTTTCAGCATCCTGAGCACAAAACGTCTTCCCATGCCTATAATTGCAGTGTCTTGTTTTGCACCAGTCTTATTGCACCACTGTTTGTCCCCTTGTCTCCTCATGCACCTGTCCCCTGCCTTGCAACTGCAGCATAAAAATTTAACAGTGTTCCTCTGAATACGTGATAAAAAAAACTCTAAACTTGAAAAACTGCACAATGGCATGAACACTCAACCTGTATAAACATATCATCTTTGCTTTATTCCTTTCTTGTTTTGAACTAGACATCCATTAAGATGTTACACAGTAACAGAAACACATCCTAGCTTTGGAAGCAGAGCCCACAAACCTTGGGCTTGGACTCCTCCTTCATCTCAGCGGCCTCGTCCTCCTCAGAAACGCTGCCTTCTTCTATCGTACTGTTGGGGTTGAAGAACACATCCAACTTGTTCATGCGCTTCCCCTTGACCAGGATGCGGCCCTTCAGCTCCTGCCGATGACCAAAGCCAGCAGTGCAGTTAGCATTTCAAAGCATCTTTGCTAACATCAATGAACAGGAATGTGAAGCTTCCAGCTACTGTAATGAAGAGGACCTCCTTCATGCTTCCAAGTGTTACACCAACATCATACACAGGCACTTCACAAGCACATGTCTTAACCCATAAATAACCAGGTAAATAATCTATCATGGGCCCTCAATAACAAACTGGTATAAGCAATGACTTAGCACGTGAATTAGATTTTATTGATGCATAGCTTGTGTTGACTGTGTTCAACATGAACATTAAAAAAAAAATTCCCATCCTTACAAGACAGAGTGCATTTACAAGTTGGTCACACAACAAGCATTGTTATGTATCTGTATATTTAGCATCCCAAATTGAAATCAGCTGCTCACATTTTTTACATGGTTTGCAGTCCAGCCATGGGAATTCTCTATTTCACATTAAGTTTTCCTCACTATTCGTTTTCCAGTGTACGGAATGGGACCTTTTTACAAAGAGCATTTTCAAGACCAATCATGCCAAAGGTGACCACATGAGATGCCTATGCCAAGTCTCAACTCTGCCATTTTAAGTAACAGCCAGTTAAGTTGTGCGCTCTGGCACAACACCAAACCACCCTGAGCTGATGAAGACGCAGGAGTGCAACATTAACTAATGAACCAGTCACAGAAAACACTAGGTAACAGGTGGAACTAATGAACAGAGATATTTACAGAACTAGGGAACTTAACAGACAACTAGAAGACAGTAATCAGACACTACAAATACAAAGCAAAACTAATCACAGAATCCAAAAATACATGTAAACTAGAACAGAGCATAAGGAGGGCAAACTGTGGGTGGAAAAACTAAGAAAGAAAAACACCCCTAAACATTATGGAATAACAATCCAAAACTACAAACACAGAGAATACAAGACGAACAAGAAAATGAAACAGGAGAGGCTGGACTTAAGCAGGGACAGTACCAACCCTGATACCAATTTGACACAATTTTTGTTTCAAAGTCAAAAAATGAGACCGAGCAAAATGGATATACTTATATCACTTTGAGTATACAGAAACATCTGTTTAGAGCAAGATTGCGAGATTCAAAACTAGCCTCACACAGTTCTTTTCTGTATCTTGTATCTCCAATGAAGGAGGTAGCAAGAGTTAGAAGCATTTTGTGGTTCTCTTGAAGTTACTAAAAAGCCCTGCACACTGTTTCTAAGTAAACTAGACTCATCCACAGTCTACATTTCAGCATCCCAGTGAGGGCTTGGCTGTGATAATCCTCAAAGCGATTACCTCAAAAGCTAACCACAGAAACAGAGCAATAATAAGTTAACAATAGTAAACTATATTTCCTAGGGTCAGTGAGATGGGCATAAAGGAAAATTAATAACAGCTTGTTAGTGACATGAATTATGTGGAATTAGTAAATGAAATCATGCTAAAGGCTGCTAAAGACACATACAAATTCCCCTACAATGTGAACAGTGAGCCAGTGGATAAGGCATTTACAGTCCCACAGCACTAATTAATACTGTTTACAGGACAAGTTATACTCTTATAAAAGCTCTTATACTGTAAATATAAAAGTATTACAAGAAGAGAAGGTGTTTCTCAGCTGAAGTGCAATGTGTCACAAATAGTTGATTGCGGTAGAATATTCTAGAAGGCATCGGCACATGGATTATACCTTTATGGGTACCAGGAATGCAGTGTCTCACCTGTGGTGAGGGCAGGCTGGTGGGCATCGTGTCCCCCAAGGGCTCAGTTACTAGGGCACTGCCCAGAATATTGATCATGTGATGTGCCATGAGTTTCTGCTGCTCAATGGAGCAGTGGTTCTCCAGGGAGAGGATGACCGGGAACTCGGAGGTCTGGGGACCAAGAGAAGCCAAACAAGTGGTGTACTCAGAGATCTGTGTCATGATAAATCTCTCTGCATAGGCTGTGCAGCGGACACACTTGACACACCCTGAAAGCATACTCCTTGATGGCTTTGATGACATCTTTGAAGAGGACTTTAGAGGTGAGGGTATAGCCATGATATATGACCGGCTCACCGTCGGCCCCGTCCCAACAATCGAGCTCCACACAGCGGCAGCTCTTCATCAGTGCTCTGAAAATTATGGCAGCAGTGAGACCCACAGCCCAGAAAGCAAGTTGCAAGTCAATCATGCTATGCTACAGTGCTACGCTAACAGAAGATGTCTTTAGGACTATGTGACACATGATTCATCAAGAAGACCAGCATCAGCCTTTTGGCATTTCATTGTCCCCCTGACACATGAGTACTGGCCCCCATTTGCTAAGGTCCGCGGCTGAAATTGACTCTTCAGATCTGGTATACGTACCGGATGTAGGCCTCCGTGCTACTGGGACCTTTCAGCTGATCCTCCATTAGGTAAGTGTTATGGGAGGATGAGATGAAGTAATGGTTGAGGGGCTGGCTCATGTCTTGATAGATATCCTTGTGCACAGGATTGAATATCATACCATCATCCCGCTGCAGGTACATTAGGAAGCCATCTTTGGTCATGCACTGGTTTTGTTTGGCTGCAATTCAAAAGAAGAACAGGTCTGAGACTGAATACCATACTGTGGAAATTGCACTGTATTGTAAGAATATGTACAGTGGCTTGCAGAAGTATTCAAACCCCTTGAAATCATAATGATTATCTGGAGTATAAAATATATATGCACAATTTTCTCAAACAGCATTTATGTTGTGAACTCTTTTACTCCATTATATTTTCAAAATAGATCAGTAGTCTGCTAACACGAAAAAGATAAAAATAAAAGCATGATACATGCTGTCTGCATAAGTATTCAAACCCCTGTGCTTTGGAAGCTCCAGGTTTACACAAATAACAAATGAATCACAAAGAACACAAAGGCGACAGCTATAAGACTACAATTAAACATAATTAGGTACGACTTAGTCTTGATGTTTCTCTCTGGATATTAAAAAATGCCCCTTGGACGGGCCATTGTCTTTGTTGGACAATTATTGCAAAAATAAGGCAAAGGAGCATTATGCTGATATGAGAAACAATGTCATTCAAATGTATAAGGCAAGAAAAATGTCGATGAGTTGGAATGTCCCGTTAAGCACTGTTGGATCAATCATTAGAAAGTGGAAGGTCCATCACAACACCAAGACCCTAACTAAAACAGGCTGTCCCTCAACACTAAGTATCGAAGCAAGACGACTGGTTAGAGAAGGCAACTAAAAATCCAAGTGTCACTCTCTGAAGTCTGCAATGCTCTCTGGCTGAAACTGGAGTGATGGGTTCACAATTTCACGAGCTCTCCATAAAACAGGCCTCTGTGGGAGGGTAGCAAGAAGCCATTCCCTAAGAGGATCCACATAAAAACATTTATGGTATTTCCAGTTGAGATGGGGGAGAAGGTTTTTTCGTTAGATGAGACCAAAATAGAACTTTTTTGCCAGACTTCAAAGAGGTATGTGTGGCATAAAATTAACACTTGTGGGAGTTTTACTTACACAAACATGTCCTGAGGGCAGAAAGAACAATGACTGGTTCAGATTGATAACCAATCAAATTGTAGAGAAGGAACCAACCAATCAGATGTCTTGCCCCACCTCCTCTAGTTGCTTTGACCCACCTTCTCTACAATTTGATTGGTTATCCCTCTGAACCAATCATTGTTCCTTCTGCTTTCAGTACATGTTTGTGTACGTAAAACTTCCATGAGCAAAACTAACACTGCCCATGCCACAAGATAAACCATACACTAATGCAGCACAATATTGCAGGAGAACTTGTTCCAGTCTGCTATGAACCTACAGCTAGAGAGATGATTCATCTTTCAGCATGACAATGATGCTAAGTATAAGGCCAAAGCAACACTGCAATGGCTCAAAACAGAAAGCTGAATGTTCTGAAATGGTCAGAGTCAAAGAGTCAAAGCCCTGTTCTTAAGCCTATTAATAATCTGTGGCACTATTTGAATACTGCTGTTTAGAGGTGCCCTCCCACTAGCCTAGAGGATCTCTGTAAATTCTGCCAAGAAGAATAGGGGAGAATCACACCTGAACAATGTGCAAAACCGGTACATACTCACCCAAAAGAATTAAAACTGTTATTGCAGCAAAAGGGTGTTCACCATAATAATATTACTGTGTAGGGGTTGAATACTTATGCAAACACTAAATCTGAGTTTTGTTTTCAGTTAAATATCTACATAAAATGGTTCACTCTGATTTTGGAAATGTATTGTTACAGTATATGAGTTCACAATAAAAATACTAAATGGACAAATATGTGTACAAATCTTTTGTCATGCAGAAAATGACAATGACTTGCAAGGGGGTTGAATGCTTTTGCAAGTCACTGTATACTGGCATCAGCAAACAAAAAAAGATGGGACACAATCCAGCCAAGCCAGGGCCAAGTTTTCCAGTTCCTTCACCTGTCTCATCCGGCTCATACTTCTCGATCAGCTGGTGAGCATCTTCCAAGGATGATTGTTCCCGTTGCTCATTCAGCAGGAAATTAAGCAGGTCTGTGGTGCCCATGAGGCCAGCCGTGTGGGCGTAATTCTTGTAGATGATGTCGATCTCCTCCCGGTTGGTCAGTATGCTATAAAACTTCATGATCTCGACCCCCTCCAGTGTGCCTGAGCCGTTGGTGTCGCATTTCTAGGTTTCACATAAAAATTTGAGAAAGTGTTATAAATGCGTCAGGGTCCGTACCGTCCGAACCCTGCCCTTCGTGTCTCCTCCCAGTTTGGCCAGCAGGTGTTGCTGGCCATCCCATTCTCCACCCTGTCTCTTGTCCTTCAGCCCCAGTGTGCTAGTCCTATTCCCTGGTCCACTGCATGACTGAACTTGTGCGGCTTAGAGACTGCATTCCCCTGAGTCATGGGTTCAAGGCTGGCTAATGATCAGCCTTCCTGGTTTCTTTGCATTTGGATTTTTGTACCCCAGTGTTTTATGTTTCCTTTTGAGTTTCCTGTTTCAGGTTTGCCCTCATGGTGTTCTGTTCCAGTTTTATTTTGTATTTTGCTTTCTTGTTTATTTTCCTAGTGTAGGATTTCACAGTTTCCTTAGTTTCAGTTCTTTAGTTTGGTGTTTATTAGTTTTACTTTCTCCACCTGTACCTTGTTGCCCTGTGCCCTCATTGATTGGTTGTTATGGATGATTCACACCTGCCTTTTGTTAGTCCTCATTTTCAGTGTATTTAAGTGCCCACCTTTGCTCACTTCCCCATTTGGTCATTGTGAATATTACTTTGGGTTAGTTATGTAGTTCTGCTTGTCACTGTGGTTTGCTTAGTTTAGTTGTGCGTGGTTTCATGGTTTTAGTTAATTCATTATTTTCCCCATGTTTGTTTCTGTCCCCTAATCGTCTGTTTGGTTTTGCCGTTTTCCCCATTGTAATTTTTTTGGTTAAACACCTTTCTGTCTCCGAGCCGACAGTGGATCATTCACCTTCTTGTCCCTGCTTGCACCATGCCCACAGCTCTAAAAATGTTTCTCAACCCAGTCCTTGGAGACCCCAGCACACTAGTACCAGGTATTTGGTGTTCTTGATTGGTTGGGAGCTTGGTGAGAGCCAAAATATGTACTGCTGGGGGCCCCTGAGGACAGTGCAGAGACTGCTATAATAAATACATGTGCCAAATGTAGCAGCTACTGTATCTTACAATTAACTGCATGTAGTTCTGTTATATCTGTAGAACAGTGTATACTTATGGGAGAACATGAAATGGGTGCTAAGTGGAAAATCACGGCAGCCTGGGTGTGACTGGCTGTGCTTCCGACTTTACTTCAGGCCTCCATACTCTTTAATCAGATGTTTATTGAGGTTTCTTTAATCCTACGCAGTCTTTAATGGCATTCTGGACATCCTACTTCGAAGATCTCTCTCACTTCAGTATGCATGTTGTCAGGTATATGAAATTTGGTCGTGTGTGTTTATTATTACTGTTGTATTTGCAAATGGTCGCTAACAAAGTTGTTAAACACGGAGTGGTTGTATTATGTCTGTCCAAGTGAGTCAGCTTAGCCATTTCAACACCTCTACTAAAATCACCCTAGTATTGGAAGTAAATATTCGATATATCCATCCATTTTCCATGCCAGCTTATCCTATGTAGGGTTGCGGAGCCTATCCCGTAAGCAACTAGTGCAAGGCAGGGAATAACCCAAGAAGGGGCACCAACTAATGTTAAGGTGCACGTACTATTCGCACACATTTCCTCATCTAAATCATCTAAATGCTCTATATAATGTCGAATGTCATTTTACCTCACCTTAAAGATTTGCTCTGCGTAATGGTCATCCACCTGGATATTGATCTGCTTCAGAAAGTGTTTGATTTCCTTCAGGTTCATCTTGTTGTCGTTGTTCTTGTCTGCTTTGCGCATGCAGGTGAAGATCCAGCTAAACAATCAATGTAAGGATTTTGGGCAAAACCAAGAAAATAAACAAAAAAGCCTTGTGCTATGTCAAGGGAACAGTCATACCATACAATGGCTGACTGGTCAATTTTTCAATCAGCCAAAAAAATAATAGGTTACATATTTCTCAATTCCCACTAATGGCGTTAGGTAGGCTTTGTTGCCAATTTGGGTTCACCAAAACAATTTTTAACAGTGTAATTGGATATTTGGAATGGATTTTTCTAAATATTTTTGGTAGCACATCGTCTAGATGGTTCATATTTAACAACCCTTCGGACACCACCTATCAGAGTGGCTGTGAACTACTTCAAGAACCGTCATGTGCATACATTCTATGAAGACAGACCTCACTCTCCATATATGGGCACCTCCTATTATACTGGGTATGACCCTGTTTCCTCAGACCCTATAAAGACAGAAGGGTAGGGGATCATGGAAGGATACTGCTCGCTGCTCTGCTGTCGACTGAAGTGCTGCATCACGTTGACGACCTTCTCAAGGCCTGTGACCCAGCGCGATGCATCCTCTTCTGACCCTGCGACAAAGTCCAGATTCTTCTGGCCTTTGAAGATTATGGAAAAGCAGCGGTCTTTGAGCTTCTCCCCCACGAACCGCTGCAGACCCTCAGTCTGCCTCCCGGGCCTCACTGCATCGATATCATTGACGGAGACTTGTGATCGGGAACAGAAGCAAAATTACGTCAACCATTAGAGGTGTTCTCAAAGAGGAGCAGATTGTAGGGAAGGGACAATGGTCATCCATGTTATCTACAGGAAATGTCTGCCCTTGTTATATCATGCAATGTCTCATGGTGACCAGTTAATGGATGAACACAGAATGCTCTGCAAGCTACACTGACAAAAACACACTCGGAACATCTTAGCTGAAGTTAGATGGAATGTTGTAACTACCAGATGTTAACATTTCACACATAATTCGTTATTTTATAATATCCATCATTGTCCTTCAATGTGATTTAACCATAACTGAAGAGCTCCAAATCTCCAAAACACACAAGATACGTTCTTGATCAAATTTCTGTGGACTTCTGTGGAAATTAAAGTTCTTAGCTGGATTACATGAAGACTAAATGAGTTTTGGTTCCCAGTACTACAACATGCACTATACAGACAAAAGTATTGGAACACCTGGCCATTACACCCACAGGAACTTTTATGACATCCCATTCTAAATCAATTGGCGGCAATATTGAGTTGGTCCCCCCTTTCCAGCTGTAACAGCTGCCAGCTCTTTTTGGGAAGGCTTTCCACAAGATTCCACCTGAGTCTGTGGGAATTTTTGCCTGTTCATCCAGAAGAGCATTTGCGATATCAGGCACTGATGTCGGCCATGAAGGCCTGGCTTACAATCTCCATTCTAGTTCATTCCAAAGTTGTTCGATGGGGTTGAGATCAGGGTTCTGTATGGGCCAGTCAAGTTCTTCCACATCATATTCATTCAACCATGTCTTTATGGACCTTGCTTTGTGCACTGGGGCATAGTCATGCTGGAACAGAAAAGGGCCTTCCCCAAACTGTTCCCACAAAGTTGGAACCATAAAATTGTCCAAAATGTGGTGGTATGCTGAAGCATTAAAAATTCTCTTCACTGAAACTAAGTTGCCTAGCCCAACCCCTGAAAAACAACCCCATACATCTGTGTCTTATGGTTTGCACAATGCAGTCAGGCAGGTAACTTTCTCCTGCCATCTGCAAAACCCAGACCTGAAACAGGAAACTCAAAAGGAAACCCAGACATCAGACTGCCACACAGAGAAACATGATATCGGCGGGAGGTTGAACGGCTGGTGCTCTGGTGCAGCCAGAACAACTTAGAGCTGAACACACTCAAGACTGTGGAGATGCCAGTGGACTTTAGGAAACATCCCACAGCTCTGCTCCCTCTCACAATATCCAACAAAACTGTGAGGACTGTGGACTCCTTCAAGTTCCTAGGAACCGTCATTTCCCAGGAC
>JAAGVU020000001.1:23270553-23285611 GCA_011763525.2 Mormyrus iriodes | reverse complement strand
CACTTTTATGTATATTCTTGTTTGTACATAGTCTGTATTTATTGGATGTATATTGTCTGTAAATAACATGTTCATTTTGTATGTGGTATGTATGTATGTATATATGTATGTATGTATATATGTGTGTATGTATGTATGTCGTCTGTACAGAGGTGAGACACCATCAGCCAGAGCCAAATTCCTTGTGTGTTTTAATACACTTGGCCAATAAAGCTGATTCTGATTCTGATTCTGATGATTCATGACTACACAGAACATGTTTCCACTGCTGCAGAGTCCAGTGGCGGCGTGCTTTACACCACTCCATCTGACGCTTGGCATTGCACTTGGTAATGTGGGGCTTGCATGCAGCTGCTCATCCATGGAATTCCATTCCATGAAGCTCCTGGCGCACAGTGTTTGTGCTGGGGTTAATGCCACAGGATGCTTGGAACTCTGCAGTTATCGAATCAACAGAGCTTTGGCTACTTTTACACACTATGCACCTCAGCACTCTGTTACTTTATGTGGTCTGCCACTTTGTGGCTGAGTTTCTGTTGTTCCTAAAAGCTTCCACTTTGCAATAATACCACTTACAGCTGACCATGGAATATCTAGCAGGGAAGAAATTTTACAGACTGATTTATTGCAAAGGCGGCATCCTATGACAGTACCACGTGTCACTGAATTTACTGAGCTCTTCAGAACGACCCATTCTTTCACAAATGTTTGTAAACCTGCCTGCATGCCCAGGTGCTTGATTTTATACACCTGTGGTAATGGGTCTGAATGAAACATCTGAATTTAATGATTAAGAGGTGTGTCCCAGTACTTTTGTCTATATGGTGTGTGCTGAGGAAGCCTGACATTAGGTCAGTGGAGGTCTCGTCTCAAAAACAACAAAAAAAGGGATTAAGTGTTTGCGTTATGCATAAATTGAGGCGTGACGTTAGTGTTCAGGCAGCATGATAAAGGAGTGCATGTTATCACTGTACTGCAGTGGCCCAGAAAACGGAGGTCAGCATATTGTTTGCCTACGGAGCGGTGTGATTCAAACAATATGTTTCAAATGCTGGAGGGGCTGAGAGCCAAACTGACATTAATTTCAAGCCCTTTTATTAGAGTGACAGCCACTAATGCAGAATGTCATTAGGAGAACGCAAATGCTTGGTTTAGCGGAGTTTAAAACAATCCTGCTTTTGGAGTTTGTGTATTAAACCTGTACATGTTCTGTATGCATAATAAATAACAGATTGACCACAACACCTTCTTCTAAAAAAAGAATTACAGCAAACACAACCTCCTTCTGCACCCTGACCTCTGAACTTGAAAGAGACATGAAATATCAGAGCAGTGCCACAAAATATACTCTCCTTCCACCCCTTGACCCTGTACCGGATAAGTGTTAGGAAACTAGGTGGTGGGATATTATCCTTTCAGTGGCAAAATTATTTAGCCGAGTTTAAACCAACAAATTTGTTGTTATACCAACAGATTACATTATCTTTGTAAACAAACTTTTACACAGGTCCTTCCGCTTCATCATCTGAATTTTCAGAGATTCCGCAGGCTGGTATCTTAAAGAGAAGCACCAGCCCAAAACAGAGAAGGTTATCGACGCCTGCCCTCCCCAGTTTCCACAGACATGGTGGCTCAGGACGCCATATGTGCCTCTAAGGAAAGATAATTCCTGAGCAATGATAACCGCTGTCTTCCTCCAGCTCTCCACCAATCAGAAAGAGTCTGGAGAGGAAGTTGCTCTGGGGTAGAGCCTAGGACCTCAGCCTGTATTTATGTGTGAGAAACAGACATTATCCTCACTTTCCCTCATGATTAGCCACGTTATCTTAGAGATGTTTTTGTTTATGTTTCAGTCAAAATCAGAGCTGGAAATGAAGGGGTTGTGCTGAGGCAGAGAAAAAAGGCATTTTTTAAAACAAACCTAATACAGTGTTTGCTTGGCTGATCTGTTCTCCATACTGCTGACTTTAACATACCAAGAAGCCAGAAACAGACATAAGGAGTTGATTACTGAGCTTGCACAACAACACCCCCTTTTATCATGGCCGGAAAGCCTGTGGGTATCGCAAACTGTGTATGCTATTGTGAGCAGTTGTGAGTAAGGCCATGTCAGGAGACAGAAAGGCAAGCAAACCAAAAGCAACATTAAGGAAATAACCAAATCAGAATGAAAGTGTAATAGTGTTTCCAAGCCTCTCAACAGCAGTAAAAATGTTTACATTTTAACACTTTATGTTTTTAATATAGAACTATAGAGAAGTACATGCAATTTAACAAACCTGAGTGCATATCCATGATTTGTTTCGTGTAACTGGAAATAGTAAACAAATTAACTCATAAGTATCATTATACATAAAATATGTTAATTATAATGAAGAGCCTTTAACAAAAAATATAAAGAAGGAAAACCATACAAAACACAATCCCAAAGCACCATATGACAATAATAGAAATATATTTGCAATGTTATATAAGATCTTGAAATGTGATTGAGTTGTGAAGCTACTAATATGGTTAATTGATTGAAAGGTCAATATCAAGTTTCCTGTGTCTGGAGGCATAAACACTGCTGTTAAGTTGTTGTTATGAGATGAAGCGGTTAATCTCCATCTACAGATGTAATTACCATCAGATGCTTTAACTGAGAAATGGTAAGGAGAATCAAACCATTCAGAATTAATAACACATAAACAAAAATTCCCCTCAACTTTTTGATTCATATACTGATTTGCTCCCGAACACATGTTCTTGTGCATCACTACCGCCCTGCAATGATCAACAAAAGACTTTGCAATCAGGAATGCCTTCGAAGGAAGACTCTCTGAAAAAGTTATCCACGTTTATCCACCCACATGACGCTCACGTCAAAAGTTAAAGATCTGCAATTCATGGGTAGGAATTGTAAATAAGGATATGTTTATTTGCATACTGTATGTGGGTCTGCTACAGCGAAAACATCCTGCACCTTCTAGGGTTGTGGTGTGACACAGAATGAACAAGGTGGCAGCATTGGTTTATGTATGTGACAGATTGTTCTTGTTGCTGTGTTTCACATGCAGCCACCTGAAAGGTAAAGTAGATAAGCTAAATCATCTGACTGTGTCTTATGATGCATCCTTAGACTGTGGGAGAAAACTAGATGACCTAAAGGAAAATCTGGCAGAACATTCAGTCTCCTTGCAAAGAAAGCCGGGGTTAGATTCTCATGCTACCGCGCTGAGCTACTCTGCCATTTTCTGTGACAGTGCAGATTTTATTATTAAGCTCTGAGCTCAAGTTACTCTCAACCCTATACACACCCTTCCCAAGTCTCCCATAACTTTGGTCCTTCTCGAGGTTTAACGTCATCATGTCGCAGCCTGTTGGCTCATCACCCAGGGCCAGCAAAGATGCATGAGTCATCTCTCCTGAAGAACCCCACCCAAAATTGCTACTGCTCATCTGTTGTCAAAACACTACAATTATCTGCCAGCTCTTTTTTGTTCTCAGAGCTCCTGAAACAAAGCAAACAGAAACACTCCTATCTCCTACCCTTTCTAACCATTGTATTCATTCTCCTGGGTCTATCTTCAGCATTTGAAGCTCTTATTCACCATTTTTGGCCAAATATTCTCCCTGGGGCAGTTATAGGATTTTTTGGGTGGGAATACGAGGGGGCATCATTCATACGACATCCCTTTCAATAGCTAATAATACAGATCAATAGCTAATGAATGACGGGGAGGTGGGCACTTTCGGTTGGGGCCAATGTCCCTATGGACCCGGCCCTGTATATGCTGCTGTACCTTCCCAAATATTATTCAGCTGCTGTTATGTGGAATCCTATCTCCTCCAAAGGATCTCTTTCCCTACAGGAGGATGTCCTCCTGTATCACATCTTACCCATGTGCTATCGCCACCACATTTATTACTCTCAGCCAAACACAATGATGCTCTGCATCTGTTGGAATGCCACCTTATTGAGAAAAGTCACCTAACAGTCAATAGGACAGTATCTTCAAGAACCACTAAAAACACTGGTTTTACCTATGAGGACAATCTCTGAGTCTTCCAGCATGCAGCACCTGTAAAGTGACATTTAAGTCTTTGCACTTCACTTTTTCCCTGCAACATTACCGACTTCTAGCCTGTTTTCTATTACTCAAAGATTACTGTTTAGTTTCTGCAGACTTCATATAGTCTCTGAACATTAGAAACCTTGTAGAAGTACCACTTTGTGCTAATGACCACTATTCCATTGCATTAACTTCTGTACACAGACCTAAGAAGCACTTTGGATTTATGATCCAATGGTTATATAAATGCATGTTACTGCTATTTATTGCATACAGTGTTTTTATTATTATGTTAGAAAGTATGAAATAAGTTACAAGGGAATAGTTTCCTTTCAAATCAAAAAGAAGAAGCATATAATTTCATACCGGTTCAAAACATTGCTGAGCAGTTTATTAAACAATATATTATGTGTGGAATTTTTACTGATAGTATGAATTATCATAATGAATTCATAGTCAAAACAAATAGGTTATATCTAAAAGCTCACATCTTCAGTGAATTTGGGTTGATGGCTTAGACAACAGGCTCCAGGTTTGAGAGCTCAACTAAAAGTCAATCCACTAGCAGCCATGCAAACATAGTTGGCTCCACATGCTTGATCTAATATTCTCATCATCTTCTTGCTTTCTATTTGATGCCAAAAATGTACATTTTATTTATTTAGCACACGGTCCCCTAACTCCGGTCATGGAGGAGCAGAATCCAACACAATTTGCCTGCTCAAACACATCTTAATCAGCTAATTGCTAAGCTTAGCAGGAGTGTTTGAACAGGACAAAACAAAATCAGCAAGCTGTGTTGGAATCTGGCCCTCCAGGACTGGATTAGAGGACCCCAGATTTAGCAGATGAGAAAGCAGGGTCATCCAGACTTTAGAATGATCAGGGGTTAAGGGCATTGCTCAGGGGCCCAATGGTGAAATCACTGGGTTTTGAACCAGCAACTTTCCAATCATTGGGTACAGTGTTTGAACCTACTGACACCACACACAGACAGAAGTGCCGCGCCCTCCTGTCCAAACCTGCTTTTCTACAGCATTCTATGTGCGCTTTGACCGTTTGAGGAATGCAGTCAGCCAAAAAAACATTTCAGAAACACATGCCCTGCCCTCAGAGTGTCTAGATATGACCTAGATGGCAACAAATCTACAGTATTAGTTTCCTCTTTCTCTTGGCCAATATCCAGTTAATATTCCATTGAAAACATCTGTGTTGAGGATAAAGGACACACTTCCATAATGTTTACGTCTGTATCTTGCTCTCACTATAGAATGAAATGATGCTTTATTTGCCATTTGCACAAGTATCTTTTCTTTTCACATATGCCATCTTACTCTCCATTGACATATGCACACACACATGTCTCGTTTCCACCAACACGGACTCGATGATGGTGATGGTCCTGGTGTCAGTTCTGGACTGGTTCTCACCTGGTGCCTTTTGAGAACCTGCCCACATTTCAACCGGTTTCAAAGAAGAACGGAACAGAAATGTTACGTAAGCGGAAGTGAGAGTAAAGTAAAGGTTAATATGTTCCATTTTTTGGATTTATTTTGATCTGATTTTACCTTTTTATAAGCTGCCAAACTGAAAAAAGTTGTCAGAGTACGACTTGTGCTCTGTCTCTATTGTCTGTATCGACTTTTGTCTCCTTAAAGGCTCCCCTGTCTATGTAGGTGAGTTTATTCTCACTCGCTGTTTTACCACTGCCGTTTTTAGCATCACACAATAAAATCTGCTAATAACTGAACTTTACTGTCGGCCTCATGATCTCTTTGCCATTTGTGCGCCACAATATTTTATTTATTCAACCTACAACATGTTCATAATTTATTACAAAATCTGGCCACCAAATCGATCTTCTGTTTTACACAGAATAAAAAAAAAATGCAACATTATTCCACTAATCAGCTGGCAAGTTGTTTCACTGTCGGCAGAGGCAATATTAGAGAAAACTATATTGGTTATGCATTGATTTTTCTGGGTATGTGGAAGGTTCGGATGCAATAGCCCATACACGTTATGGTTCCAAATTCTGAGACCTACTTTTCTGTGGTGCCGTGCTGGAGCCATTTTGTCTTTTGCAGTGGAAACTCGTGGAACTAGTACCGGCTACGGCCATTTATCCGACGCACCTGGGGTAATTCAGTGGGGGGGACTGACCTGCTGAGCCACACACGATCCCCCCCCCCAATACTTGAGAACTCCTTACTTTTCTTAAACAGCTCATAAAGCAGCACTACATCTAATATTCATGGTCCTCAAGACCCATCTGTTTCATGATTTTTTCTGCTAGCCTGATACCTCTTTTGGTTCCCTGAATGTTCTTATGCTGTACTTCTCGTCATTGAATAGTCTTGTTACTTCTTGTTCCAGGACATTCATTGGAAGTTCAGCCTAGCTGCACTTATACCTACACTGATAGAAAAAAGTATACCACTTTGTACCTTTGCTTGTCACTGGAGTTGTACCATCAAGGGTCTGCCAGTTGTACCCTAGCTGTAGATAAATGTACCTTTAATCTATTTTAAGGTACAGAAATGGACTCTGAGGGACATCTCCAAGGTACAAACAACATCAATGTACCCCCAATGGTACAAAAATGATCCTCATAGTCCATTTCTTTATCTTAAAAGGTACAAGTACCTAACTAAGGGTACAACTGACAGACCCTTGGGGGTACAGCCCCAGTGTAAAGCAAAGGTACAAACTGGTACTCTTTTTCTCTGACAGTGTAGTTGACTCCTTGTCAACATGAATGTTTGCATTGTGCTGTTTGCCTTACTTCTATATCACTTTGGAGAAAAGCATCTGCCAAATATGTTAAATGTAAAGCTTCTCAGATTTGAGGAAGAAGAGACACTTACAAGTCTGTTTGCGCCCCACAATCTTCCTCGACTCATACCACACAGTGTTGTAGTCATCCATAAGCTTGTAGTAGCGTTCCTTCTGCCATTTGGTCGAACGTACCTTCATCAGGTATCCCCCCGTCTGTATGAATGCAACATCTGTGTTCCCCTCTAAGCCTGAGAACAGAAAAGAATATGTCATGTAGAGCACAGAATCCATCCATCCTTCCATGTATTTTCCATAACTGCTCATCTGGGATGGGGTTTCTGTGATCCTGGAGCTTCCAAGGCCATTCCTTTGAAGGGTGACACTCCATTGCAGGGCCCAGACCAGTGGCTCCAAAATTTTTTCTGCCAGGCCCTCTTTTGCAAGTAAGATTTTCATGCCTCTCCCAACACACACAACCATGGATATTATTCTCCCTCTATCCTGTCAATGGATTCCTCAAGGAAGCATCTGTAAAGCTGTTATTATGGTATGGCATTAAGTCTGAACATGCAGTGTTTAATGACACACATTTAACTGCATGTTGTATAGGTTGTAATATGAAGCACTGCATTCACCCCCTGTTGTATTGTAAACCCCCCCCAATGTCAACATGACTCTTTGTTATATCAATGCTTCGAATTCAGAAGAGCGAAACTATTCAACACTGAAATGATTGTCCTGTCATTTCATTTCATTGTGTATTGTACCTCCCTGAAATGACAATAAAACTTTACTTATCTTGGAAACAAACAAACAACCACTTGAATTTGTTTCAGTCAGACATCCCATTGGTGGAGGGGGGGGGGGGGCGGTTGCTGGCTCAGCTTGGGCAGTATTACGGTAATACCCCCCCAACCCCATTCAGATAATTTTATCAGGACATGCAGTAATAGCGTTTTTAAAAACACTGTCAGAATACTGTATAGTATACTGTAGTATAATGTCTGGACCATATTACAGTATTAAAAATTACATACCACCCAAGCCTAGTGCTGGCTTGCTGGGGGTTCCTCACAGTAAAATTTGCGGACTAGGGCAAAAGAATTGCAGGAAAATTTGCTAGGGTGGGGTGGGGTTGCAGCGGTTCTTGCCGATTGCTGTTGAATAACGGAATGACAAATTTCCAGGACACTGCATATCATTCGCGGGTGTCAGGGACAATGTTGTGCAACTTATTGAAAATTAGTAAATAGGTACAGTTAGGCCAACTAGTTACTTCATTCAAAAGTAATTAAATGACCAATTACTGCATATAAATGTAATTAGCTACTGGGTAAAGCAACTCTTGCATTTCTTATTGATACATAGATTACATATCCAGACACATACGTCGCCGGGATGTTGGCTTAAGATCGGAACATCATTAAATGATCACACTCAATGTAGGCCTATTCACAATGTAATAATGAACAATAAACACATCATTTTTAATCTGTTAAATAATTTGTTCGGTATATAGCTTTAAACGGTGTACCTTCATGTGGGGTAAACAGAACAAATCTTCACAATAGGCCTAGTACATAAATATATAAATAGTACAATCCTACTGTGGGTTATATAGCTTAATCAGGAAAAATAACAGTAGGCTAAACGTCACATAGTGATCTCATTAACATCGTGTTGCAGTTGAAATACATCGTGTAGACATTGGGGGAATGTCGAATCAATATTTGGTAGCGATGTATCTGCGAGGTTGTGCCAGTGATCAAATGACCTCATAGAGATGCTTTGCTGATAGATTTTAAAGCATGGCGGAGACATATTGCGAATGCATGTGTGCTGTCTGGGTAGTTATATTATTTTAGTGTTGCTGCTGTGTCAGTGCAAGACAATACAACTGTCAAATCTGAACTACCAGCGTACCTAATATCACCCATTCATTGCATCATCATATGGTCGGATAACATTAGCTCATAAACAGGAAATTTTGGGGAATAGGCTGCATTTCTCTTTTAACATTTTCACGTAAGACAAAAGTAACTATTAACTAGCTCATTTAAATTTCAGTACATTTAATTGTGTTATTTAATCTGAAAAGGTAATTCGTTACATAACTCGTTACCGCCAAAAGTAGAATATACAACCGTGGACAAAATCCGAAGGCAAAAAATATATTTTGTAGCCTACCTGGTGAGGCCCCAGGCAAAAAAAAGATTAATCCCAGTCCAGCCCTGGCTACGTACAATACAGTAGGCTACAGTATACTATTTGGCCAACGATACAAATTACATCTCATAAAATCTGTGTTGTCATTTTTTTCTAGAAGTGCTGTTACCGAAAAGGTATTCTGACAAGCTTTGTTCAGAAGGTACGTTATGTCATGCAGGCATACAGTAACGACTACTTCACGCCTCACTTAATCCAGTAACAGTTTATGTGTAGAATCTGTTTTATCAATAGAAAGAACGAAATTGTAACGTTGAATTTAAAACAACCATTCACGTGAAAATGAAATGTCGTCATTTTAGGCAACGTGTCTTATGTCGGAGAATCAGGGAACCTGAAAAAGACTAAGTAAATGATCAGTTTTCCGTTCATTCATCCCGATCTTTCCTTATGTCCCTTGGATCCCAGCTGATCCCGAAGAAACGATCGGTCATTATCTGGCGTCACTGTAACTTAAGAGTTTGACATCCAGAGACCACACTCCTTTAAAATGCCCTTTCAATTTACATTGATTCACATAAGAATATTATGACCATTGTGCGATAATACATCTCCATTTATCCACGAAACAGAACAGTACTACTTGGAAATTGAAAGTATAACTGTTGCCCGTCATGTGCTGCGTAAATCTGCAAAACAAAATCTACTGTCAAACATTTGACCCAAGTGCCACAGCATAAGATTTGTTCCTGGAAGAATTAGACTATCAGGCTTTTCGAGTGTTGTAACTTTTTTTGAAGCCCCACTGCATACGTCTTGTCAGAACACGTAAAAGGGAGTAGACTACTCAGAGGAATGGCTAGATACGAGAATATGCAGTTATTTAACTTAGAAATACTTAGCCTATTACAAATCAAAAAGGAACTAAACCGCCCGCAAACGTAGAATAACCAGTTGTATAATCCCGCCTGTGATAAAAATTACAAGCTTTGTGAAAAGGAATGCAGTGTCTGCATACCTGTCATCTTCCCATTTTCAAATCCAACACTTCCACTCTCTGCCTGCGACATTATCTGTCCGCTTTGTTCTACTCGAATTGTTTCTCTAAAGAAGACATTTAAAACTCCCGAAACTGCGGCGTAAGTTATTCAGCAATGGCCGGAAAGTTTGCACGAAGTATCCATGACGTTTTCCAATTCCTGCCAGTCTTTCGGGGCGTGTGCTGTTCACGGACCAGGGAGTCCCAGTCAAAACCAGAAACATACAGGAAAAAGAAAGTTCAAAACGCCTCTGCACATTCACCCTGTTTCATTCATCCTGTTATACCGATTCTAACCTTTATAAACTAGAGAACAAAAATCGCTTCTAAGAAAAGAGGACAGGACACAAAATTAATTCCTAAACAGGAAATTTGACGTGGCTGAATTCAGCCAAATCTTTCGCCTTGTTACTGTATGTTCGAATTATGTCTTTTATATTTTTTTAATTCTAAAAGTAACCTATTAGGGATTTAATCTAAAATATCGTAATATCTAAAATTCAGTATACAGCATTTTTCCAAGCGTTCTGAAAATATATACGCTGGGCATTAATGGGTATCATTTCTTTAATGTCATTGTAATCGGTTTTCGGATCGCGTTCGCCATCAATGTATTTCAATACATCACATCCCGGTTACCATATGTATGTATCGTCTGATGACCTTAGGTTCGAACAAATTTATTGTGTTACAGTAGCATTTTGTGTTAAGTGCCTTTCCAAAGAGTTCGAAAAGAGCACTCCGAGGGACTGAAAATCGTGAAATGAAAGACATATAGGCCTGTATTTTGACTTGTTTCATTATGTGCAAGATGTAAGGAGTGCGCGCTGATTACAGCGCGTTGCCGCACCCACCACACAACGATCCACCTCAGGGATGAGAACCCGAGGGCAGCCGTGAGATGGGTGATACCTCAGCACCACCCTAGTCCGAATGGAATGGAACAATGTGAGTTTTTTTCCGGTGGCTAGAGTGCCAATCCTACCACCACTCCCCAAAGTTCCCTGTAAGTTGGAGGGAGGACCACCTTGCAGGGCTGGATGTAAATTAATATCATATCCAGGACGAAGCAATTTCAGGTTAAGGGCCTTGCTCAAGGGCCCAACGGAGTAGGATCTCTCCTGGCATTCACGGGACTCAAACAAACAGCCTTCCGATTGCTGGGACAGATCCCTAGCCTCACAGCCAACACTCCACCCTTTACTACCTGTACATAATAAATAACAATCGTAATACACCAAATTGCTAGATAAGTGTTGAAAGAGAACATCTGACTGACAATATCATGTTATTACCACAGGTATATAGTGTTTGGATCTTGAGTGTCATTGGTGATTAGCCCAAAATTTTTAATGTTTTTAATACATCAGCTCCTTCAGCATCAAACCCAAGACGATTCCACTCGGGAGCTGCTTCCGCTAAGATACACCTGTTGAGCGCTTGTGATAATATTTACGTATTATACCATTAACCGCCTACGTGTGATTTAAAAAAATTTATAAAGGTCCCTTCTTTCAGTAAACAACCCTCTCTATTGTTATTACCATCTTTTCATCGACCCTTTATGAAAGCCCTGAAATTCATCTTGTACTTGTTGGCAAGTAATATTTTTGTTTGAAACGAATAATCTGCACATCATAAATTTAAGTTAAGCCATTAAATAAATGTCAGAATATGGGTCATTCTCACAAACTGGTATTTTTTGGGGAAAAAAATATGCTATGGTGCAATACAGTGTTCTTTGTGTAGAGAAACTGGCGTTACCTTAAGTTTTTAGGTATATTAAAATCATGTAATTTGTTGCACTGATCTTTTTAAAACCATTTCCCCCCGTTAGATAGCCAAAAATCAGTAACACAAATCTACATAACGTTTTTAAATCTTTCAACTTTATTGCATGTAACTCGCAATAAGCAATCGATTTTTATAAGATGTATATATTTTTGGTTTTTTTCCCTCATCTCAGTAATTTTTGACATGGATTTTTTTTGCCGTGGAATTTTTACTTTTGATATTAGGTGTGATCAATCGTGATTACAAAAAATGTGCGATCAATTAGTTATTTTTCCCAACCCTACTGATAATATATCACAAGAATACAGCCGTCAACAAGACAACTGAAGTAGCTTATAATTAATGCTAGGCTAAGTTTCCAGTATGTAACTAGGAACAAGTACAAGACAACAGCTATTAAATCCAACGTGTAGTCCCAGAAAAGCTACAGCCTAAATAACAAAGCGAATCTGGTGGTAAGTAAAGTCTAAATGTAAAATGCAAGAGCAGAGCATCCAGTAGAGCCAAGTGAAACCATATCAACAGAAGAATGAACCGAGTCCGTGCTAGTGAGCGCCAGCAGTAGAATGACGTTAGTCAAGGCGTTCTTTAACCATGATAAAATACTCTGAGGTTTTCTGTTGCTGCTAAAACCCCATTAAATTGTGCCTAATATGTATTTCCGCTATGTGCTTTTAATTTCTAAAAAGTAGCAAATAAAAGTTTTGTATCCTTAATGCTACTTCTTGAGCACTAGGGGTTGCCTAGGTGAAGCTGGCGACATTAAAGCTACGCTGTATTACTCGTGGCAACCACAAATTTTGCCGCATTTTGCATCAAATCAGTATGCAACGTGCATTTGTATAAAATTCGCATTTTTATAACATGAGCACTATGCTACTTTGGAGGTTATTCAGTAGCTGAATTACGTTTACCCAAATACATCAAAAAAAAAAAAAAAAAACACGAAAGCATTTGACTTACAGCAAGCGGAAAGTTATCCACGCATCTATACAACTGTGGTCAATGAAAATCTTTAGTTACTGAATAATTCAATTGCCTTAAAACCTTTTAATCTTGGATACATTCTTGTGCGAATTTGTCATTATAGCCGTGGTTACAATATTCGATTTAGTACATCATAAACAGAATACAAAGTAAGAAAAACACAAACGTGACATTCAATATTTGTAATAAGGCTTTAAATAAAAAGTTAACTTAACCACGAGCATTTAGTACTGCAGTATGTTGCCGAATAGACGCCACCTAAACTGAAGTGTAAAACTGATGTTTTAAGGTGCATGTAGCTTACCATATTGGGCAGCTAAACCATATTCTTCCATTTAATTGTGTTTAATCTGAGTACCTCCGTGCCGTCGCAAAATCTTAAATTTACATGTATTTAGTTGCCTGTAGGTGCGAACACGACGATAGAACACGCCGATCAAAATCAAAGTAGATGAGTGACAACAGAAACTTGCGGCACCCGGCTGAATCACTGCTTGCGTAATCCACACCCAGAGCGACCGCATTCATGCTGATCGTTAGGTGCGCCAGTGAAGCCACACCTGGAGTTTAAAGAGCGTAAATGACAATATATTGCAAATATGTTTCAATTAGGCATATCAATATGATCTATAAAGTTTAACCTATAACATATGGGGCGCCACCTCATCGCAGGGCAGACTCATACCCTATTCACACCAACGGGCACTTTGGTACTATGACGGACGCTGGCTGCACGGCGATGCATGATGCCAGGTGGAAGGAGGCAGCGGCAGACCAAGAAGGGTGAACCCTGTAAGGAGACTTTATTGGCAGTTGAAGTAGCACCGACTGGGACAGGGTGCACTGGACCATGCAAACAATGCTGACACTACCCTTTACGCTAACAAAGACCGACAAGGGAGCACAGGACTGGGGAGCTCTTATATAAAGAAACATAGAGGAGTAAATGAGGGGCACCTGTGGATTGATTAACGAAGGGCAAAAACACGAGGTAACTATGACAATTAACAGGCGCGGCTAAACAGCAGCCCCGCCTGCGGGAAACATCGGGGAAAAAGATCGGTAGGGCGGGGCTGGACGTGACAGGTACCTTCAATTCACCGTAGTATGTTTTTGTACTGTGTTTGGGGATCGTGGGTACCCGGAGGGAACCCCACGCCGACACGGCGAAAACACGCAAACTGCATACACGGAGCCGTGGCGGAGATTCTGAAGTGGTCTCAGAGTTGTGACAACAGTGCTGTCCACTGCGCCACCGCAGTAAAAAAATCATAGTAAAATGCAAAACAAGAAATTGTTTTGCATACATAATTCTGTTAGACAATTGCACGGAAACTATTTGACTGTTCTTTCATTGCGTGTGTATTTGCGCATTCTAGGTTTAACTCCTTTCTTACGAACGTGTGTATTGTAGATTTTATGCAACAGTGCGTATACCAGGCATTCGCATTGTGATATTACAAATCCATTTAAAACAGTGACCGAGGCGATTCCTAAATAATTTAAAAATTATATAATTAAATGAATCAGAGACATGACAAAACTTTCATGAAACTTTTAATGGGCTTAGGGCCATCTATCTGCTACTTCATCACACAGGGGAAATTTCAGTAACTGTCATTTACTTTCATTTATTCAGTACGTGTGGAATGGGATACCAAGTCTATTGCATGGCACATGCATAGTCTTACCGCATGTTCACTGGTGGTTTACAGTGGAAATTAGTCACAAAATTTGTCAATGTGGAAGAAAGCTGCAAATGACTGGTTGTAATACATGCATTTAGCAGGCATTTTATCAAAAGTAATTTGCAGAAGTGCCAGATGTCAGTTTTGGATGGCTGAATTCAGATAAGATGTAGTGACAGACTCATGAATCAGAGGTAGCAAGCAGTGTCATGAATCACACCTCCCTCGTGAGAATGCCGGCTTGCTCAGTAAAGTGGGTTGATGTCACAGCATGGCATGGCACAGGCAGAAAGGAGGTGACGGTCCACTTGTAGCTCACGAGACAAAAAGGGGTTTATCTACAAAACAGAACACAGTGGGACAGGGGAAAAAAATGACCACAAGGGGTCAAAAAGACCAGAAAAACAAGAACTAACAAACTGACCAAACAAGGAAACAGGGTAACACAGGTAGCTGTCATGATCGGCATCTGCTGATTCCCCCCTCCCTCCGTGGTGTTCCTCCGTGTGTCTGGTCTACCTCTTGTTTCACCTGGCCACCGTGTAGCTCAG
>JAAGVU020000001.1:23231569-23266161 GCA_011763525.2 Mormyrus iriodes | reverse complement strand
TAAGTTCTCCCCAAACGAGCTTGATGGGCCGAATGGCCTCCTCTCGTTTGTACATTTCTTATGTTCTTATGTTCTTAGTGTATCTGTTTCCACCAGACATTATGCATGATTTCTATGAGGGAATTATACTGATGGTTCTTAGTCTATCCCTCTCACAGTGGCTAAAGGACAAACATTTTACTCTAAGAGACATAAATTATGAGATTGAAAACTACTTTTATGGAAAAAAACGATGGATCATCGAAGCCTGTGCCTCTCTCAGACAGCTCTCAAAAATGGTCGTTTGGGAGGTAGTGCCATGGAAATTTTTCGATTACTGCCTTGCATGATTGCAGATCAAGTTCCAGCAAAAGACAGTGTATGACTACTTTATCTACTGCTTAGAGAGATGGTGAACATTGTCATTGCCCCTGCCATAAGAAAATCCTGGATTCCATATCTTGCGGATAAGATAAGAGTTTCTTTCCATATTCCGTCAAAATTTTCCTGAAAAAATGACCCCAAAAATGCATTACATGGTCCGTTACCCAAGGTTATATCTTATGTACGAACCTCTGGTCTATTTGTCCTGTCTCCGTTTTGAAGTAAAGCACCAGTACTTTAAAAGGCTGGCCAGGGTTACTGGAAACTTCAAAAACATTTCCAGACATCATCAATTTCGGCAGTGTTGGGAGCAATCGGATACAACATGCCTGAGTAGCACCATTGACACTGCAGATACACGAATCGTGCCTGTACATGCGCTGCCTGTTGATGCAAGTGTAGCACTGTTGTTTCGGTCAGGCTCCTTGTGTACCACTGTCACTAAAACTGCATACAACTACATGAACAATATAGCATTCCATGTGGGAGACTTCATTGTTGTCAACACAGTCCATGCAGAGGAGATGTAACAATATTTATGGAGGTGTGTAGGATATATTGTGTCAAGCACACCTGGCTCTTGTGCGGGAGACTGCCTTCTCCATCCTATTTTGACAGTCACCACCACTCATATATTGTTGAGGATAGCCATCAATGGACTGCAGTTAAAGCTGGAGAGGAAATGAACTACCATTGCCTGGATGGCTACAGACAGTCAGGTGGAAAGAGATCCATCTCTCTCAGACACTGGATTACAGTTAGTTTCTTTCCTAAATACAATTTGGCCATGCAGTTGACTAGTCATGCTGTAGAATTGGTGGTTAAATAATCGAGGTCCTACTGTAATTAAATATTTCCCTTTGCTGCACTATATTTTTGAAATATTGAGATTTTCTTTGCCAAAACATACAGTTGTTTCTCTTGTTTAGAACACCAAATTGATGGAGAATCATTACTACAGCTTCATTAGAGGATGGTGGAGCAGTTGGTGCCAGTAATCAAACAAAGGATCAAATTCAACAAGATGATTGACCACCTGAAAATCATGAAAAGGTATGTGTTGTGAATTCTTCCCATCAGGGACTCGTATTCCTACTGTATAGTGCCGACTGTTGTGTTGTTCCCGTACGAGACCCTTATTATGATATACATATATATAGTTTCAGAGAGTTGCCGGGAAACCCGCGGAGGTCTCCATTTTGTTCACCCTTCTCTTCACTGTACGGAACTGTTGCAGAAGTCACTGCCGATGTGAGTGCTTAATGTTTAGTTAATCACATGAATATTAGTCAGCCGCCCTGTATTATGTTTGGATATGTTCGTGGAGATTGTTAGAACTGTGTATAAGTGTTTACTGGCACTCTTGGAGCACCTCTCATCCTTCCTCATGGAAGAAGTGGACGACAGGGAGGACCAGTGGGTAGAGGCTATCATGGCTTCACCATCACGAGGAACTCCTATCACTCCACCTGACCATGTGAGATATCATCCCAGCAGGCAAGGCACAGTGAGTGCCCCCATGAGAATGTCCAGAGAAACCGCGGTCAGAGAACATCTGTCCGCAGCAGAGGTAAGGCAACAGTACTGTACAATGTCACCAATTCAGACTATTAACGCGAAGTGCTCAAGCATGCCCCTTTCAGCCATTTCATCTGGGTCAGTCACGCCAGAACTACTCTACCAACCACAATACCGAGCTGCTCCGCCGACAGCTCTACACCCTACTGCCTTGCCCTACAAGCATTCTGCTGATCTGTCCTTCTCACTGACACCGGACATGCATCAGGTCCCTCGGAACTGTCATCCCCTACCTCACCTTCCTGTGTTTCCTTTACATCCAATCTCAGCTCCCACAGTGGGTGAGCCCCCTCCAGCTGCTCCAACACAGCACTCCTTCAATCAGGTTGGAGCTCCACCCAGCCTAGGTTTATCTAGCCCTGCTTATCGACCATCATACAGCCCACCAAAACCCAGAATTTCTGATTTCACTACAGACAGCGAAAGAGAGTTTGCCAATCTGAAGCTAGCATTAGATAATCTTTTGGAGCCCCACCCAGAGCTCACTGAGAAATATAAATATCACATTTTGCTAGAACACCTCAAACTGCCTGAAGCGGAGATGATCGGGCAGTCTTGCCACCATCACCTCTTTCCATACTCAGCAACCATGCACGCGCCAATTCCAATATGGCCAACCACATCAACTAGCTCAGAGTGAGATAGCAGCCATCCAAATGGCACCAGACGTGAAACCCAGCAATGCTAATAGCTTCAGGAATTTTGCTCTGAGAATTCATCTCTTAGTTAGCATGCTCTTCCCCTTGGAGGGCCCTCAAGGTATGGAGCTCAACTGTTGCTCACATGTCGATCGCCTACTCAGCAAGCTACCCAAATACTATAGAGATGGTTTCATAGAATTCCTGCAGCTCCAAGGGAAGTTCAACACCACTAGCCTCAATCCCTACAACCTTCAAGACCTTGCGAGTGTGGTCTCAGAAGCGAGACTGGGACGATGCCGACTTACCTGTGGTCCTCCAATGGGCATGGGCTACGTGGGAAAGTGAACTGCAGCACCTCGACAAGGTAATAATACCCCACTGCTACTCACTCAACTTCTGATCCCAACCACAATTACCACCTCCATGTGTTAGCATATGGGGCAGTCGCCTATCTTTCAGTGCATACTGCTGGCACCATCCACAAATCATTCCCGATGGCTCGGTCCCAAGTTGCCCCCAAGAGGCAACAGTCTATGCCACAGCTAGAGCTTTGCGCTGCACTGGCCGGAGCTCAGCTGGCAAAACTCATCCAGAACGAGTTGTGTCTTACCATCAAGCAGACATTACTGTGGTCTGGCTCTACGACAGTCCTGCAATGGCTCCGATCGGATTTCTGCAGGTTCAAGGTATTTGTGGGTACACGTGTCAGAGATTCAGGAGCTAATGGACAGGTATGCCTGGAGGTATGTCAACACCCTGAACAATCCAGCGGATGATATAACAAGGGGTAAGTCACTTCTTACTCTGGCAGAGCCCAGTCATTGGAGTCAAGGGCCTGTGTTCCTCAGGCAGTCTGCTGAGTACTGGCCAAGAGAACCGGAGCATCCACCTCCTGATGACACGACTGAATTCAAAGGCATCACATTCTGCAGATTTGCCGTGACAGATTCTGCCAGAGGGATCCCAGATGCTACCGAATTCAGTTCCTGGAGGGAATTGGTGGAGGCCACCCAATGGACACATCAAGGAGCCATGGATGGTCAACCCATCAGTCATTGTGAGGCAGAAGCTTTGGTACTATCCAGATGTCAGGCGCTGAGCTTCCCAGAGGAGGTCGCAGCTCTTAGTGCGCGCAAAACTTTACCAGGTCATAGTCGGCTGACCAGTCTGGCTCCGGAATGGGACTTCTTGCTGAATGTCATTCACGTTGGGCGAAGACTGCGGAGGATGCAGAACCCAGATATGGAAGAGATTCATCCCATTGTCCTGGATCCACACCATCCAGTGACAAAGCTACTCATCCGAGACTTTGATGAGTGACTGCTGCATCCAGGTACAGAGCACGTGTATGCAGAAATAAGAAGGCAGTATTGGATTCTTTGAGAACGCCAGGTGATAAGACGTTATCAACGTAACTGCCCTGCCTGTCAGCGATGGAGAGCTCAGCCGAAGATTCCACAGATGGCAGACCTGCCCACAGAACGATTCAGACTTTTCTCTCCACCCTTCTATTCAACAGGTGTTGATTGTTTCGGACCATACCTGATCAAGATCGGTAGAAGGACGGGGAAGCGCTGGGGCACGATCTTCAAATGCCTTACAACCCATGTGGTACATATCGAGCTTCTCACTTCCATGGACGTAGATGCCTTTTTGCTCACCCTTCATCGCTTTATAGCACGGTGAGGACGACCGAAAGAAATACTGTCAGATTGTGGTACCAACTTCCAGGGAGCGGAGCGCGAGCTGCGTGAAGCTTTCGCAGCCGTGGCACCACACTTGAAGACCCAGCTAACGGAATATCATAACCAGTTCAAGTTCAACCCACCTAGTGCTCCACACTTCGGGGGTGTGTGGGAGAGAGAGGTGCGGTCCATCAAGAATGCTCTTCAGGTGACTGTAGGACAGCAGTCAGTCTCCAAGGATGTCCTCTATACCATCCTAGTGGAAGTGGAGGGATATTAAACTCGAAACCCTTAGGATACATATTCGCTGATGTGGCCGATCCTGACCCCATCACACCCAACATCCTCCTCATGGGGCCGCGAGATGCTACCTTACCCCAGGTAGCCTATTCACCATCAGTCATGGGGCGGCGAAGGTGGCGCCACTGCCAAACCCTTGCAGATCAGTGCTGGGTTCAGTTTACGCGGAACTACCTTGCCACACTTCAGACCTGCCAGAAGTGGCATAAGCCATAAACTAACCTGACTACGGACTCCGTGGTCCTAATCGTCGATCCACAACAGCCCAGGGCTTATTGACCCATCGTACAGTAGCCAGTCAAGATGGTTGTGTGAGAACAGTTGAAGTCCTTCTGAATGGCAAAGTGTACACCAGGCCCGTCGCACGCCTAATCCTGCTTCCAGCCTTGGAGGACTTCGACAACGACATTGGAAGAATTCCCTGATTGCACATTTGCTGCTCAAATGTGGGGGCGGCTGTTGTGAATTCTTCCCATCAGGGACTCGTATTCCTACTGTATAGTGCCGACTGTTGTGTTGTTCCCGTACGAGACCCTTATTATGATATACATATATAGTTTGAGAGAGTTGCCGGGAAACCCGCGGAGGTCTACATTTTGTTCACCCTTCTCTTCACTGTACGGAATTGTTGCAGAAGTCACTGCCGATGTGAGTGTTTAATGTTTAGTTAATCACATGAATATTAGTCAGCCGCCCTGTATTATGTCTGGATATGTTCGTGGAGATTGTTAGAACTGTGTATAAGTGTTTACTGTCAGTCCGCCCGGAGAGTTCGCTGGCCGAATGCGTTCTGTGTTAGTGACGCCGTTGTTTTACTGAGCAAATAATCTTGTTAATTGTGTATACAAGTTACCTAACGTAAACTGTTCATGTGGACACTACGCAGTTCTTGACTACAGTGACTTATATTTGTGTAGTGGATGTATTGCTATTATTAGCAGCTTGTATGTTAATGTCTTTATTCCGTTTATGTCCATTACAGAAAATTCTGTGTTCAGTTCACTATGTAACATGCTTCTGTTCATCTATGCACCAGACTTTAAGTGGTATTGTACTCAGCAACTGAGTACAGTATTCAAGTCTGTCTGGTGACTCTGTGCTCTCTGATCGGAGCCCTCCAGTGGTTGATTATCCTTATACCGGCGTTCAGGGTGAAATCCCTAACAGTATGAAACTATATCAGTTTGTGAAAATGATCTCAACTCATCTATCATAGATAGGCTTATGAAAAATCAGTATTATGAAAGATAGTATTGTGATACTGGGGAGGAGTAGGCTTTGAGAAGGTACTGAATCTCAGGTGGGAGGGTAGGAAAACTGTTGAGTTCAAATTCTGTTGGTATATGTGGCCATATTCTGAGGGCTAGAGGGCTCATAAACTTGAATATCAGTTAGTGCCTGTTGATAGAGCTAAGCTACTGGACCCTCCTGGTGATGGTGATGCCTGCAGCCACAATTTGTTTATACAGTTTATCCTGTTCATCATACCATCATTTGTATTTAATCTGAAACTTTCAATAATAATTATGTGCATTGATTAGACAAAAACTTTCCTGTTGCTCACTACTTACTTTCTCAAAAAAAATGTACTCTTTAAATGATCGATATAATATCACTAACTGTTATAACTGTTTCCAGTAGTCAATGAGCATTATCAGACAGCTGCAGCTGATTCAAAAAGCTGCGGCTCGAATCCTCACTAAGACCGAAAAAGTACATCATATCACTCCAGTTCTGATGTCTTCACAGTGGCTGTGTCTGTTAAAGAATTGTTTTTAAGATACTGCTGTTGATTTATAAAGCATTGAATGGTTTAAGGCCAAATACACTTCTGATCATCTTCTACGTTATGAACCATCCGGACCTCTCAGATCATCTGGGACATTGATTACTGTCCTCAGAGTCAAAACTAAACATGGAGAATTAGAGTTCAGTTTTTATGCCCCAAATCAGATTTGAGGCTTTTTATTAATATCTTACTGCACTGTAAGTTTTACTCTATTTGATGTCTTATTCTATTTTAGCACATATGAATTTTCAGTATTTAATTTTTAATTGTTTAAATGTCTTTTTGTATTGCCTTATGTTGCTTTTACAGTTTTTGTTGCCTTTTTATGTTTAATGTAATTCTGAATTGCCTTGTTGAAATGTGCTATCCAATTTTATCTTGCCCTCCCTTATTGGACAGTGAGCATCTCTGCAATCAACTGCTGCATGGACTTGATACAAATGTATATATCTGTGTCTTTAAGGTATCTTACACACCAGCTGTACAGAGATGCATGCTCAGCACTCACTGAGGCCTATCCCAACTTGAGAGACAAGATGGGCTTTGGATATTATTAATTTGACGCCTCATTATTGTATACTTCTTTAACATATTCATTTATTACAGAAAAAAAATTGAATAAATTGTCCTCGAATTAAATTTAATTTGCTGTTGTCATCTTTTGATTTACTACTACTAGTAGTAGTAGTAGTAGTAGTAGTAGTAGTAGTAGTACTTGCAGCAGTAGCAACAGTAGGACTCAAAGTACCCCCAAATAAGCTGAAGTTCCTTGAGGAACCGCAGATGGTTAGCAAATGGTGCTTAGAAGCAGTCAGTGGTTCCAGACCATGATGGAAAAAAGGGTTCCTCAAGGAAACTGATAAACTACTACAAGGTCCTGAGAGAACTGACATTCCTGGAAGCTCCCAAAAGGGTTCCGCCAGTGTGGCAAACTGAGGAACCTTAAAAGGAGCCTTGAGTATCCTTTACGGTTTACTGTGTACTGTTTTACATTAAACTTTTTATAAGTAGAAAGAGTAAACAACTTGCAGCACAGTAGGTTTGTTAACATCGGCATCATCACAAAATCATAAGTAATGTGTTGCGCTGAGATGTTATGATGGCTGTGATGTAACTAGGCAACAGGAATTTTTAATTTCCATTATATATTGTTATGGGACCACCTTCATATATGCGGTCTGTCGTTCATCGAGACATTGTTATACAGCGCATGACTGTATACCAGTACCACATGGATTGCAACAGCAGAATGAAAAGACATTTTCCATAGTTCTAATTTATTTTTAAATTTAGTAAACTCATTACTTTTCACATATTTATTGTCTACTTTTACTCATGTTGTTCTTTGTTGTATTTATTCCTACCTACATTAATATTTGTGGTATTTATCCCGCCTGTGACGCCTGGCGGAAAAATTTTGAGTGATGAGTAAATTTTCCTTGAAACCAGAGTAACTGGAAGTAACTCACATAAACACAGGGAACAAGCAAAATCTGGCAACTTCACATTCCAGATTTGGTATGTAGGAATGTTCATTTTGGTATGGGAAAAATAGAAAGTTAAATTATCCTGATCTCTTTATGATAAGCAAAGGGTAATGACACAGTGCTTAAAATTCTTTGGCGTTTACTCAGTTTTCATTTGTGGTGGAGTTTTATAGGCTTACATATACATCTATCTTCTGTAACTGCTTGCTCTGTTTAGGGTTTCAGGGAGTCTGGAGCCTATGGGAACAACCCAGGATGGGGCACCAACCTATCACAGGGCATACTCACGCACACCATTCACACCTATGGGCAGGCTGGTAACTCAAAGTAACTTCAACATGTTTTTGGACTGTGGGGGGGGGGAAACCTGAGTACTTGGAGGAAACCCCACAACAAACTGCATATGCAAACTCCATGCATATGGAGCCTTGGCAAAGACTCAAACTGTGGTTCCAGAGCTGTGAGGCAACAGTTCTTACCAAAACGCCACCCCCCTACATATACTTGTTTTACTGAAAGGAACTATAACTACTGATCTAAACAGTTGGTAGATTAGCTGGTCTCTACTTTTATTAACAGAAGAGAAAAGCTTAATTTTTTTAAATTTAGCAACATGCAAAGTTTTGCAAAGTGCAATGAAAACATGAAGGTAAAAGAAAAGCATATGTTTAATCATACGCAATGCAGCTAAGGTAGAATGTAAATTAATGGAGCTTTCCCTGTAAAGACTTACTGAGACGATGTTTGCCAAATAAAAGGATGCATACGATTCCAAAATTCACGTTCACGCTGCGGAAGTCCTAGACAAATATACAGAAGTAGCTGAAGACACATTTGTAATACTGAAAACGAAGTGGTGACGTGTCACTGTAAAAGAATGTGGGCATGTCCAGGCAAGCAGTTACAATTTACAACCATGTCTTTTTTGCAAGTTGTACTTCCAGTCTAACAACTTTTTTCGTAGGTACATTATTTTAAAGGTAGGATTTTTTCCTGCTTACCCAGAATTACATTTTGCATTTCGCGAGTTCAGATTCATTAATACACTGCACCATGCGTAACACACCCATAAAAAACAATTCTCGTCATCCAGCAACAGATCAGAACTGTCTTCCCAGGCTGCTTACGTACCACAGTTTAACTGTAACTTTTTTCTAGTGGCCAGAGACAAAGGAAGTACAGAGCCGATCGAAGCACTTTTACCGAATGATTTACACAGTTTAACAGATGATGCACTATATGCGTGCTTTGATCCCTTTAAAACAAAGACGACGTATTTCTGAAAATGCCATGTGAATTCCAGTCGGTGGAATTAATATTGTTGAGCCTTTAAGGAGCACGCTTCTTTAAGGTTTCCTTGGTTACGTTGCGTATACATAAATGGCCGCCCAGACGCCGAAACAGTTATCCAGGTTTCCCAAAATCTTTAAAATATTTAATAAAAACTTTTAACAAAATGTTCTGTTCTAATTGTTATAATTGTATGTAGTTTACTCCCTTGTACTTTCCCAGTTGTCACTGGCAGTTCTGCTTAAATTCTTACCATGTTTGAACAAAAATCCGAATCACAAATTCATCACGTTTGCGATCCACCTGTTAGCAGACACAGACCTTCTTCAGACAAATCCCAGGTAGGACATATTTTATTAAATATAGCTGAAATTGGTAAATAGCAGCGTTCATCTTATAGATCGAGTAATTTTGTGACTAATTTCCACTGTAAACCAGCAGTGTACATGCTGCTAGTTACGGAAGATCCTCATGCTTTCGGCTTCATTTTAAAGCTTTTTTGTAGTTTTTATCACATGTTTTATGTTATGCCATAAATCGATTAAACTTTTCCCTTTTGTGTGTTGCCTTTAGGATATATCACATTTTCTGGCTAATATCTACAAATTCATATACACGTCAGAGGTTATTGCGAAAGAGACTGTCGCTAAACCTAAGTCACGAAGAGGAGATAACAGCTACCATGATAAGTACCTGGACGACCTTGAACAGGTGTTAAAAGTTTATCTTTAGCACTACATGGAGTGCATTTTTATTTATTCTTTAATTTCTTATTGTGTGGGAAAAACATACTTTTGTGATATTAACGCATGTATACAGGGGCATAACTTTGGGTTGAGCATTGGGGGGGGTTAAGGTCTCCACCAATTTAAGGGGGTCTACTGGGTTGTATTGACTGGTTTTGTTAATTGGGGGGTAACAACCCCCCTCCACCCCATAATTTACGCCCATGCATGTATAACTATAAGCATATATAAATATATAAGTAAATATGTAGGTTCAGCCTACAGGCATTGATTCAAACGCTGGCCCGCGTTCCTGTGCGCTCCTGTGTAGGCTCATGCGCAGTACAGCCGGCGGCTCAGGGATGCGGACGCGCTGGAGAAGCACATCATACAGGCCCGGGTGCTAGCCGCGACCGCGGAGGAGTTTGCACGCTCCAGTTTACTGGAAGATATAGGGAAGGCCTACGGTGAACTGGGGTTGCCTCCAGGTATTCTGCTTTTATGGGAAACACTTTCCGAATTCTGATTTGTTTATTCAGATAGATATTTAGGTATTTTTGCAAGAGGGTATCATTGGATTCTTGGGTTTCTACTTGCTTGAAAGCAATTCTGCTTTAAGAATTCAATAATTGTAACATTGAAGCACTAATACATTCTATATGGTATATTAATTTGTCATGTGGATGAATGGGTTGAGGAGTAGCATCCACTATGGGGTGGGGTATCCGTACTGTCAGTAAAGTATTAGGATCTTAACCAGAGTGATTAAGATCAGAAACCAGCAAACCCTATACTAGGCTTGAGTGATATTACAGTAAAACAGTACTATACACTGTGCCAGTACAGCTCCCAGACTTTCTGAGGGTCAGGTATACTGGAACGGAGGGAGCGGGAGGGGGGGGGGCTGGACTTATGGTATATTTTGCCAACCAGGGGTGTCTCCTTCGATACATTTTGCCTTTTGGTTATCAAGAAGGGGCATTTACAACCTTTGACAGGACACAATGGTTTGGGTGAAAGGGGCAAGTGTTAAGGAACCCCCCACCTCCCCACGCATGTGCCAATGCCTGTATTTTGAATACACCTCAGTATTTACACTTGAAAAAAAATATCTAGGGCCCCATCAGCAAAATTTATCGCGGGGGACCCAAATACCGAAATAGTGTTGCTTTTGAAAGTACCGTTAATATGGTGCATACTGCTGTGTAATGCCAGGACGGTCTTAGGCCCAAGCCTACCCTCCACCCCTCAAAGCACCAGGATTACCTGCACCTGAATAACAGGATTTATGTATAAGAGGTATGTGTCTTTTTTCCTAGTTAAGTCAGCTTTCAGGTGGAATGTGGACAACAGCCTCCTCAAAAGCAACAACTTAATTTGCCCACAGGATTACAGCACAGTTCCTACACAGCTCATAAAGGCACCTAAAGGTAACTTAAGTGTATTTGTCATGTTTGACCAGTCTCACAGCTCCAGAGATTTGATTCCTACACCTTTCTTTGTGTGTGTTGGGGTTGTGCATGTTCTCCCATTGTTGACATGGGTTACAGTTGCAGAAACATGCTGTGAATTTCCCACAATGTGTGTGTGAGTGATACCTGTGATGGGCAGGTGTCTTGTCCAGGGTGTTCCTTGCTAAAGGCTCCAGGCTCACCCAGAGTCTGTGTTATGTAACAGTCTACACAACACAACTGCTACAATATACATACCAAAAATGTAATGGGAATGTGACAGATTGATATAACAGAATCACAATAATACTCCCATAAGAATATTTTCTTTTGTTTCATGTGTCTTTCCAGGGTTTTGGTTTAATTTTTGGGCAATTCCGTGCAACGGATCATTTGATGTGACAGCCATAATGCTGCTAAAATCTTACTTGTTTCTAACATGCAAATTCATATATGACATTTGAGGAGTGGGTGGCACAGTTCTGCAGTGGTTACCACTGTTGCCTCACCTCTCTGGGACCAAGGCTGAAGTCTCTACCATGGCTTCATGTGTGTGGAGTTTGCATGTTCTTCCCATATCATCCTGGAGCTTCCTCCAGGTTTCCCAATCCCCACCCCCCCAACAGCCCCCAAATAGCCTAGGTTAATTGGAGTTACCGAATTGCTCATAGTTGTGTGTGCGTGTACGTGTGTATGTGTGTGAGTGTGCCCTGCAATGGGTTGGTGCCCCATCCTGCCTTCCCGCCATAGGAGGTTACATGTAAAGACATGCTTTGATACTAAGTTGGTTCATGCTCTGAGGCATTTTCTTTGCATCTTTGAGTCTAAATCGCATCCATAACACTGGAATTGTCCTTGTGTTTACCCCACTAGGAAAATGTACCCCAGGCTTTGCCAACCCAACCATCGCTTATAATATGCACATATGCAACCTGGCTAAGGATGATGGGTACACTGTGAGCCCTGAGACAGACAGGACACTACTAGAAGTGCTGGAGTCTGAGGGGACCCTAACTCTTCCTTCGACTCCAGAGTCTAGTGCATTGAGCAACAAACTTTCCAGCAAAGTGAGTTTGTTAATATTTATGATAGTAATCCTCTCTGTGTGGGCAAGTTAACGAGTTACTTTTGTATGAATAAGTGTAACAGAACATTAGGTAGCCACGTTAGGATGTTATTTTAGCTTCTGGATTGGGGGCAGTGCGTGGTTCATTAGGTTAGGATGCTGTGATCAGATGGTCAACAGTTCAGATCTCCTAGTCGAGTGATGCCACTGTTGGGCCCCTGAGCAAGGCCCTTAACCCCCCATTGCTCCAGGGAATGCCTGACCCTGCTTTCTTATTTGTTTGTCATCTTGCTGCAAATCTCCTGAAAAAACTTCATTTTTCAAGCTTTATTTTGGTGCCTAATTTAGTGGGCTTTTTTGTAGCCTTCTGAGAAAATTAAGGGTGAAAATCACCAATATTTTAGCTGGAGATTGCTGTAAAATGATATTTCAATTGATAATTTCAATGCGATTTTGAAAGAAAAAATTACAAGGCAAAAAGAGTAAGAGATTGTTTTTTTGTGAAAACATTACTATTTATGGACATTGAAATGATAAGTTGAATCTGATGTGTTTTTAGTCAGTTTTTACATTTTCCTTTAGTCATTGCGCTCACCTGCTGGTACCAGCTTTAAACACAATTGTACTAGTTACCTGCATAAAGAGCGAACAGCTGTACTGCACATGCACGTCTTTGTTTCCCACACATGCGCAGACGCGCAGGCCAGCATGGGTTACAGCACTGACCGGGAGCAGCCACGCTGAAGCCGAGGCCGCCCTACTCAGGCTGAGCCAGCGAGGCAACTTCCTGTGCAACCCCCGCTTCCTACCCCCTCGGGCGTCCCGGGGGGGCAAGTCGCTCATTCGGGCTGCCAAAGCGCCGGATGGGGATCGGACTGCCAGAGAAGAGAGGTGCATCCTGAACTGACCCTCGGTCAGAGATCCACCTGCTGGCATTTTTGTTCAAATACAGCTCAAGGTCTGATGGGATGGGTTCACTCGAGTTCCCGCTAACTCCTGTCCAGTTAGACCAGTGTTTCTCACCCCAGTTCTTGGGGACCCTCAGAGAGTTTTTTTGCTCCCTTCCAGCTATCAGCACACCCAAACCAAACTATCAAGAACACGGAATAGCTGGTACAGAGAAACATTGGGTTGAGAAACCAAGTGACCTAATTGGGACATGTATCATGTGATCACCATCTGAGTGACCATTCGGCATTATACACAGTGCATTGTAAAAGTCATAGGAAGTCGAAGAAAATGTTTGAAGCTATCTGGGTAGTAAGAGTACATTAACTCATTAAAAAAAACACAATTTAGCATTAGAACATATGAAAATTAAGAATAACGTAATAAAAACTAAAAAGAATTTCTTCTGTTCTCCAAAAAGTTACTGATATCTTGCTGGATGGCAAGAAAAGCACCACTTTAGTTCCCAAACCATTCCTCACGGGTTTGGGGGTGCTGTAGCTATCCCTGTGATAGTCATAGCACCCCCAAGAAATTTCTGTGCTTTAATTCACACTTTTTATTTTTAATGTGTGAATACTGTAATTTAATACACCATCTCACCTTGTGTTTACCATTTACTGTCATTGTAACTATGGCAGAGCGGGTACTGTGCATGTACGTGCGTGTTTGTGTCTATGTGTCGGGGGTGTTGCAGTAGTAATTAAACTGTGGCAACCGGCACATTAAGGGGAAACCCTAAATGTCAGAGTACCCTCGCTGAAAAGACAAGCAACCCCGTAGCACCAGCAAAATAAAATCTCTGGTGTCGCCCCTGTGTATGCCCAGCTAAATTAACTGCAGATAAAGTCATCCATCATTGTGTTTTGGCAAACAGACCCCCCTGTGCAGTAGCGTCTCACCTTCCTCGTACACAACTATACCCATGAAGAAACCTTATACCCATTACACACACAACACAACAGGCCTGTGCTCAAAAGACACTTAAAAGCCTGATTAAACACAGGCCCCCTCTCTATTTACTGCCCGCTAAATGCTGCCTGGGCTAATTGTAACTTGAGAATGGTAGCCTGTGAGAAAAGGCCCAGTAATATGTTGAATGGGAGGCTTTCTCCGTTTTGTATTGGCCCATCCTGGTGGCACACAAATACAGCTGTTTTCATGTCTGCCATGTGACCAACAGCATTCCCGACCAATCAGCTTCCGTCTTTCTCGCCTGCCCCACATCCATCGTCTTCTCACAATACAGAGTCGGGCAGGTTTACGAGGTACATCCTTACTGTTTACACTCATTTACTCTCTACTTCCTGCTGTATTTTTTTACTGATAGCCCTTAAGATCAATATGTTGTCTTTATTAATCCTATTGTTTTATGTGAGAAGGGTCTAAATAAGTTTTTCCCAAGGCGGTCCTTAGGGACCCTCAGACAGTCCATGTTTTTGCTCCCTTCCAGCTCCCAACCAGTCAAGAACACTGTATATCTGGTACAGGTGTGCTGTGTGCTGGGAACAAAAATATGGACTGTTTGGGGGGCCCTGAAGCCTGTCTTGAGAAACACTGCTCTAAATGTCTGTTTTCATCCTTAGTGATCTTAGACTAACAACTTCACTTTTGAATTAACAAATGAGTACTAATGCATCAATGTTTTGCATACTACTCCTTCAATGAAGCAGAAATTATATTTTCTAAATTTTGTAACTGAGAATTTTTAGTTGGGGTGAGTTGGGGAAGAGTGGTTGTTAGACCCCCTTCCCTCCATCATTTTGCACTTGGCTAACCAGCCCTTTCCTGTCACTGATGTTCCCTCTGCGGGGCCACTTACTGGATGCAGACCACAGTGGAGCTGAGGAACATGACGTCAGCCAGCCGGCACGTCCGCGTCATCCCCCCTGGCACGCCTCACTTTACGCTCGGCCTGGGTGAGGCTGCACCTCCTAATCCATCCTCTCCCAACCTCTCTTCCACAGTATTTGGGTTTCCACACACCTCTACCAAACACAAGTGTTCATTCACAGTCTAGTCTTAGTCTTTGGAAGGGCACCAAATACTAAATAAATAGACAGAACTGAGTTTTACTTGTAAAGTTCTAGGCTATTTATTTATTTAGCAGATGCTTTTATGCAAAGTGACATAGAGCTGAAAGCAGGGTCCAGTCCCTGGAACAATTGGAAATTAAGGAGCTTACTCAAGGGCCCAATGGTGAAATCACTCTGCCAAATCTGGGATTTGAATTAGTGACCTTCTGATGGCAGGCACAGCATCCTAACCCACTGAGTCACACACTGGCCCTGCAGCATACAGCAACAGTACAGTACACATTTAGCATTCTCTTCATCTATTTTTTTTCATAATGTCCTATCCAGTAAAAGGCAGATATAGGTACAGTTTGATTTATACATTTTAGCCTCAGAGACACCTCGCCTTTTAATATATGTGTTGCTTGTCTTGCACAGCTGTTGCATTTAATAGAACCGCCATTTAGTATGAAAGGTTGCTATGAACAGACAGCGCCATCTATTGAAACAAAAAGTAGTAGGATGTCTTAGACCAAGAAAATCTAGATAGGCTTGCATAAAAATGCAGGCCCAGTGTTATTGTTATTAGTCTTATTAATAGGGATGCACTCACTTTTTCTGTCCTGATACCAATACCTGGGCGTTGGGTATCGGCCAATACTGAGTACCAGTATCCGATACCAGTGTTTAATAAATAAGCTGTAGGCTTTGCCTCATTGTGTGGAAGAGACTGTGATCATTCTTTTATGTGTAAGGCAACATCAGGCTTAACTTAAATGGATTCTAGCAATGTGGAATACAGTATCTAATACAATATCTAATGGATCTCACTATCAGCAACAAATAATATGCGATGTCATAGGTTTGGTGCAAGGGATCCAGTGATCAGATGATTATCTGTAATGCAGGTTTATTTATATAGTAAAATTCAGATGCAAGGCTTTTCAGAGTACTTTACATAGGCATAGGGGTGTATGGAAGAAACATTAAAATGACATTTATAAGAAAATAAAAATGAGAACTGAAAGACGAAAACACAAAAAACTCTATAAAAATAAACTTAAAAAACTCAAAAAACTATACATGAATAAATACATAGGTTTAAGTTTTAACAAAGTATATAGTCAAACTTTGTAAATACACTAAAGTTGTTTGTATTCTGCTGTTATTCCCGAAGCAGCTGGGTGTTTTTGGTGCAGTTTCCTCTGTTTTTAATTTCCTGCTCTTCTGTTTTGGTGCTGTGGTGAAGCAGAGATTTTACATTTTAACCTGAACATTGGTGTTCCAGGTAAATTCCCTGGAGATGGGGGTATCGTGGCCCCTGGCATGAGCTGCCGTTACACCGTGCTGTTTGCTCCAGACTCCTTGGCCAATTTTGAGGACTGCCTCCTGGTGGAAACTCAGGACCCATTTCCCCTCATTGTTCCCATTGAGGCTCGACGCCCCCCTCCCATCCTGACTCGTGAGTTCTGTGCATTCGCCTCCCAGATGTGTTTGTTTGGAATCAAAACTTTGGAGTAGATTAGTGGGCTGCAGCGCTTTCCCTGGGGGCCAGATGGAGCCCTGCAACTCGTGTCTGAATCCACAGACAGGCGGGGGCTGCCAGCCTCCAGGGATGGATTAATCTGCAGCTGTGGGGGTGGCTGAGAATCTGCACAGTTTCAGCCCTCTGGGTTCAGATGCTGTTCCCACAGGAGCCTGTATGTTACTGTCTGCCCCTGCTGGTGATTTAAATATAATTGTCCCACGGCGAGGATGAATTCTCAAATCTGATTGGTCAGAAGGGTGTTGATTAATTTTATAAGGGTGTTGATTCCTAGAGCCTTGCTCAAGGACCTACAGATGTGCCAAGGCTTGGCTCAAACTGCCAACCTTCTGATCACTGGCACAGAGGTTTAGCCAACTGAGCCACAATATAATAATAACATTAATAATAATAACAACAATAACAATAACAATAATAATCATAATAATAATAATAATAATAATAATAATAATAATAATGTGTATATTGGTGTCTCTGGTAAAACGAAACAACAACAATGTTTTCCCCTAATGGCGCCATCTAATTCCTACACCTCCCATACTCTCCAACCTCTACAATCTCTAGCCCCAACCCCCCCGCCCCACACACACACACACACACACACACACACACACACACACACACTCTCCCCACCTGTTAAAAAAAAAACAGATCTGCGTCTGTGACTGCTCTTTCATGAGCCCCCTGTAGATGTACTTCCTGTGAATCCCTAGTTCCCCGGGTACTGGACTGTGGATACTGCTTGGTGGGCGGGGCCAAAGTTGTGGAGTTCCAGTGTCGCAACATGGGCCTAAGCGAGGGCACCTTCTGCATCATGCCCAAGAAGCTGTGGCCGGCATCCAGCCTCAGGGTGACACGCCTGTTTTGTTTTATACTATTTTCGTTTTAAATGGGTTAAGGGGTCAATCAATCAGATCACAATTGTAATGTATGTGTATTGATATAGATGTTTCATTAAGGCTTATTATTCATTAAGGAACTCAAGCGTGGTGTTTTGTTTTTGTTTTATTTTTGACGGGAACAATTTGTTGTATCTCAGTGACTATACTGCTCATGTTCCTGCCAAAAAATAAAAAGGATTCTTACTTTATATGCAGTGCACAATGTGAACAATGAATTTTTGTATTCTGAGCTTTATCATCCATCCATCCATCCATTCATCTGCTTATCCTGGTCAGGGTTCTGACTTGATCTGAAGCTTATACGAAGCAGTACAGTCCACTGGGCTGGGGAACACCCTGGATGCTGAGCTTCTTGAACAGATAACTAGCTGATGAGTATTGAATGTGTACATCGTTCAGTATCGTCCTGGTGCTGAGGAATCTGAAGTTGCCCTCTCTTTCCGTGTGTCTCCTGCCAGGCTGTGGTGACCACCAGCTTTGTGGAGCTGCCTCCTTTCGGGGTCAGTCCCTCACTCTTTGAGCTCAGGCCCGGCCAGGACACGGTGGTGGAGGTAAAGCAGAGCTCCTGCCGGCCACCCATGTTGGACTTGTTGAGGTGCCTGTGTAGCTCTGTGTGATCTGTTCTCTTTTTCTCTCTAAATTGTTGAAGCCTGCTCACCTCATAATACATTTTTCTGCCTCGCAATGGGTGTTTGGCTAACGCTGCCGGTGGCATAACATTAAATATTTACTCTAAAAATGCAAATGATTAGTTGCCATTGAGTAACTAATAAAATTTGCCTAACCTCAAAATCACTCTTTTCTTTAAAAAAAAAATATCAGGTGTTCAATAATAAAGTTTTATTGATTTGCATTCAATTATTTGTAGGTAATTTTTTCAGAATTGTCCATCACTGCATTCTTAATGATGCACCAATACTTACCCAGGCACAGGCCTGGATGCCCCCCACCCCAGCTGCATGTTGCATGATGTGGACCTTCAGGAATGAGCTGAGAGATGTTTCATAATGCCTTTCATCACCCAGGTAGCTTTTTTCCCCACGTCGGCTGACAGCTTCTCTGAAATTTTCACCGTCCTTTGTGACAACTGCCAAGTGAGAGACATCACCATTCAAGGTGTGCTCATGGGCTCCCGTGACTAAATTATCCTCTTTTACCTTCTCAAATTGAATTTATCTGCTAATAAATATAACCAATGCTCAGTTGGAGGTGCAGATTTTTGAAGTATAATTTATTATAAATTATAATGATGATTATAATACTAAGCTAATATGTTGCTTATTTACCTTCAGTACATTTACTCTGTACCTCCTGCTGTAGTTTCTCACTAATTTATTTGTTGAATTTGCCATTAACATCAATATGTTTTGATAATTTGTCCTACTGTTGCATCTGAGAAATATCTAAATGTCTATTTTCATCCTCAGGGATTACAGACTAACATATTTCCCGTAGACTTAGCAAATAAATATTAATTCATCAGTGTTTTGCATCATGATTAAAATATAAATGCAAATGTATTTAGCGATATGTGCATGCAGTGTTTAAGTGGAAACAGAGGGGGCGGTGGTCCCCAGAAAATCTATCTACTCCTTAAATGAAGTGGAAATGTTGTTTTCTAAACTTTCTTTGTAACTGAGAATTTTGAGTTGGGGGGGGAAGGGGGCTCCCTCCATCAGTTATTGCCTGGGAAACCAACTTCTTTTTGGGCTAAGCTGTTTTAGCAGGATAGAGTAATGGTTTATTGGATAGCATTGTTGCTTCATAGATCCTGGTCTGTGGGTTCTACAATTTCCCTCTGGGGTCAATAATGTCCATTCTAATTTGAATTCTAATTCTTAAGTCTAACTGTTATTTGTGTATGTGCATGTGTTTGATTGCCCTATTAAAGCCTGATGTCCACCCCACAGTATATCTGTTGGATTAGTTAACTGAAAACTGACATCTAGCCTCTGTATGTCTGAAATGGAAACCGATGATCATTGCTGTGTAACAGTCTTTCTTCTGGTGTGTGTCATCAGGTACCGGGCAGCTTGTCACCCTCCAGCTGGTGTCTGTCACTGGTGGGGAGGAGTGGCCCATGCCAGGAGAGCTGTGTGACCTCACGGCGGAGCACCTTGTTCGCTTTGGGCCCACCAACCCCCAGTGCATGCTCCAGAAGGAGCTCATCATCCAGAACAATGCGTGAGGCCCTCGTCTGTTCCCCATATTGGGGAGATATCTATAATAAATTGAGGAAAAATTGCTTCCATATTTTGGTGGCATTTGGTAAATGGCATTCTGATGAAGGATGATTGGCTAGGTTTATATGCCGTAGTATACTATGGTGATTATAGTGATACGATAGTGATTATTAATACCACAGGGGAAATTCTGTTTTCGCCAATCTCATCTTGTTCTCCATGCGAAACAAGGATACATATACAGATGAGAGAAAGCTTGGGGGCCACAGCGCAGGGTCAGCCAGTGTGCAGCGCACCTGTAACTGGGGCTTAAGGGCCTTACACAAGGGCCCATGGACTATTGTGACTATATATGATTATTCTGGTGAGACTCAACCTGACAACCTTCCGATTACAGACGCAGAGGCTTAGCCTGCTGAGCCACATACCTCCCCTATTGGAGCTGATATTGAAATCCAAAAAATATGAGATTTTGACAATGACGGGAAATTATGGGTTTGAACCCCACTTCCAAAATTAGTCTGAACCCCCCAGCCCCCTTCGTCAATCTGGACCATGATGGGAATCTCCCCCCCCACCCCGGATCATCAAAATCTGTCAAGTCGATCTCCATCCCTCAGTTGGCTGAACACCCATAGCATTTATTTCTGGCTACAGGCCTGCCTATTTACTTCCGTTTTTTTTTTTATGACTCTTAAAAATAAAATAAAAATAACGCCTGTTATTCCCGTTTAACCCTTGTGTATTTTACTTCTTCCATTCTAAATTCTAGAGTCTATAAAATTTAACCTCATTTTGAAAATGGACTGGGGTAATTTCAACCCCAAAAATAACACAGGGCTTAAGATGTCATCAAAGAGTTTACCTAAAACAAGGACTTCAAATCCTAGATTTAGTTTTCTTCAACACAAAAAGACAAACTTATAGTAAAATCTAGAGCTGTGCTCTACCATCACATTTCATTGGATAACATTACATTGCATTAGATTACATTATATTAGATAAACTTTACCCCACAACCCTGCATAGGACAAGCAGGTATAGAAAATGGAAGGATGGACAGATGCTATATAAATTTCATTGATCTGGAGGGAATTCTTGAAACTGAAATTCATTCTAATGGAAAGCTCAGATTGAGAATGTATATTCACATACCATTATGATTTAGCTGCCAGAAAACAGGAACCTTTTAGGAAAACTAATTAAATTAAACAAAGTTTATTACCTCTGTGGCCTCTTTTTATTATCAACTATCATGTCAGATGCAGACTAAATTCAACTTGTCATCACTTTTGTCCCTGTAAGACACCTGGTGCTGCCTTTCCGCTGGCAAATCATGAAGCCCCACTTACAGCCTCACCTTTTTGGGGAGAGGGCGGAGCCCTCGTGCTTGGAGCGCCACATGGACACAGACAGCGCGTTTGACATCATCCCGTCAGACGGCCAGCTGCTCCCCCATCAGGATCACCGGTTCCAGCTCAGCTACAATCCTAAGGAGGTACCTGCAGCCTGAGGGCAATCTGCTCGAGAGACTCATCACTGGAGCCCCTTGAAATGGAATATAGCTAAGGGCTCTGGAGTGAAGTCTGTGTTGTTTACGTCTGGCTCCCAGTGATTCTTTTTTAAGTTCTCAAAAATGGACAGTTTTGAATGGAGCTGCTTCTGTAAGTTGGTTAAAACTGTCCTCAATAAATGGTAACGTTTTATGGTCATTCCCCAAAATTACCCAAATTCGTTTGCTCTTACCTTTTAGCTAAAGGATTACCATAGTGTCCTTCACTTGGTACTGATGGACATCCCACATCCTCCTGAGAAACGTGACAGCGATGGGTAATGGCCGAATTACTACAAGCTTAAGTCTCAGATTTGTGGGGCAAAATAGTTACAATATCACTTCCCCAGTAAAACTGTAAATATAAATCAGATAGAGCTTTTAATTTGGAGTTCATATTTAGGTTAATGGCTTCATAAATCTGAAGCTAAGTTGGGTCATATTTCTTTAAATTGCGGTTATGGTGTCATTTGATTTTTTTCTCCAAATTATTGCCAATGAATTCTAACTTTTAGATTGAGTCAAATTATTATAGATGCCTGAATCTGTTTAGTATGTGTTTATATACAGGAATTGGCATAACAGGTACTCAAATACACATTCACAGTATAAAGTTAATTTCCTGTCATAAAAGCTGAAAATATGCATAAAATAAGTGCACGTTTGTGCTGTTATGACAAGAAATTAACATGCATGAATGAATGCTTGCTTGAGGACCCTTTAGGTTCCCTGTGTGTGTGTGTGTGTGTGTGTGTGTGTGTATACATATATACTACTGTATACGTAACTGTATGATTCTGTTGCTATGGAACTACAGCACACTTCATCATCTAGAGAGAGCGGCCAATGTGAATGACGTCGTTGTCATGGAGATTGAAGTCAAAGGTTTGACGGAGCCTCACCAGGTCCTTCTGGAGCCCTATGCCATCCACTTCCCCGGGGAGACCTACGTTGGGGCAGCTGTGAGAAAACGCTTCAAGGTATACACATTCTGCTAAAGTGCGACAGAAAGCCTCACGTGATGCGGAATCACACAATAAAAATAACAGCAGTTATGGGGGAGTGAGAGTGATGGGTAGATCTCTCAAAGACACCTGATCAAAGCTCTAACACACACAGTGTATTAAACTCTTCATAAGATCAAGCTTTACCATGAGTGTTTTGTTTTAATGTTCAAGACCAGACATTATACATTTACATTTTGCTTATTTAGCGGATGCTTTTATCCAAAGCAATGTACATTTGAAAAAGCAGGGTCAGGCAGTCCCTGGATTAAGAGTCTTTGCTCAAGGGCCCAACTGTGAAATCACCCTGTTGATCCTGGGATTTGAACTGGCAACTTTCCAATTACAAGCACAGTTTCCCAACCTGCTTCTTAGACCCTTTCTTGTCATCACATTCACTCATAATTCTGGAAATGAAATGGATTTTGTGAAAATGAGCACTTAAAAAAAATAAAAAATGTGGATTAATTGAGTAAGAAGCAGCAGCGTGTTCAGGTGTTTTACCCCACAATGCAGAATGCAAATATGTTGGGGATGATATGGTGTAGCACCCCATGTGAGATTCTCATGTAAACTCATGTAATAGCAAAGATATGTATACGTTTGCACCACAAGTAACACTCCACCATGCAGTGATTCTACATGCCGGTGCCCTGGCCCAATGTTTCCTGGCTTTGGAACCCATGCTGGGTAGGACCTTGAACAGGAAAGAACCAGATGGTTTGGTCTCCTTCTCATTGATTACTTAATTTAACAATTGGTCTTTCATTGATTGATGGTATACGGTAACCCCACCCATTCTGGTAGTCATGGCCTAATTACCCATCCTTACTCTTTAATTAAACAGGGCCCATATTTACATGCCTTTGTTTGCCTTATCAAGTTATGTAACATTAACTTGGAAATTATTTAAAGATGTGGAACAACAGCAAAGCAGGAATTCGATTCCAGTGGGACAGGATAAGTGACTACCATATAGTGGAAGTGGAACCCCCTGCAGGTGAAATAGGTAAGATTGCGTAAACTGACTGTTTATTCACTGCAAAGAAATGTAGTTAAAGGGTAAAGTAATAGGTCCTTAATGGGAACTACAATTTTTTAGTTATGACTTCATGTTATTAGCTACTATGCCATCTGCTGGCCTCAAATATATATAAATTATGGTAAATAATTTCACCTGGATCAGGGCATGGGCAGCCCCCCCTCCTTAATGAGCATTATCGAGGTGCCCCTTTTTCCCCCAGGTATCAGTAAGTGCTGCGATTTGGAGCTGGTGTTGATTGGACAGAAGCCTGGCCCATTCACATGCCACCTGCCGTGTCACATACAGCACTGCCGACCACCCACTGTCCTTGTGGTGCAGGCCACATTCAAGGTGGGGGGGGGGGTTTGGAGGCAGGAAACCTTACAGTCATCTCTGTGTTCAGTGACTGACCTTTAGAAAAATAAGCAAGTGTCTTTACTCCCATTATATCGCTGTGTTTCTGTTTTATTTTAGATTTCTGCTGTAAAATGTACTCTGATTGGTTAAAAAAAAAACGAAACTAAAAATCATGCTTGTAATTGAGAAGCGAATTTCCAGACCTCACTCAGTCTATTTTTTTCTTGTTGTTGAAGTGAGACCCTCAGTGACCTACAGTCAGGTTTCATCATCATATCAGGATTGAGAACCAAAACTTATTCAGTCCTCATATAATGCAACAAAGTCCATAGACCTTTTCTGGAAAACATCCTGTGGAGGCTGACTTTGGTAAACCCTCATTATGACTGTATTGGTGGTCCTGATCTAGGGTCCTCAGCTATCCATCAGCGTGCCCAGTCTGGACCTTGGGCTGATTAGGCTGGGAGAGCAGGTTCGCTCCAGTGTCCTGGTCACCAACAGCACTGAGCTGGATGCTTCCTGGACGCTGCAGGAATGTTGTGAGATGAGAGGCCCCAGGGATGCACAGGTACCTCCCATCCTGGTCACTGTGTCCATTTTAACATTTTAAATGTACAGTGATGTCATGCAGATAGCACGTGACTTTATTGGAGCAAACCAATTAGTTGAGGTGTTTGTGGTCTTACTGGGCACACAGGTTACAGTGGAGCCCTGTAAGGGAGTCCTATCCCCCCTGTCCTCCTGCACTGTAGATGTCTTCTTCAAGCCCGTGGCCTGTCAGCATTTTGAGACGGTGCTGGAGCTGGCTGTGGAGAATGGAACCGGCTGGTGAGGAATGCACAGGGGTGGGCTTTATTTGGGACATGCATTAATGCATTAACTAATTTCCAGTTTAACCAGTGTAATGTTTGACCAAATCCCTATACCCACAAAGTGGTTAAGTACGCATGCCAGGAAGGCTTGGATGTGAGTCAGGGGACACCCTGAATGGCATGTTAACACACTTAACTGTATTATAATACCTGGGGTATGTTGGTTTAATAATCTTGAACGTTATGAATGGATGATTATTTATTAACCAGCAACAGACTGGCATTCCTTCCAGTGTGTCTCCTGTTGTCTGCCATGTGCTTTCTAGAGTATTGTCCAATGTTTCTGCATGCTGTAGTGCTGCAATGCATTTTGGGTGTAATTTTTCTGCATGCTGCAGTGCTACAATACATTATGCATGTAATGTTTCTGCATGCTGCAATGCATTATGGGTGTAATTTTTCCACACGCTGGAGTGCTGCAGTGCATTACAGGTGTAACATTTCATGCTGCATACATGCAGTTGTTAATGGCACCATCGTGCTTGCCGCAGCAACCTGCTTGTGCAGGCCGACGTGCAGTCACCACAGGTCTGCCTGCTCTGCTGCCAGCTGGAGATCTCTGAGCTCTTTGTGGGTGTCCCAGCCAATGGGATAGTGACCCTCTTCAACCAGACCCTCCTACCGACGCGCTTCTTCTGGACGGAGGTAAGGAAGCTCTTCTATTAGCCCGTCGAGGATGCAGAGATGGTGGTTTGACCTCTTTGTAGAGGAGCTTCAGCAGCTATCTTTCTATTTAGCAGCTTCAGGGTCAGCAAGCGTCCCTCTGCACAGCATCCTTCTCCCCCTGTGCTGGCACCCTAGGCCCCAATGCCAAGCTGGAAGTGGCCGTGGAGTTCACGGCCCACACCGACGTACGTACAGCAGGCAGGCCTCATTTCTCCACCCTGCGCTGCTCTGAAGGTCAATCGTTTGGGTCTCCTCCCCGCCTCTGTAGGTGCAGCTGACAGAGGTGGTGGCTGTCTGCATAGTCGAAGGCGTACGAGAACCTCTGCTCCTGGGGATCGTCTGCAAAGCCGAGAAGCTACATGTCTCTTTTTCGCTCCCTGATGGGTATGAGGCGCCTCCGGGCTGGAACTGTCAGAACAGATGGTCAGGTCACGGACGGGAATTGGTCCGTTTTGGTAGTTTGAAGTCCTGGATGTGTGGGGTGAGAATGGGCTTTTTGTACTGCTCTACCATTCAGCTATAACTACAAAAGGTGATGCAGCGTCTCAATGACTAGTAAGGTCATATACTCATGCTTCCAAGGGTGAGGGTTTGACCCCCCCCCCCACTTTGTGCATGTGGAGTTTGCGTACTGTTCCAATGACATGGGTCAGACTAATTGGTCCTGGTTGTTAGTCTGCTTTTTACACTGTGCTGCTTGGAATAGCCTCCAGTATTGCCAGCGATCCTGTACTGGATGAGTGAATGGACAGTGGATTAATGTTTGCAATTGTTAAGGGTATAAATCAATATCAATTTCATATCCCTCAAACAATCTAAAAACTAAACATTAGCTAATCATTATTTCTAGACCAATTAGTCTGCTCACTTTTCAGAGATGTTCAAAAGAAAATAGAGTATGACTTCTTTACTTCTTGACATAAGCATACTTGATGAGACTGTAGCTCTCACTGCCTACTGCATCTAATTTACTAATCTGTACCTCAGTTAAAAACTCAGTAATAGCTTAATTGGACATAACAAAAACAGACATACACAAGGAGTTCCCAGGACCCGTGCTGAAAAACACTGGTTTACTTCAACATATCAAATCGTGCACAATGTTGAGAATGTATTTTTATTATTGTGTTATTGTAGTCTGGGGGTAAATAAATAAAATAATTGCTGAATAGGAATAGTCTTCATATGAGAAGAACCATATTCCCCCTTCTATTGCAATCATATGTTCCTAACAGGATTCTCCTTCACAGCCCAGGAGCAGAAGTGCAGGACCCTTCAGCATTGGTACTGGACTTTGGAGATGACGTTCTGCTGAAAAAGGCCGTCACTAAGCGGCTGGCGATAACTAACCACACCGCCATCACTGCTGAGTTTACTGTGGTGGCGGAGTATTTCACTGTGTCTCATGCTCCATCACCACCCACGGACGAGGACTCACAGTTTGGTCACAGGTTAGGCCTCATCTCTCTGCCTGGCATGAGGCTGCGACCAATGAATGTCCGAAATCAGGAACAGATGTTAAATAAAATGTGAATGGGAATGGATTTCATTTAAAGAAAGCTGTAAAGTCCAAATATGGTCCAAAATCAAGAGTGGATTTAAATTGTGTGTTCAAAAAACGTCAGAAATCAGCCAAACGTGACCAGATTCATGGCCTTTCTTGAACTTTCATCTTAGAAACTTCCCTGTTGTACATAAACCAAGGGTACAACAGTTTTCAGTTGTATGGTACAAAGAACTATAATATTAACTACAGTTATGTACCAAAGGTGTTCCCAAAAATTTCAAGGCAGTGTCCATTTCATGAAGAATATTCTGCAAATCTGTTGTTGTTCATGCTTTCTTGCTGAGTGACTCTACATTTCAGGATGTCATACTCAAGAAGACCTCTGCACTCTCTGCATGCCAAAAAAATGGAGGAGAAAGCATATGAGGGTATGTGACTTTGAGGAAACCCCTAAAACTATCTTTTTACATGAGCATGGTCTTCAAGCAGGGGCAGAGCAAGAGATTCTGGGAATCTGACTAAAATATTGGAAAACGGAACGAAAGTTTCTGTTTGCGGTCTCTTTAAATGAAACAGGTAAGGCTGCTAGTAAAAAGTGCCTAAAAGACCTATGTGTAGGTGGATAAGGTCTCCAGCTCTGTGTAAGGTGTTGATTGGAGGTTATGTTGAGAGAAACACCAGTGCTGAGTAATGTTAGAATTGCAATGTGTGAGTCTGGCCATGAATTGTGACCATGGACGATGGCTTGGGAGAGACCCTTCCAGGAGTGACTGAGATGTTTTACCCTCAGACTTTGTGAGCGCCCTGCTGGCTCAGGGGAAAGGTGCTGCTTTTTACATTCAGCCAGCCTCTGGGACACTGGGACCTTACGACACCCAGACCGTGGATGTCACTGCCTACACCAGCATGTGGGGACAGTACATGGACCGTCTCGTGTGTAAAGTAAGCATGGGATCGGAACTTTGTACTGCGGGGTCAATACTATATATATATATATTAATGAATATTCATAATGCCTCTCACAGGCCAATCAGGGAGTGCTTTCTTTATGAATAATAATGAGCATTCTCCTGCAGGCCTACTCACCGGCCATTCATGTACCGCATACTTTATGAATATTAATGAGCCACCCCCTGCCATCCTACGTTTCAGAAATTTGTTTGCTGACTTCTTTGCTCTGGTTATAATATCCTTTGTTGTTGTGTTAGGTGGGAGACCTGGAGCCTGTGTTCATCCCTGTGACAATGACGGTGAGTGGCTGTCCCCTGCACTTCCAGCTGATGGGGCCGCAGCCAGAGAGCCAGACTCAGGGACCAGTCATCCGGTACAGATCTTTTCCGTCATCAGGGCAGTTGTTAAGGATTCGCTGACAAGTTTCATGTATTTAATGACGCTGGTGGTCTGTCAGGTTTGGCACTCATGTCTCCGGGGGAGATACAGTCTCGCGGGCACTTCGCATAAACAACACCAGCCCTTACAGTAAGTTTGCCTTTCTGATGACATTTATGTTCCCCCACTGTAATTATAAGAATTAGACAGAAAGTAGAGGTGGCATGGTGGTGTAGTGGTTAACCCTGTTGTCTCACACCTCTGGGACAAGGGTTTAAGTTTCTGCCATGGCTGTGTGTGTGTGGAGTTTGCATGTTCTTCCTGTGTTGTCAAGGGTTTCCTCCAGGTACTCCAGTTTCCCCCACAGTGCAAACATTTGCTACAGTTAATTGGAGTTACTAAATTACCCACAGGTGTGAGTGCGTCCTGCAATGGGTTGGTCCTTCATCCTTTGTGCTAATAGGCTCCAGACCCCCTGCGACCCTGAATAGGACAAGCGGTTACAGAAGATGCATGACTAAGACTTTTGCACAGTACTGTGTATAATGCTGAATAATCACGTTTAGGTTACTTGGTTTCTCAACCCAGTGTTTCTCTGTATCAGCTATTTGGTGTTCTTCATTGTTTGGTTCCTTCTTGATTTTTTGGTTTGTTTATGATTGTTTGGTTCAGGAGTGCTGGGAGCTCTGGGGATCCCTGAGGACTGAGTTGAGAACCAAAGAATATTGAAATTTTGAATATTTATTTCACAGAAAATAATGTAGTAACAGAAGCACAATGCCTTCATACACTGTTTAAAAGTATCTAAAATTAGAAAAAGAATCAAAAATATTTATTTTTAACTGCACACTTTTGGGTCGCGACACTCCAGTTGAGAAACAGTGCTATGCAGAGACACATGATGGAGGGATGGTGAAGCCCTGAGTGTGTGGCAGATATCCGTCTGGACTGGGAGACCTTCAACCAGGAGAGGGGTGACATGAAGCTGCTGGACCTGCTGGTGACATACGGGGATGCTTTCCCCCTGAAGGACGCCGACGGGAACGAGGTCCCAGGAGGGGGGATTGGATCCGGCGGGAACAACGGTGCCAGTGCAGGGGGGATGAGCACCTCTGTCGGGAGCGAGAGCGTGAGTGCTGTGAAGATGTGCTGCCTCGGTGCCCCCGCAATGCTGCAGGAAGCTGGGGAACCAAGGCGGGTTGTTACCTTGCACTACAGGTCACTGAGGAGGAGTCCAATGAGGAAGAGGCGGAGAGCTGCGGGCCAAAGCCACCCAGGAAGCTGATCTCGGTGCACGTGAGGATCCACGAGGGCAACCCGTCGGACTACCCGTACTGCATCACCCCACAGCAGATGGTACCCACCCCGCCACAGGGCCAGCGGGTCTCAGTGTGGCCCTGAAGGCTGCTGACCTGAGGTCTTGCGCTTCGCTCGTTAAGGAAACGTGCTGCTGTTCTGTACAGCATTAGCGGTTTGAGGACTTCAGATGAATTGCTTTTGGAAAAATGTGATCCTGCCTGGATGCTTTGACTCGTGGTTTAATTTAGTCTTTTTCACACTGATTGACAGTCACTCTGCTTCGCTCATGGATGTTTCAGCTTTTGTGTCTAAATTACCCATGCTTCCCTACAAAGGCAAAACACTGTAACTGCATATTTTATCAAAATTTTGTCTGAATTTGGGTGTCTTAGGCTTTGTTTACTTTGAGACAGAATATCTTAGTTCAATGACTCTCGGTTTCGAAGAAAATAGTGTGAAAACTACAGTAGCTACAGAATCCACAGTAAAACCAAGGCAAAACACCCATTTTCTCAGTTTCAAGGTCTGCATATTTACTGTGCTTTGCCTTTTTTAGGGCAGTATATGTGTGTGTTTGTGCGTGTGAGGCAGTGTGTGCCTATTGACAGACTGCCATCCCATCCAGGGTGTCCCCTGCCTAGTGCCCTGTGCATTCTGGGATAGCCTCCAGGCTCACCACTACTCTGTATTGGATAAGTGATTACGGAAGGCGGCTGGATGGATGTTCCTGCTGCCCGTGTCCTTGGAAACCGTGAAACAGTAATTGCAGGCAGACGGGATTGTACCCAGATCTGGCTCTGGGCTACAAGCCCAGCTCAGAGACTGTGTGTCACTGTCTTTTTACAGGTGGTTCCAGCAGGGGGCAGCTCCACTGTCCACGTGTCCTTCACCCCACTGACTCTCGTGGGGTCGACCAGGGACTTTGCCTGTTTGGGCTTTGGCCTGGGCTTCATGAGCCTAGACTGCAAGGTGAGGCCTCATTAGGGCCAGATGTGCCTTGGGGCTGTGTCCTAAATCAAAACATCGCCGGGGGCAGATTTTACCATATCGGTCACAGGATGGTCAGGAAAATGGACGGGGGGTTCTTCAGTTCACCCCTTAAAAAACAGAATGAGAGATTCATGCAATATATCCAAGGAAAAATACTAGAAATGGTGATTAACACACAAAATTTGAAAGCAGTGAAAAGGCGATTTAGAGGGCTTAGTGGCTGGCACTATGGCCTGTCACCCCCAGGGTTATGCATTCCCACCCCTGGCTCTGTGTGCATGGCGTTATGTTCTTCCTGTGCCTGTGAGGATTTCCTGTCACAGTCAAAACATGCCACTAAATTCCCCACAGAAATTAAATGAAATGGTGAAATTATTTCATTTCATTTCAAACGTGCGGTTTAGCTGAAATTGTTTCTCTAAATTAAATATCTCAGTGTACAGTTACATGTGCGGTATAGCTGAACTGGTCTCCCAAAGTCTCTCCCATAGTGTGTGATTGTGTTTGCCCTGTGATACACTGGCCTCCCATCCAGGGTGTCCGTTTCCCCTGTATTTATGCTGCAGAAGGTTATGGAGATGGATAACTATGCATTAACCCTGGGTTTTATTACATCTGATGCATATCACAGAAGCTTAGTAACTGATCCTTGTTTCAGGAAGCGTCCTGCATTCCTGGGAAGGTGGAGCGGCCACAAGGCCTCCAGCTGGAACCCTTAAGGCTGGACCTGCAGGCCAACGTGAAGGCTGCCCTGTGAGTGACCACCCACCCGCTCATGTCACATGAGCCCACAGCACCAATGAGGGTTTGCTCTCAGGTCACTAACCCAATGCAGGCTTTCTGATCAGCCCACTTCCTCTTCCCCCCGGCAGCCTTTGTGTCGAAACAGAGGAGGACGAGATGCTTGAATTCTATGCTGTTGCCAGTGATTTGCTGTCGATGGGAATAGAGCAAGGGGTGAGTTAATGCACATATCCCAATGCAAACCAGCAGGGGGTGCCAGTTTGGAAATAAATCACACTGGTTCGTCCAAATTACACATCCGGGGATTCTTTGTTACCCTGTCCCATTTAAAACCCCCCACACCAATTACTCTTATGAGTGTTAGGTCATACTGCACCCATGAAACATATATTTAATTTCTCTGCATGCCTGAGATTTATACACGTGTCATGTGGATGCAGTTTTATTACTCATCTTCTTGATTACTTCCCAGCTCACGTATAGCTGTGTTCTTTAATATATGGCTTTCTGTTTTAGTGATATGCCCATTCTTGGTGACCCACATGGCTGACCTTAGGGGTGCCTAATCTGCGTTGTATGCAAGGCCATTTTTCTCAGTTCCAAGGACACCTTGGGGAAGAGAGGGGTGGGGGGGGGGGGTTTGGTGGGCTGCTGGGCGATTTGTGGAAAGGACTTTCAGATGGGTTTTGCAGCAAACATTATATAGGTGATTCCATTTAAATTCCACAATTGGCCTTTGCATCACCATATTTGATTTTGATGAAATGTGAATTGCACCTTCCAGACTCTCTCTCAGATGAAAGGGATACTGGTATTTTAGTCTAATTCTAAAGAGATGATGGAACAATGAAAAAAATATCATGCATTAAGGGATAATGGATCAATGTAAATCATGCTTTTTATACCCCTCAAAGGATGAAGGAACTATGAAAATACACACTGTTACACATTTAACTTTTTTTCGGACCAAGGTAAACCACAGATAACTGAAACCGTAGATACAGGAGGGCTACCGTAATTCATTCCTGTGATATATTAACACGTGGCCGTGATGTATATCATTTTTTATCATTATGTCATAAGCAGGGCTCAGTACATTTTGTCGGTTGTGTAAATGCAATAAAAGAGCAGCCATACAGATTCAATAAGTTTAGCCATAGCTAACGGTATGCGGTGGCCAGTGAAAGTTTGGACAGCTTAAGTGTTATTCGAAAGTTAGGAGAGCTTATTTAGGATTTTGGGAACTTAGGACGTATACAGCCGCTGAACGGAACAGACAAAACGTGGTTATAAATGAGAATTCAATCGACTAGGCAAGATCGATCTGTTGGGACTTAGTTTGCAATGTAACCAATCAGATGTTAGGTTTTGTTTAGAGCCCGCCCACTGAGTTTGATGGGTGACTGACAGATACTTTTAATCGTTGCTGGTATCATTTAAATTGCAATTTAAGTAAGGCGTAATACCTTGAAAGTGTTTTTGTTTTTTTTATTTTAAAAATCTCTTTGGGATGTAGTGCCCTTTCTTCACCTCAGGTAGGAAAAAAAATAAATTATCAATAATAATTGATTAATCAAAATGAATCATAATTCAGAGTGTTTCATTATTATCTGTATTTCATTTACTACTACTATTTTTTTTTTACTACTATTGCAGCTCATCAAATGGAGCATTACACTAATGATGCAAAGGTCATGGGTTCAAATCCCAGGGAGCACATGTAAATTGTAACCATTCTTTCTACTCTAAGTCACTTTGGCTAAAAGCTTCAGACAAATGAATAAAAATATTACACCTACATGGCTGTGATGGAAACCATGTTGTAAAATGCAAATAGCTTTACCGCTTGTTTACCATTCAGGATGTGTTCACGGGCAGACAGAGGTCTTCCGGGATGCCAGTAGCGGGGCCCTGGCTGACATGCTTAGCTCCGCCTGCTGAGCGTCTGTGATTACAGGTGGAGGAACCGCCGGCAGCGACAACCCGGAGCTTTCGCCTCAGGAACCCTCTAGAGGTGCCTGTCTACTTCAGGCTCAGTGTCCAACCTCCATTCTCTGTCCTTCCACCTCGGCCGAGGAACAACACCCAAAGCCCCTGTGACCACCCCAAGGAGCCCCCATACCTGGTCCTCCAGCCCCGGCACAACATGCAGGTTAGATTCTGCTGCTTTATCCGCAAAGACCCCCTGGACTTCTTATATCACTTCCTGGTTTCTTGTTTGACCTGCAGATCAAAGTGGCCTTTTGCTGTTCGCTGTCCCTGCTGGCCACTCCGGGCTCACCCCCAGAAGAAGCCCCGCCCACTTCACAGCTGATAAGCAGCGTAACAGGGGGGCAGAGCCTTCGATTTCAGCAGAACCTGCTAGTGGAGTACAGCAACGGAAGTGTACAGGTAGGTGCTGTCAAGTCAGTGGAATTGCATCTATCATGATGAGTCCTGATATTTTCCATGCAGCAAATGGGCAATACTGCCCCCTACTGAACAAAACAGGCTTTTAAATGCAATTCTGAAGGCATTATACTTCGGTATTCATATATTCCCAGTATATTGATTTAGTGATCTGATATAGTACCTTGCACCTCTATATGTCTGCCACCAGGAGGTGCCCCTTTGTGGCTTCCTCTCCTTGTCCACCCTCCATCTGACACCCAACAGCGTGGACTTTGGCACGTGTTACGTGGGACAAACCCGTGTCAAAGAAGTCATCCTCTCTATCCGCGGAAGGTCCAGCAGTCACTGGGCAGCCACCATAGGTAACGGCTGCAAATGTGGTCCTGTGGCTCAGAGCTTCGTACAGCTCAGCAGTGGGACCCATGCGTCTGTAGCTGGGTAGCTGAATTATGATATACCACTGTTTGAACTAGTTACAGTGGTTTTGCTGCTTTTTTTTAAATGTATATTGACTTCACAACTGTATGATGATTATCAAATACCTAGAATGTGTGAAGTGTGTTGTACGTAGGGGGATGGAGTGTGGTTTGGCAGGTTAGGATGCTGTGACTGTGATTGGAAGGCCACCAGTTCAAATCCCAGGATCAATAGAGTGATGTCACCATTAGGCCCCTGAGCAAGGCCCTTAATCTCCAATTGCTCCAGGCTGACCATTCTTTTTCCAAAATGTATGCTGCTTTGGATAAAAGCATCTGTTAAATAAATAAAATGTGAAATGTAAATGAATGGATAATCCTATGGATTGTGATACGGGGGGTATTCCATGAAGCAGGATTTCTTGCTTATCTGGATAACTTGTTGAATTTAAGGTAGTCTGGACTAAATGAA
>JAAGVU020000001.1:23201459-23231469 GCA_011763525.2 Mormyrus iriodes | reverse complement strand
TTACGTTTAGCTCAGACTACCTTAAATTTGTCAAGTTAACCAGCTAAGCAAGAAATCCTGCTTCGTGGAATACCCCCATGGTCTGTCTGGGTTCTAGATCAGTGTTTCCCATCTTAGTCCTTGAAGATCCCAGACAGTCAACAGTTTTGCTCCCTTCCAGCTGTCTACCAGACGATGTTCTATTTATGAAACAAAATATAAACATTTTTGCCTGTACACATGTATCCACAATCATAATTAGCAATTTTATAATTTATTATAAAGAACATAATGAATATATTCATTTTTAATTTGTGTATGTGATACAAAATGGCTTTTCCCTTCCCTTTTTTCCATTTCTTGTACCGTTCTTTATAAATGATGCAATAATAACATGCCACACGCTCTTGTCAAATGCATTGGTACGACTCTGTTGTGCAAGGTGTTATATAAAAATAAATTGAATTGAAAAATGGCAAGTCTGCCAGTGACCTCAATAAAGAGGAGCCTTGTTTAGTAGGTTAGCTGTAATAGCTATTGTAAGATTACCCATTCTTACTTCAACTTTAAAGATAGTTTGAAGAAATGATCCCGCGGACTGGTCATGCATCATTTCTGCCCAGCATCTGTCTGGATTTAAACACGCCATATCACTGGGCCTTAACCATGTGTGTCCTTGATCCGTGTCCTCTCACAGAATCGGTGGGGGGAGGTGGCTTGTTCGAGGTGACCCCCAGCCGTGGTGTCCTGAGGCCGGAGCTGCCACTGTGCTCCAGCAGACACCCTCTGCAGATAAGCTTCACTGCCAGGTATGGCCTCATCCGCTCTTTGCTAACCGTAAGATTTACAGACCTCATCAGTTATCTGTCTGATAGAGGTGCACCATAAATGTACAATGGAATAACTCAATCTCCATTTAAACAGGAGAAAAGTTGAGGTGTAAGAAAGTCATTCCTGAGTGTCCTTGGTCCAGTTTTGACCGAGCCCTTCAGACTCTATATATTCACTATTATTGGTGTGATAAGATCAAATCACTGGCCCAATTAGCATTGAGCCTGCCCACAGACTGTTGTTCAGTAGGCTGTATGAAATAAAGGCCGTGTTCGCTGGGGCATCAGTGGGAGGAGCATCTTGTTGCAGGTTCTGTCAGACATGAATGCATTAAGTAGCAGAGAGTGGGTGAAATGTTGGATTAGGAGAAATTCAAATGTAACCATCTCTCATCTGAGTTACACAAGCTTTCTTTCTGATTTTTTATTCATGCTTATACAATTTGCAAGTCAAGTATCTAATTTCAGATTGTGTGTTTCCCAACCACAGGGACACGTGTGAAGCCAGAGCCACTGTTACAGTGCAAGGGATTCTGGGAGAGCTGCCCATTTCCCTTCAAGTTTGGGGAAGAGGCTCCTTTGATGAAGCTTATATCACTACAGACTGAAGGCTAGTGCTGCATCTGGATAGAATTATCCACATCTGAGTCAGCATGTGTTCACTCCACCCAGGCTGGGAAGTGATGAATCCAAAGAATTATTCTAGTAATAAGTATGCTACAATATTTCTTATTAAAATGGCCTTTTGTGGGAATAGAAAATTCAGAAATCAGCATGAGCTTTGTATTTCTACCTGTGAAAGTGTGTTGTATTGTTTAGTGCATAAATCAGGAAACTCACAGCAATGTTTTATTAGCATCAGAGTACAGTTGAGACTGTTTAACTGCACAGGAATAAAGACCCTGGGTTATTGTACCCCTGCAAAGCAGCAGCTGGTTCTCATTCCCAAATCACGATTCACGCACCATCACACATATTGGTCCCGGTCCACAGACAAACGTACGATCCTTTTAGTGCACTTTTTTTCAAGTTTCATAAAAAGTTTCAATTTTTTTTTTTTTTTTTGAAAAATTAAATCACATTTCTTATGTAAAGGTATTGAACCAAAAAGGATCTTTTGTGAGATTAAGGCCCCCGATGTGAACCTACTGCCTACTACTATAGCACTACAGTAATAATAAAAAGCTACTACAGTAGTAAACATTCGCAGTCTAAACATTCATCACCCATTTTCATTGCACCATGGTCCATCAGCTTAGACAATCAGGCCGCTGTGTGCGTCTGCTGGGACAATTCCCTCCCCCTTAGCGTCAGTTCCCTGGGTATTCAAACACAGCGGCTGCCCCCATCCCAGTTCCGATGCACATTGACACCACACCATATGCTCTGAAAGTTTAAAAAGATTAAAAGAAGCTTAAATGTGATACTGAACCTCAGAGGGCTATCAGTTGTTACTTCAAACCTGCCTCCTTTAAAATTAAGGTCTCCTTTAGATGAAAATAAAGTATAAACACTTTCTGTTTATGGTTTCTGAACCAGTTAAGGCCTGAACAGCTCCTGAATCTCCAGTATTACTGGTCATACCAAGGTGCTGTTGAATTCGATTTTTGATTGATCAGATGGATGTTGATTGATTTTCTAGAACTGCACATGTAGTGCCAGCCAAGTGAATCACAGCAGTAAGACAAAGCGCTATTATAATCTTTAATTCTAACTAACATAACTTAAAATTCCAAACAAAGAACAATTTAAAATTAACGGAAATTAAATGTAAATGTTTGGTCATTGGTGGAAGAAAGTAGTACTACTAATAAATGCGTTTTGGCTAATAAAGTTTTTTGAATTGTATTCATTACAATTGTATTTGAAATGTATAATGCACGGTATGTCATGCATTAACCCTTACACATCAATCACGGGCACAACTGGGCTCACCTCTTGCCCCTCCTCTTGAGCTCATTGAGCAGGGTGACCACCTGCCGGGCCCCAGTACAGCCCAGGGGGTGTCCCAGGGCGATGGCGCCCCCGTTGGGGTTCACCTTCTCCAAGGGAATGCCCAGCTTCTCCACGCAGTATGCCGCCTGGAGGATTAGGCCGCGTTCAGCAATGTGAACCCAGCAAGGAGACAGCCCCCCAGGCTAAAACTGAAATGTGGTACAGGCCATCTAACTGCGATCTAAGACTTGAGGTGAACTTGCCTGACTGGCAAAAGCCTCATTGATCTCGAAGATGTCAACATCAGCCACGGACAGTCCTGAGGGATTAAATAGCTTAGGTCAGAAGACACAGTGATTCTAGACACTGAAGTATAACCAGAAAGATATGGGTTCAAGTCCTAGAGACAAGTCCTGCTCCAGTACACATTACAAGCTGAATAAATGGATGAAGATCGTAAGCAACCTTGGATAAAACTACTAAAAGGTCATCCTTTTGCACAATGTCACTTTCCGGGTGTTTCTGGAAGCCAAGGCCACAAACTCACCAGCCTTCCGCAGGGCTGCAGGGATTGCATAGGCGGGCCCGATGCCCATGACATCCGGGGGGACCCCCACCACGGCACAGGCCCTCAGCACACCCATCACGGGCAGGTTCAGTGCCTCCACTGCGGACCGACGTCCCAGTAGCACCGCTGCAGACCCGTCGCTCACCTGGCTTGAATTTCCTGCAGGTTGACACACCGCTGTGAGCCACCTCCTGCAGAACGTACCAGATCTTCGAGCGCATGGAAAAGGTGACAGAAGATACACATGCAAAAACATGGTTCATTAATACACCTCCCTACAGCTGATACAGGGGTGTGTACCAGGGTGGGGCCACAGATACATTGGCCCTAGCTGAAAGCTGATCGGTCCCCAAAATGCCCCCTCTCCATCACTCACCAATTCAAAACAAATCATAGGCTACTGAAAAGGTTTGCCCCTCTTTTGCCCCCACCTTAAAAAAATCCTAGAATCACCCCTGAAGTGATACTTCATAATCCTCATAGTTCCAAAGATTTCCACTCTTCCTAAGACACCTTTATGATACTTGATGTTATTATATACTAAATATTATTATGCACTAGATAGAAATACATGTATCTTTCTATGTGTGTCCTTCATCAAATTATTAGAGTTGTGGGGAGATCATTGTTTTAACTCTTAGTGGAGACTTTCTCAAACACGATACCCAAAAGGCGAAGCTTGCACACAGAAGCTTTACTAGCCTGCTGTGGTGCTGCCATCTGGTTTGAACGCCGGCTTGAGTTTGGCCAGCCCCCCCAGAGTAGTTCCCGGCCGAATCCCGTCATCCTTGGAGACCACGATGGTCCGTTCCTTGCCGTCCTCATCCACAAACTTGGTGGTGACCGGGGTAATCTCCTGCTGGAACACACCTTGCTCCTGTGCCTTGGTGGCTCTTTAACACAGTGAAAATCCTTTTACAGGTCAAAGAAATGCCCTACAGAGGCTTAAATAACAATTAATGGTCAATGACGTCCACCTAAGGCATCAAATGGTAGCTACAATGAAAGCTTAGCCGCTGTTCTGTATGGTGCTAATCGTACTTTTGTTGGGAGCTCAGCGCGAAGGTGTCCTGCTTCTCCCTGGAGATCCCGAATCTCTCTGCCACATTCTCTGAGGTGATTCTGCGTGACGGACACAGACGGTCAATGAGAGAGATGGCGGATGCTACAGATTCTCCCATGAGGACCCCATGATGAGAGCTGGTGAGTCTGGGGAGTCAATCTCTGAGCACGGACGCCTTTTTAAACCTGTACAGTTATGTTGGTAGGAGAGCTGCTCTTGGTACGTGTGACTGAGGCAGAGAGGTTATATAAAAGTAAAGTAGAGGCTCTCAACTGCTGAAGGTCAGAGTGGTCATTTTGTATAAAGGACTCAGCGGGCGTGGTTTTGGAAAAGAACACACTATCCACTAAAATTAATTTATCTAGCTTTCCAAAGGTGATACCAAAGAATGAAAGACCTCTCCCCAAAGAATTTCAAGCTGCACTAAAATCTGATGTTTCCAGCCTGATTTATGGAAGATAATATCTACAGAGTTTCTACTTGTAAATATTTGGTGGGGGAGGGGTGGTCAACGGAGTCTTGGGAGACAGTACCACGCTTGAATTCACTCAGCTCTTCAGAATGACCCATTCTTTCTCAAATGTTTGTAAACCTGACTGCATGACTAGGTACTTAATTTTATACACCTGTGGTAATCTGTCTGAATGAAACATCTGAATTCAATGATTGAGAGATGTGTCCCAATACTTTTGTCCATATAGTGTGTGTGTATGTGTGTGTGTGTGTGTGCGTGTGCGTGTGCGTGTGCGTGTGTGTGTGCGTGTGTGTGTGTGCGCGCGCGTCGGGTTACGATGGGGTAATGTTCTGATAAACCTATCCTAAGGTGAAAATGCATTTTAATACAATACACCTCACCTAACAAACATTATAGCCTAGCCTAGCTTACCTTAAATATGCTTAGAACATGTACATTAGCCTGCAGTTGGGCAAAGTCATTAACACAAAGCCTATTTTATAATAAAGGGTTGAATATCTCACATAATTTACTAAATATTCATTCCCATCGTAAGGTCGAAATATTGTAACACAGACCTTCGTAACCCGGGAAGTGCATGTGTGTGTGTGTGTGTGTGTGCGCAAATGTATTAGTTTTATAACAAAACTCATTACTTTATTTATTTGTTTACAAAAAAATTACATTAGAAACAACCAGTAGTTTAACTTCAAGTAGTAACTGAAACTCAAATGATCGTTCTAAAACAGCTGCTCTGAGTTAAAAAAAATGATCATTTACAAGCAGTCTCACTGAGTGCTTTGTAATTAATAACACCTTTGCAATGACATAAAACATCAAACGTTTGTGTTTAGTATTGCTTTGGGAGCCAATGAGTGCAATTGCAATTGCAATTATTAGCAAAATGGCAAGACCAAAACTGAGTCATTCAAAAAATTATGACATTAATAAAGAGAAAATGTCTGTGTGGAAGATATGTGCACTGCTTTTCAATGGACTTTTGTTATGAAACCAATAAATTTACAATTTTTTTACAGAATTAGGCAAGCATCCCTTGACTCTGTGAGCACTATATACAAACACATTATCTATATGCTGCAATTTTAATAATCTATGTATCTGTATGTCTGTCTTTCTATCTGTCTATCTGTTTGAGTGAGGTGGCATTCAGTCATAGCACAGGGGGTTGTTCGGTGAAGTCCTTACCCCATGGGGATGAGGCAGTCCCGGGCCTTGGCGTTGTCCATTAACCTGGAGCTGACATCACCTGGGTTTCCCACAGAGCGCAGGCTCATGCTCTCCACTCTGAAGGGCATACACAGAGACACACCAGCAGGTCAAAGGGCACAGAGTGTCAATCATGTCCCTCATCACCCAATTCGCCCCCTACTGGTATAATGACTGCAACTACAGGCCGGCTGTCGAATAACAAATTTACTGCATTTATTAATTGCCAATTATGTTGCCATGGAACATGCAGGAATGATGTACATGATCACTCGAGAAACTCACCCACATGCCAGCCCAAGGTCATATGATCCATTCCTGATGCCACCTGGACATGAAACAGCCATTTTCAATTTACATGATGAAGCAAAAATCATAAATGAGGACAAGCATTAGGTAAACGTCCATACAAGTACAAATACAGTATTCTGTACATTTTTAACAACTACTCATGCAGTTAGCTGGAGCCAATCACAAGTGACAGAGGACATGAGCCATGTTGGAGAGGAAGGTGCTCCAACCAATATGATTGTTTTGCAACATATCAAGCATATTAGTATATTATGAGCAAATTGTGCTCTGAATCAAATTTCAAAGCCTTTTGAAAATGGAGGGTGGTGTGTGGCTCAGTGGGTTAGGATGCTGTGCCTGTGATCAGTAGGTTGTTGGTTCAAGCCCCACAGTCAGCAGAAAGGTTTCACCTTTGGGCCTTTACAAACTAGGGTTGCTAAGACGATAGCAATATACTATTGGAGAAGAAAAATGTTTCATACTGTAATTACAAAAGGACTTTACCTGCTACATTGAAGAGGGCTTGTAGGCCAGAAGAACACATTCTATTAACGGTGTAGATAGGCACAGAGTCTGGAAACCCACTGTTAAGGGTGAAAAAAACCTGTGTAAACATCCAGTGGATACTGGGTGTAAACTTGCAACATAAATGGAGAGGGGCTGATTTACCTGAGAAACTGAGCCACTCTGGCCATAAGAGCACCTGCACCAGGCTGTAGAACATTACCTACAGGAGAAGAGGGGAAAGATGTGCTACATACAAGCAAAGGACATCTTTACTCCACCTATGGAACCCTGGCAGATTTCAGATTTCACTCTATATCCACAGAGGTTTGTATACGGATGTGAAAACTATGACTGCCCACCACAAAAAGCTGGACTGTCGGTAAGAGCCGTTTGCAACTAGACACCGTAGCCACAAGACAGACAACGGAGGTCGACATCGTGACTTCCTCACCCACGCAGACGTCCCCTAGCTTGTCTGGCGACAGGCCCACGTCCCGCAGGACGGCGGTCATCACCGCGGACAGCAGCTCATCGGGGGTAGTGTCCTGCCAGGGGATCACACGCTTTCAGTTTAGCAACCAAACTCTTACGCAGGAAGCGTTTATGAGTTCCGTAATCCGTGTCAATCCTGGTCTTAAAAGAAAAACTATCCTTTAATCTTTTTGGAGCGAACAGCAATTAGTCACGACATGCTTAATTAACTACGTTTGGGTGCTGCTTCATGAAGCTGGGTTTGGAGAATGCGAGTTTCCAGGATAATGAACAAGATGTAACTTTTAGTTTAATTCTAAAGTAAGCCATTACCTTGAAGGATCCTCTTTTAGCTTTTCCGATGGCTGTTCTCAGCCCATGGACCACAACGATATCATCTGCAACGGCTGGTAACGACGCCCTGCACTCTGATCGGGCTATTGGGGCATAGTTGTACGGTCCAAGCCCGTTTTGGGGAGATAGGTGTCCAAAAACGACCCTTACCCTATGCATTTTAAAGACCTGCGCTAGTAGACAATGGCCAAAAGACTGCTTCTCGAATCGACAGCTGTCCCTACGTATACAGAATCGCTGACTTGTTTCTGTTCAAATAACTTTGTAGGGTCGTAAACAATAAACGTTGTTACGTTTGCTTGTCACGGATCAAGCTGGACTTTGGCGACTTCCACAGCTCCATGCACACAATTGTGTATACGGAAAGTAAAGAGGGTCAACATAGTCGGGTTGAACCGCGTTTGCCTATAACGCTATACTGTAGTGGGAATCTGACTGGGGCAAAGATCTGCACGCGAAGCAGAACAAAATCACTTATATATGAAAGAAAAGAGAATATATGGTTAACAGCAAAGAATGTACAATCGGAGAATGAGGAGATATTTATGTTGCGATTAACAGGAAACTTCAGTTGCACTTCTTAGATTGATTTCACAATTTTAATTGCAAGTCGCTTTTCTATTTTAGGAGCACTGGTTAATTCTGTACTGTGAAAGCGACCAACAGGTTTAAGCGTGTGTGAAAGTGGCACCTCTGCAGGAACTTGAGGGAAATCTTTCAAAGAAAAAGAGTGATTGCACAAATCCTTCATGAAATGCACAGTGGTCACAGTGATTCCCCCTCTTTAAAATGGGAAATGAACTGAAAATACAGAAAAATGCAGCAGCATGAGGCAATGTCTGATCTTTCTGCCGGAGAAGACTAACCGCTGAAACCGTATTCGCTATACCTGTTTTCTTTTCTATTGTTTTGGAAATATGGTTCCTTGGGCCGTTTTACAGGCTTCATAGATCAGAGAACCTTCGTGGTTTCCACGCACCTTTTAAGTAGGTTAGTACTACGGCTTATCAATAATATATGAGCAGAACAACCGCTACTCATCTATGAACAGACGAAACCATCTCGTCAGCATTTTAGATAGGAACAATACATCCAGAAAGACACTCTTACGAGAAATCCACTATTTCAAAAAAACATTTAAAGTATCATGCATTCATATTTTGTAATAATTTAACAATAGTGTGTTTTAAATGTATCTTAAAAGTACCTTGAGTTGAGAGAGTGGGTGTACTCTGGTGGTGGGGGGCTTATTGGTTGGTAATGTTGCCTTACACCTTTCGGGTTGGGGTTGAATCCTACTGTGTGAGCAGAGATTGCATGTTCTCCCTGTATTGTGTAGGTGTCTTCTGGTACTCCAGTTACCTCCTGATGACGTGAAGTGGTGAATATAAACTGACCATAGTGTGTCTTTTGATGGACTGGCCTCCTTTCCAAGGTGCACTACTGCCATGTGCCTCCTGGAATAGGCTCCAGGCCACGCCCAGAATCTAAAGTGTTTAGAAGATGCATGAAATATTTATATAATTATTCACAGCTTTTTTGAGGAATTAATTAACTAATTTAAGATGAGAGAACATATATATTCTTTCTCAGCAGAATTGTACCTGAATATGATTTTAGGAATTTCTACGCTGTAAGTCTCATTTAAAAGTTCAATGATGCCGACTTGGACAAAAATCTAGCGTATATAATGAGTCCCCAGAAGCGTGATTTTACAAACCAGAGTATAAGTACTGTACACATGCAGCGTTCAGGTCCGAGGTGTGAAGAGCCGAAAGAGGGCAGCAGAAGACGGGCTGGAAAGAAAAGCTCCTAAAATGGCTCTGGGGCTCGTCACCGCTTCCCGGAGCGCGCGTCACGGCCGACATCATCGGGGGGGACTTGCCGAGTGTTTACCGGAGCCAGGCAACGACGGCCGGGGCTGGAAAAACTTTGCTCTCAGCCGGACTCCGGAGCGCACATACGGCTTCCCCTTCTCTTACCAGCTGAAGCTCACGGAGTGCGACGATCGCCGAGATTATACATGATCTTTGCGGAAAGACATTATGCTATAATCGTTTGCTAAGCGGGATCTATTCAGATTTTTTAAAATAAAAAAATACTCTTTATAATATTGATTTTCTTTCGTATACGCTTACCGCACTTTCGGGATATTAGTATCGCTGGCAAAACTACGTAGGATCACATCAGTGGGATTGCAGATATATCATTTTTGTTGTTGGTGTTATCTTTCTAAAGTTTTATGTTCTGGCAATGCTTTTTCAAGCCAATTACACCTCGTCGTGGTGATTTCTGGACAATGGAGTTGCAGAGGTAACCAGGTGAGTTTTGCACAATTGCATGTTTTGAAATAACTAGCAGCCTACTTCCCGAACCAGTAACACGCAAAAGTGTGTGCGTAATATAAAATGAGTCGTTACCTTAAAGCAACATCTTCCGCTGATAAACAGAAATGACAAAACTATTGGTTTAGGTCCAATCCTATAAAACATGGATAACAGTGAAATGGTGAAATACACGAATCAGTCATTGCGCTGGCGGTTGTTACAATGTCTGCCTTTTGCATTTCTGTCGCAATATGTGTAGCGTGTATGCGAAGCTTTGCTTCAGTTTGTTGGACCTCAAAGGTTACCGGTTTCTGCGATGTTAAGCATATATGCATTTCCAGATGAATCTGTGCTGAAGTGTTTATATGAATTACTGTATTCATTTTGATTGCGCGGCTTTCTGTATTCAGGTGTGCACACTGACGTCTTTGATGCCAATTTAATCGGCCGGTAAGACTTGGCCGTGTGAATGTGTTTCGTGTGTGGTGGCTAAGAAAAGTCTTTCAGTGACTAATGTTTTCCAAGCCTTAAGTGACAGACATGGTTTTTACACTTGCTTTTTAGACCAGAAACAACCCTTCCGGAGTTTATCAGGCGCGTAAAAGGCTTATGAGTGATATCGAATATGCACAGTTCCATTTTAGTTTTGAATTATATTTTGGTGTAGTAGTCCTATAACAAATTATTTTGAGATTTTGGCAGTGTGTTTTACATGAAGTCCAGTTGCCTCCTGCAGTCCAGAGTCATCCAGTTTGGGAAATTGATGTCTAAATCTGCATGGGGGTGTGTGGCCTGCCATGGACTGGCATCCCTTAGTGGGTATCCCCATGCCTCTGGTCTTGTTCTTCCTAGGACTGGCTCCAGGTTTACTTGTGAACCTGTAGTGGATAAGCAGTTGTTGAAGGTGGGTGGATATTTGGGGATTATAATGCAGTTACTCAGGCTTTTCCACTGGTACTGTAGAATATGTTGGTGGAGGTTGTATTATATTGCACGTTTCCTCTCTGTGTTCAGGCTAGCTCTAAGATGCAGTGCGTGATCATTAATAACTACATGACATCTGCATGAACCAATGGGTGCTGCATTACCATTTTCACTAATGCCTGAGTATTCAGGTCGGATAGAAAGTATTGTTACTAAAATTACTGCCAGGACAGAGCTCCCACAGATAAGATCTCTCAGGAGGCGAGTAAAGTTACAAGTTTGCTCCTTGGCAGCAAGGTCTGATAATATCTTATGGAAAATGTGTTTTTCAGACTCGTTTGGTGAGAATATCTCACCCATTCTATGTTGTAGTCTGTAAACCATGTGGTTAATGTTTTGGTTTATGTTTATAGTGGGATGGTTGAGTTGAATGCAGTGTCAGTTACCTAGTATATTTTAATGCAAGATACATTTCTGATGAGACTATTTATCCATTCATTTCCCATGCCCGCTTGTCCTATGCAGGCTCATGGGGCTCCAATTAAAGTATAAAACTAAAATTTTCCTGTGCGATTTAAAAAAATGAAATTTAAGCTTCACTCACTCTTTTCTCCCATTGGATAGCGTCCTAAAGTGTGTGATCTGGTAATTCATTTAGTGTAAGATATTTTGTAGTAGTTCAGTCAGTAAGAGAATTATCAGGTTTTTTCCTGTTTTGTGGATCACAGCCAATAGCTGATCGCATCTTTTCCCACTGACCAATCTCTCTCTGAGAAATCTACGCTGCATCTTATTGTTGCATGAAGGATTTATGGGGTTAGAAACCAGATGGAGTTCACTATTTAAGTATATCTAAGTAAGTCTCACTAAATATATCTAAATATCACGGTAAACAAATAAAGTTGAGTTAGTCCTGAAACCACAAAGATGCCAGGGAAAAAGTGATTGGTTTCGTAGATTTCAGTTTCAAGTTGAGAACAGAAATGTTGTCAAGACATTGTTATAAAAGATTTGGTCACCTGCAGTACACTTTTGATTTAACTGTATTTAACAATAGGACATTACTAAGTGGTAAGCAAATTTGCCTTAATATCTGTAATATGGGTCACCTTCTATAACCAAGATATAAGACAGACTTGTAATTTCGGGGTAAATATGACGGGAGAGTCACAAGGCTGAGCATTTGGGTGCTGGTCTCCATGGTGATCGTAACACTCCTGGACTGGTAGCAAGCATCTTTTTCACCGCCTGACTTGTTAGTGCTATATATCCAATTCTGAGAAGTCACCATGGGAAAAGAGGTGTCCACTCACTGTACATCTGCTGGCAAGTTCAAGGCTTTATGGGACTATGCCAAAATACAGCAGAATCAGCTTTTGTTTAATCTTGATAGGCTAAGGATGGCATTTTACTGTTCATAGAAATTCATTCTATTTCTATACAGAACCATGGAAATGCAATAAGCAGGTTTAACCACTTAGTGGTTTATCAGGATAGATTGTAGGGCTCCTTATGACAACTTAATATGCACAAATAATATTTTATTGTACATTTGAAGAGCAAATTTCCAACCCGAAACTCAGTCCATTCTTTGTTGTTGTTGAGGTGATACCCCCAGTGACATAGTCGGGCTTCCTCATCATATATCACAGGATCAGGAACCAAAACTTACGCAGTCCTCATATAATCAAACAAGGAACTTTTGTTAAATTTCAAAAACTCACAAAATCCACAGAAATGGTACTTATGAACTTTTCCTCTCTGTGTACCATGGACTAGGTGAGTTTTGGAAATTTTCTCTTCACTTGTACCGAGAAAAAGGATACATTTTGAAGAGGGTCTATAAAGTCAGTATTATTTTTTGCACACCATTGATAGATTTGTAGTATCCATAGTGCTTCACATTGGGAGGTCAAAGAAACTTCATTCTTCTATGCGAAAAGTCTCTTGCTCTAGTTTCAGTCATGATAATATTTCTCTGAGTAATTCTGTTTGTACTCCAGGCATTTTTTTAGACAAGGCAGGAGAAACTGACGTTTGTCACGTTAGCTGCACCATTTTCCCACTAATGATAGCAACTGAAGTGTCTTGGAGGTTGCGTTAAAGTTCTGGAAATATAGTTGTCTGTTGTCCTTTTAGTGCTTCTCGCAGTTACCATTTGGCCTGCATGATGCCACTGATTAGATACTTCGGTTCCCCACAAGTGGAGCAACTTTTGTAACCTTTACTTGGATGTCGTATTAGCCCTTGAAACATTGAATTCAAAATGTTAGGATTAAGACCAGTGAGTTGTGGGTTGAAGCTGCCTGGTTTTTGCAGTGTTCCTCAAGCCAGTCGTCACTGAAGTCCACGCTTGCCTTTACCCTCTGGAATTTCATTAATGGACCTATTTGTCCTCATGCCTTCTAACCACCAGAGCATCGTCATTCCAGCTGTCTGTTGTCCAGTCTGCAGTTATATAACTGTCTGCCATTTCTTTCTCTGGCCCTTGATGCATAGCAGGGTTCTGTAGCATAGGATGGTAAAAGCTCCTGTTGGGAAGTGTTATACAGATGTCACTGATAGCCTGGGCCAAGGTCCCAGGGATTCATATGCCACAGTCTCAAAGTAAAGAAGGCCCTCAAAAAGGAATTAAGGGGGCCTCAATTTATAGGATATAAAGACAGACAGGACTGTAGGTGGCTTGTGCTGATGAGAACCCAACATTTTCATGGTTACAGGCAATGTGTATCATGAACTGTCTAAAACAGTGTTTCTCAGCCCAGTCCTGGGTAGCCCCCAGACAGTCCACATTTGCAGAAACGTTGGTCTGAGTAAAGTCAAAATGTTTGTGTTCTGCTGTTGCCTGGATATTCAGTATACACTTGAAAAGGATACACCAGAATAACTCCGTATCAGTCCTAGAGTCCGGTTTACTTTAGTTGTCAAACACACTCAGATACACTCTCCTAAATCACAGACATACCAAGCATGCCTTTCTAATTGCACTTCCCGATTGGCATCACTGGAAGCTTCCAGCCGGAAGCGTCGTCTTCATACTGCCTCTGATCCAGGAGGCTGGACACACGCCGGGTCCGTTCCTCCTCCATCTCCTTTTCCCCCATTCAAATTGATGTGATCAGTCAGGGGGCCGCCACGTGGTTAGGGATTTCCTGCCAATCTGCTGTGGTGCATAGCTTCCTTCTGTTTTCTGGGTTTCTCCAGTTCTGGCTACAGGGGATATGCAGAGCCAAATTTAAAGTTGGTTTCTAAGGAGAGAATCTCTTTATTAATTTACTTAGCCAATCAGATCAGCGGTTCATTTAGGGGTGGACTGTTAACATGACATGACATATGAGCAAGAATAACAATGAAGGAGGAACAGCTTCGCAGTTTCCGTCTGGGGAGGTTTTCGCTGTTTCGTATGAACACTTGGTCAGTTAGGATGCAGTGCTTAAGATCGGAAGGACACTGGATCAAATCCAGATCAACCTTGGTCTGCAGAAAGAGTTCGTCATTGGGTCCTTGATTGCGGTGCTTAACCCCCCGCCCATACACTCTTAGAATAAACTGTAAATGGACCTTTTAGTCTAATTTTAGGTATAGAAATGGACTCTGAGGAATTTCCCCAAGGTACAAACTATAATAATGTACCCCCAATGGCACAAAAATGTTCCTCAGAGGCCATTTCTGTACCTTAAAAGGTACAATTACCTACAGCTAATGGTACAATTGGCAGACCCTTGAGGGTACAGCCCCGGTGATGAGCAAAGGTAGAGATTTTTAACCTTTTTTCTGAGAGTGTAATTGCAGGGCAGTGTGTGGCTCAGCAGCTTAGGACACTCTGTGCATGATTGGAAGATTGGCAATTCAAATCCCAGGGTTGGCAGAGTGATTTTACTACTGGGCCTTTGAGTATAGAATAATGATACCCTGAATGGTCTTAAAGTGGTAAATCTTAAAATATGAGATGAAACATAAGATCTGTAGTTATTCCAAAAGAGGCTCAATTTTCAAGGGTGATGGAATCATTCCATAGCCCATGCCATGGGCAGCGGAGTCTCTTTGGTGGCTCGCTTTAAAAAAGGGGGGGAAAAAATTAAATTGTCGCTGCATCCTTACCAGTATGTACCGGAAACATGATTCTGTGCCAGAAATTATGCTGTGGTTGGTGTTGAACAATGAAGTAATTCTAATCACGTCTCTGTTATTCTTACCGTTAGTAATAATAGCAGTGGGACAGAGGTGAACACTCAGGATAGAAAATGACAACACAGAACGAAATCGTTTGTGCACATTTTTCTCAGGTAAATCCACTGAGACCGTGTGACATTAAGAGAAGGTGAACGATGCAGAGAATTAAATGCCGCCCCAGGTCTGCCTTGGTGCAAAACTTGAGGGACTGACAGACTCTTTTTTTTTTTTATTTAGCAGTCTCTTTTATCCACAGTGATGTACAATTGACAGAGCAGTGTCAGACAGTCCCTGGAGCAATTGGGGGGTGTGGGCCTTGCTTAAGGACCCAACAGTGAAACTACTCCACAAACCCTGGGATTGGAACCAGCGACCTTCTAATCAAAAGCACAGCATCATAATCCATGGAGCCGTACAGTGCTTTATAAATTGGAAGGTCTGTCCTTGAAGGCAGGCACACATGAGTGACTCTTAGGCCACCGATGTCAAACTAACATCTATAGCGCTTAAATATTTCTAAGCATGATTGTGTAAGACGTTACTCTGAGACGAGCTCACTGTACTTCTTTCAGTAAATGTTTAGGCCAGAAAACATCTACTTTATGCGTAAGTCACATGTTTGCTCAGCTAATCTGGCCGTAATTAAAAACATGTGATGTTGATTTATGGTGGGAATGACGTCGTACGTATGTTATGGCCACCTGCTAATCTAGACCACTCTTTATTCCGTTTCCATGGTTGCGGTGGAATGTTTTGGTTGCTGTGCTCCCTGCCTCCTCTTTTTGGGGAGTGACATCACCACAGTCCACGGTGACCCTGACGTCATGCCCTACGCAGGCCTTGCTGGCCCGCTCCTATTTGCCTGCTCTTGGAAAGACAGGAGACACGTGAGTTGAGCAGTAACAGTTTGTTGTTTGTTAAGCCAGAGAGAGCTGGCTGCAGAGGGACCTTTGTGAATGGCTGCAGTGTCTCCATTCTGAGGTGGGTTCGAAGGATTGGAGATGAAACTGAAACATCGGGGGAGATGGCAACAATTGCTGGATTTTTTTTCCTTTCATTTTTATAAAATGTAGAAAAATGGCACAATGAACAAATGATTTTTTTTCTGTCAAAGTAAAATTGTACTACTGGGTTTGGGGCAATCTGTGTTATACAGGAAGATTACTGTGCTGTGCAAAGGCAAAGCACCATAACTATATTTCTCAAAATTCAGGTCAAAATCAGGTCTCATAGGCTTTGCTTTGTCTTGTGACAAAATGTTTTAGTTGCTTCATAAATATATATATTTAATGATGATTATACTTTATTGATCATCATTGGGAAATTCCCTTTTTACCAACCCCATCTTGCTCTCTGTAGGTCAGCGAATGGCAGCCACCCGTAGTGGTGCCCAGGGAGCTGAGGGGTTAAGGGTCTTGTTCAAGGGCCCATTGACGTGCCAAGACTGGGCTTGAACCGATGACCTTCCGATCACAGGCACAGAGGCTTAACCCGCTGAGCCAGTACACAGACAAACCCTTTTTCAGTGTCCGTGTAATTACTGTGTTTTGCCCTTTTAGGGCAGACTTGTCGTCCCTTTGAACAACTGACCCTGTTCAATCTCCCTACTGTCTTTTCACCCTCATAGCTTGGAAATACTTTGAAGTCCTCTGTCCATTATGTTTTTTTTTGTCCATTATGTTTCTTATTAGTTTAATATTATTTGCTGGTTCCTCATATTCTCAGTATGAATTGTTTTCTGATTGGTTCCTCCTCTCTATAACCCAAAGCAGTTCAGTTTATACGAGGAAGTCTGCTAGGCTTCATACCCATAAAGTTACGGCAGCAATTGCTGGCCATGTTTCAGCTGCTGAGCTCGCGATTCCTCTGGATGACATCAGTTTTTCCCTGGGGGGGGCATCTCAAAGAACAATGTGGGTGGGTGCTAGCCAGTGGTGGCTCGTGGCTAAAAAAAAAAAAAAATCAAGGAGGTAAGAAGATAATGCATTCTATAATATAACAATAGTGATTTTTTTCCTAAGAAGGGAAAAATTGTTTTTGAAGGACAATGACATTATAATAATGGGTTATTTCAAAGTTACTTGTTGCATAATTTAACCTCAAAAATAGAAGTACTACTTCCTCTACCTCTATGGATCAGCCACCTCTGGTGATCACAAAGCGCTGAGTTTGGAGGCGGGATCATTTTTAAAAGCTGCTCCCATTTTCCCCGTGATGTAGTAATTTATATGCCAGCTAGCTTGCTGTGCATCGTTAACACGTCACGCATGGTTCTTCCTGGATGTGGCCTATCCGGGGCCCTTTCCTGGTCCAGGAACATCTCTGTCCATGACGTTATCCCTACCTTCTCCGGGAGCCTCCTAGCAGGAAAATACAGGCGTTGGCATACGGCTGGTGTGATGCAATAAGATCGGATTCCGTGGTGAGGGGACTCCGGCTGACTGTCAACGGCGGGCACTTGCCCCCCGCACTGAGTATGATGTCTGACAGATGGTTTATCTGCCCCCTCCCCCCGGCTACCTGGTGTAAACGAGCTCAGTGCTCAGACGGCTCCCCGTGCCACGATGCTCTTCTGCGGCTAACATGTATAAAGACCACCTGTTCTGTCACAGTCCCCCCTGGCTTCCCACAGTGGAGCCACAGCCCATTACGATCACACCAGGTTACCGATGCTAACCTTCTGCCTCAGGACAGACCTCAGCAAAGAGGAGCTAATACTGTGAGCACTAAAAGACCCAGTATCTTTCATCAGTATCTGTCAGAATGACAACAATGTATTCCCTGGGCGACTCCCATCACCCCCCCCCATTTAAGCTCTACTCCTCCCCCACTTCCCAATCCCTAGCCCCACCTACACACTCTCCCTACCTCTCCAGTTCCAGACCTTCTTCTCTACAAAGTTTCTGTGAAGTTTGAAAAAGATCTGTCAAATTCTTTTTCAGTTTTCGTGCTAACAAGATTAGGTACCTGAGGCTTTTTGTCGCCACACTGTGGTGCTGATTCAGTTTTGTTGCCATCCACCTCAGAATTTGACCAATTCCAGATCCTGACTAATACAATGTGTCTGCAGAGTTTGAAAAAGATCCGCCAAATACTTTTTCAGTTATCATGCTATGGAGATAAATGTCTGCAGTGGCGGCAGACACATGACAAAACCATCCAAGGAACACAATTAGTGTTTTCTCACTAGTCAAAAAAAGTGCCTTTAAGTGCTCAGATGCCAGCTGTTTTTTCTAATTATAGAGCTGTAGCTGTTTAGGGGAGTTTGGGGTACTGTGTCAGCCCACTTTTGCACAGCACAGACCTGCTACCCCTTCCTCTTTCTTCACCCGTTTCCCATTCCAGTCACCCAGTTACAGCTGCGCCCATCGTTGCCGTGGACGTGGGGCCCCCCCTTTGGCTTGGCTTCTGGAAACATACAGTAAGCCTTCATACTGGGGACATTTTTTCCCATTGACTGTTTGGGAGGGGAAAATGGTAAGGGAATGAAAAGACGTGGCAAAAACAACAAGTCTGAGCGAAGGGAGAACCAGTGAGTGGCTCCTTGAGTCAGGGTGCCATGGTGGCACAGTGGTTAGGACTGTTTCCTCCTACTTGTGCGACTAGGGTTTGAGTCTCCACCAGGGCTCCACATGTGTGGAGTTTGCATGTCCTCCCCGTGTTGTTGTGGGTTTTCTCCGAGTGCTCTGGTTGGAGATACCAAATTGCCTATAGGTGTATATGTGATTGATTAGTGTGTGAGTGTGCCCTGCTATGGGTTGGCACCCCATCCTGGGCTGTTCCTTGCCTTGTGCCTATGGCCTCTGGGATAGGCTCCAGACCCCCCTCGACCCTGAATAGAATAAGAGGTTACAGAAATTGGATGGATGGACTCCTACCACAGCCTTTTCCCACCATGGCTCATTAACTTTCCATCAACCAGGATATAATGTCAGTCTTCTGTTTTGAGGGAATATTTCCTTATTTCCCATTATTCTTGAATCCACCTTTCATAACCAGGTTTGTAGTGATGTTGGAGCCTGTCTCAGGAAGTAGGGGACATCCAGGATAAGATGCCAGTCCATCTCAAGCCGCAAGCCCAGTAATCATGGGTAATTGAGAGACACCAGTTCATGTTAAAACATGTTTTTGGACTGCAGGAAGAAGCCCAGAAACCACAGAGCTGGTGGTGGGAATCAAACTCTGACAGGTTGTATTATATAGGTTTATAAGTGGGTGGGGCCACAGCTGAAAGCTGATTGGCCCTGGAGTGCTCCTTCCCCTGTCACTCACCGATTCAAAACGTATCATTGGCTAATGATATGGTTAGTCTCTTTGTTTGAATTATAGCCCTCCGCTATATGGTGTATGGCATATAGCCCTCCGCTTTACACAGTCTTAGAATCACTCCTGTTGCAGTGCTCCCACTGAACAAACCCTGCCACGTTTCACACTGAATCAAATATGTTTTTGTTTTTTTTCCCCCTCAGTATATGCGGTTAGAATTTGGATGGATGGACAGCGTGAAGGACACTGCTTTTCTGCTGCTGAACAATGTCTGACAAATGGAATCCCTGCCAGTTTATTTCACTGCCCTTGTGTTTCTTTATCAGTTTGGAAGTACAAAAATCACACAATATCACTGTTGAGTGGACGACTTTAATCTGTGCTCTTTACATACTACATTTAAAAAAAAAATAAACAGATGTGCTGCTTAGATTATCTTTCCATAATTGGAGTGGCCTTTAAAGCGTTTTCTAGAAACAGCAATGGAGTGAGCTGAACATCGATCAGGATTGACAGCTTGGAGTTTTTTTGCTTTTATTCTGGTATAGCGGTCAGTTTACAGTTTCAGTGATTTAAATGTACTCACAGGTGTGATTGTGGGGGGAGGATGGCAAAAAGGAGTGAATATTTGCTTGCTTTTTTTTAATGTCCTTGGCTGCCACTTGTTTTGTTGTGGAGACGAAATCCTTCCTCCACTTCAAAAGTTGAAATGTAGAGCTCAGTTACAGATCCTTTCATCTGTGGTGGTGACAGTTCTTTAATCAAAAACAAACAAAAAAAAAACAGGGGGTGGCTTCCAGGCATTTTTTGTTTTGCTTGGCATAGTCTGCATCTGATTCCCACACATTTCGGGTAATCATATCCCAAAGGTAAAGACCTACAAGAAAAAGGCTACATTTCCTTCAGAAGAACGATGGTAATTCCCATAATGCAGTTCTTCAGGTGGCTTGAGGGTGAACCTTCATTGATTCTGCTGTTTGTAAATGCGATTGCATTAGCATCACGAATTCGCATTTTCCTGGGCTTTTAATTGGTGGGGATGAATACCCTGGATGATATGCCAGTGCATCTCATTTGGGGAATTCTGGGTAATGTGGCTACCATGTCATAACTGCACACTGATTGGCTTTGATGAGAAACGTTTAAAAATGATTTTGTTTGCACCCAGGCGGAGATCTTAACAAGGAGGCGGAGATCCAGCTCTGAGCCCAAGTTCAACACAGTTGCTTCCTGATGATGACCGTAAACATGGGTGAGCAGCGCCCCTTGTGGACGGCAGCATCTTTCCCGCGTGACCACACACAGCTTGTGCCGCACTTCTGAGGGAGAGGTTCATGTCCCCCTCCTCCTCGAAATGTAACAATATGAACAGTGGGGGATCGAACATGTTTTGGAACCAGTCAGATTTTCCCCACTTGTTGTGATGCTCCCCAGCGAAGCTGGATGATTGTAAACCTCACCTATGATTAGCTTGAGGGGTTCAGTTTGCCTCCCCTTTGCGGTCTCTGTGCTCGTCCATTGTCTGGACCTTATGGTTGCGTAGGTTATTTATGATCATCACGAGTGGTGACTCAACTCTACTCACATACACACAAGGAGCTCCAGCCACCATGGCTCTCCATCACTTGGATTCATGTGTCCATTTCTTGTAAAGATCATCTGGTATGGGATTCATGGTGAGATTGGATCCTATTTCCGGAGGCACAGGGCTTCCACAGACTTGAAGCAGCAATCAAACCTTCACCCATAGAAGTGTGAGGCTACGATGCTACCCACCAGAGCCAACATATGCAAAGTAAAAAAGAAATATCACTGAATCTTTCAAGAGAAGTTTGTGATATACAGACATACGCTCCAAAGGCTCAGGAGGTCTGTGCGTTCTCCAAGCATGAACCGTTCATTATGTACTAAAGGCTGACTGAGTCTACTGTCATCTGCAATGAATAGCTATTGTTCTCAAAAGTGGAAGTAGCTACTCAAACAGAAAATATAGCTTCTGAGTTCATTGAGCCACTCATACTTTAAGGTAATACCTTCTGAGTTATGTAAATAATTTCCAATTAGTGGAGCTTGATGTAGTGATTCCAGTGTCCTAATTAAAAGGAGCTGTAGAAAATATGACCGATTAAAGTTCAGGCTACGCTTTTGAGATGAGAATTTAGTTAAAACTGTGGTTTTCTGAATGATGTTGAAATTACTCCTGACACACGTTTGATACGAGGTGGGAACGTCCATCAGCGCAGTTCCTGTGAGATGATCGACAAAAAAAGCGAAGTGTCTCCACCAGGCAGTGGCTGTGCCGTCACTTACCAAGGCTGACTGCGTGTCCCCCTTGTCTCACAGCTGACGGTTTCCCCGCTGGACCTGGACTTCACAGGAGCTCGAAAGGTAAGCCGGTGGTCACCCTTAATGGCTCTCAAACCTTAGCAGCCACCTCACTGAGAAGGGCACACGGCTGGTGTGATGCAATAAGATCGGATTCCGTGGTGAGAGGACTCCGGCTGACTGTCACTGAGGGTGATTCACACCTTCATTTATAAAATCAGGCTGATCTTTTTTTTTTGTCTATTAAATAATAATTTTGTTGAATGAATCCAGAATCTCTACTGTTCTAGTGAAAAGTCCTGCTGCAGGCTAAAACTACCTATTCTCATCCTGTTACATTTTTGTTTATTTAGCCGATGCTTTTATCCAAAGTGATATACAGTTGAGATGGTCAGACTGTCCCTGGAGCAATTGGGGGTTATGGGTCTTGCACAAAGGCCCAATGGTGAAATCACTGTCAACCCTGCGATTTGAACTGGTGACCTTCTGATCACAGGCACAGCAGCCTAACCCGTTGAGATACACACCACCCCCACACTGTTAGATCTGTTTTTATAGCTAAACATATGCAGCCAGATAGGTGGGAAGGATACAGCAACACGATGTCTCCCTGGGGGGGGGGGGGTGCAGAACCACCGAGTTTGTCTGGACTGGCATCAGCAAAGCTTATTATGAAGCCAAGAAGTATAGAAACTTTTTCCCATATGGGCTTAGTCCACTTCATAGTGCGCGTATGGAATGAGGGACGGCTTCATCACAAGAACCTCCTATTAAACTCAAGCCTGGTAATCAGGAGACAGATTGAGGACTAATCTCCCTGCTCCTCATGTCCACGTACTGAGAGTCTCCCATAGTGTTCAGTCGCTTAAGGTTTTGCAACCGTTTTCCATCTCCACTGTGAGATATATCACTGGAGCGGTATGGGGTAATAAGGTAACTCGTCTCAAGGGGACAACGGTGAGCTTCTGTGTTTCGCCATTCCCTGACTTCTGTTGTCTTGCCGACACTTCTATAACATGTCCCACATTTTATTACTTGTGTGGGGTGAAAACAAAATATCACTAGGGATGTATGAGTTTGAATATAATATACAAAGTAAGCCCTCCATATATGTGGGTTCTGCATCCACGGATTCAACCACCTGTGGGTTGAAAATGGAGAGGGAGAGAGAGAGAGAATTAATTTGTTTTCTCTATAATTAATTTAATTTATAGTTTTCTCTATGTATTACTATGTTTGCATCTGTACTGAACATGTACAGACTTTTTCTTGTCTTATTCCCTATTTGCATAGCATTTACTTTGCATTAAATATTGTAAGTAATCTAGAGAGATTTAAAGTATATGGGAGGATGCGCGCAAGTTATATGCAAATACTATGCCATTTTATATGAGGGACTTGAGTATCTGTGGATTTTGGTATCCGCGGGGGGTCCTGGAACCAATTCCCCATGGATATGGAAGACCAACTCTATATATTTCTTTGGTCCCAGAATATTCTGTAGCCATGGTGTGACCTCCCCCACACTACCTGTTGGGTTCAGCAGAGAGACTTTCCTGGCTTTCTTGGTGACCCAATGTCATGTATGGGGAAAAATTTCTCAGGTTTTGTAATTGGCGTGGCCCTCATTCTGTGGAACTTGGAAACTGACACAATTGGGACACCTTTGGTCATTTATCTGAATGTCTTTGCTGGACACCTTTGCCATGTGTCACCAGCCACCGGCAGCCCTCAGTAGCTCCTTTCTCTCTGTGTCTAGTTAGTCTGGCCGCTCTGACTGCCAAACCTACTTGAGAAAGGCCAACCTCTATTTCCATCTGATCCTTGCTCCCGACTGACCTAAGAATTATCGACGGGAATCATCTTGGCTGTGGCTTTGTAAAGATTGCAATAAAACAACAAAAAAGTAAAAGGTGTCACCATCTGCATCAGGTAAGTTTTACCCAGGGAAAGTGGTTATCAGCAATGTCCAGGAGGGTGAGGGTAAGCTGGCAGAGTGAGATTTGCATCGTAATCGCCACCGTTGAAAGAATGCCGCAGGATTTCAGGTTGCAGAGTTTGATTTTGGAATTTGCACAGTTGACTTGATGTTTCTTGAAAATGAGGAAGCTGGAACAGTCTGTCAGTGTGACTGAGCTAGATGTGGGCATTTGCATGACATCGACTGATTGGTCTACGGCGTGGCTCCAGGCCTGCGATTGGCTGATGAAGTACATGACCTTTTTTTTATATAAACTCATCCCATTTCATTAATTATTTTATTTTATTTTTTTACTGCCTCACGCTGCTGAAAGTACTTTTCCCACACTGGGGCCCCTGGGCTGTTTGTTTTGTAACCTTGGTGGCGGGAGCGTGGGCGGCGGGCCGTCTCTGTGAGGTGGGAGAGACGGACTGCTGAACCCGCTTCCCATTTTTTCCATGGAGAGGAGACAGAACATTTTCTCTAGACATCACCTGTTTGTGTTGGATCCGGCCCCCTGGCACCGCCAGTTTTCCGCAAACTCCCAAGCTGGGACACTATATGAATCGGACACGTTCAAGTCGTCATGAAAGGGCCCGGAATTAAAAAATTTTTCAACACCTGTGCCAGCAGAGTCTACTTTTATGGATTGTTCTGTCTTTAAGCTGTGGTTCTGGTGTCAGTCTGATTTTGGGTCTTGAGACTATAATCATGAGCAGCACAGTTTGGTTCTGCGATGGTATAGCTAGTTTAACGTTGATCCTATGGCTGTAGGTTCGGACCATTCAGAACACCCTGCCTTTGTTTTTTCTCACACCCTACCTACCTGTGGGGGGCACGCTGGCTCAGTGGGTGGTGTCATCACACCTTCAGGATCGGGGGTTCTACTCCCCCACTGCGTGTCTGTGAAGTTTGCATGTTCTCCCAGTGTTGCATGGATTTCCGCCTGCATTTCAAAGATATGCAGTAGGTGAGATTGTATCTCTACTTTTCCTGAGGTGCGCGCGCATGTGCGCATCCTGTGATGCACTAGCATCCTATCCGGGTTCCCCCTGCCCTGTGCATTCTGGGATGGGTTCCAGGTCCCCTGTGACTCTACTGGATAAACTGTTGCAGAAGATGGATGGATGGATGTACTCTCCGACACGTAGGTATGAGTATCATTTCAGTAACAAATACAGAGTAATAAAGAACCAAAAAACTGGTCTGGTTGTCAGTTCAAGTTTGGAGTCACTTTCATTTTTATCCTTTTCATTTCATTTAAAGTTTAAACTTTTCTGTCCTTCATTTACTTAATTTATTTATTTTTAAATCTGATAATAAACTTTGGGATTCTGTTATCAGCCTTTACGTCGGCCACAGCTGCCTGTACATAGCATACGTGCCTCTGCTAAATCAGTCTCATCAAAATCTTGGATGCCTCGATTTCACAGTTACTCAGTGAGCTAAACAGACGGAAGGGGGTTTTTTTTCCGCCAGATTCAGATCAGAAGCTTTTTTCAGATTCAGATCTTCTCTATATCATGTCATGTGACATTGTGTATTTTGACCAATACAAAAGTGATTTACAGTTCAGATTGACCCCCCCCCCCCCCCCTTTCTCCAGAGCACCCCCTCTATCTGTGCGCAGTTTATTATTCGATATTTAAGTCAATAAAAACCCTGGACTAACAAACTACACAAAAGCTCAATATAAACATTTTTGAGTGTCTTCATATTTCGTTTCAGTATGCTTCAATGTCCTTTTTTATTTGAAATTATCTTGGATTTCTCCAGTCTAAAAAGCCAAGGCTAAAAATTATGGCTCCATAAAATGTACATAGATCCGTCCATCTGTCTTGCATCTGCTATGCCAGGCAGCATCGGGCACATGCCAGAGGAAGGACCTGCTCTGAAGATGCCCTATTAGCCTAATAGTCTCTGGACTGTGGGAGGAATCTTGAGTAACAGCATAAACCCACACAATACAGGGAGTGCATGGAAGGGTGGGGGTGGGATTCAAAGCCAAATGTGGAGTTGCTATTTGGTGATAGATTCCAACTCCCACTGTCCTGTTTCACCGGTCTGTTCAATGTGTTTTAGCATTCCTGGAATTTCAGCCTGCAACTCCTCAAAGGAATGTTAAGGTTTGTGGACAGACTCGTGTTACAACTTACAGAGATTATTAGGTTTTCAGTGCTCTTTGATAGTAACACCACTGCAGTCACTTCTGAAACATTACACGCTGTAAATTGCAGACGCTGGACAAGGAGCATAAGAAGATTTCAGATTTTTGCTGAAGTAGCTATCCTTCCAAACTCAAGTCACTTGATTATCCTTGGTAAATTCTCACAGGGATGGATTAAACTGCTTGTCTATGAATGCTTAGCCAATCCAGGCCTGTGTCCGTGTCCCTGGAAAGACCTGGAAAACCTTCATGCCATAAATTCAGGACGAAGCCCCCAACATCTGTTCCATATCCGCAGGAATCCTGCATCAAGGCCTTTGGTTCTCTGCAGTTTATTAGTGACAGATACAGCAGTACAGATTCTCAGAGTGGTACTAAAATTGTGTACTTAGTTCTGGGGATCTCTGTATGATGTAGAGCGGATACTGTTGAATTTTAACAAGTGCCTTAATCAGCAGGCCTGATTTTAATGGTGAGCGAGAGATGCTGAATCACTAGAGCGGTATAATGACTGGTTGGCGCTCCAACCTACCAGCAGAACCTTTCCATAACTGGATGAATGGGTGATCAATGGAAAAGTTCAAGGTTGAAGAGTTTATTGTCATATGCACAGGAAACCGTCAGTTCCACTATACAACGAAAAACTTACATTGCATATCTTTCAAGCCACCAGTAAACAGAAATTAGGCATAAAAACAAATCACAAATACGTAACAGGCATGCAGTAAGACAATAAGTATGACTACAATTACAGCAATGAATACATAAACACAGTGCAGTGTAAACGTATAGTGCAATGTAAATATTGTAAGTATTGCAAGAGTGGCTATGTACATGGTAGATAACTGGTTAATTGTAATGTGCCAGGTTTTAGTGCAAAACAGAGAAGTTTGTGCAAGTGACCAGGTTGTTGTGCAAAGTCTGCAGAAGTCTATGTGCAGCATTGTGTGTGTGGAGATGAAAACCCTGCATTGGTTGGAGGTAGATTGTGGGAGGGGCACTGGGCGAGAGTTGTCTACCGACGCATTCAACTCTTCGCTGAATCCTGCAGAAACTCCTCCTGCATGTAGCATTTGTTGTCATTTAGCTGCTGTCCTCGCAGCATGCCCTCATACCACATTAGCTGTGTGTCGCGTCCTTATCTCCAGCGCATGTTAACAACTCCTCACAGCTTTAAAATCCCTTGCAGCTACACCTCACGGCCTGCTGTTAAGGTCGCATTTTAAAGCTCGTTTTGCTCACATTCGTACAAATCGAGAGCCAGCGGGGGACCAATTTACATTTCACGCGAAGGCACCATGCTTTTCACGCATCTTACATGTTGTGCATTCTCAATGTGGAGTAAACGAGAGTTAGCTTTTTATACTATACTTCTCTGATTTTTTTTAACCTTGTTATCAGTGTTTGGCTCTAATTTAATTAGCTTCTGCTGACATCCGAAATGTGGAGTTTGTATGCAGGATGCAATAAATGTTTCATATCAGATTCATGCTCTTCTTTTGTTAATTATGTAGGCCTTGTGAAAAAATGCCATCACTTCTCTGGGCTGCTGAAGACTATTAACCAATAGAAAAAGGGATAGCATAGGGATGGGCAGAGTCTGATGCAGGCATGTAAAAGACACCTGCATTCTGACTCATAAAAAATGTCTCGGGGGGATAAAATGAAAACAGAGCTATCTTATTGATTCAGAACGACGAGTCGATCCATGCAGGAGACCGGCTTTGTTGTTGTCAAAAGGAGCGAATGGAGAGATGATGGGAAAAAAGAGACACGCTGAGTGGTATTGCAGATAAGGAACGCTGGACGATCTGAAGGGCCTGCTTGTGGCACAGGTGGCGACCTGGCATGGGTGGAGCAGCCAGGGCCAGAGGGCCTGCTGGGGAAGTACCAGGTGGAGGTTGTGGAGGGCATCAATGGCATACGGGCTGACATGGAGGCGGAGGACCCGGCCAGTTGGAAGGCAGTTCTCAGAAATGCTGGTTAGCTTAAGCTCTTTTAAACAGTAAATGTTCACACGAAATTTAATGCATGGCATTTTGGGCAGTGGGTCATGAGACGATGGAGGGGTTTCTGGGTAGCTAGCACAGACCAATCATTTCATAGTGGACAGACGATGAATTGCGGTGACGCGGAGCCAGAAGTGAGAGACCAGGGCACAGAGATCTATGGCCAGATTTCAACTTGTAAGCCTGCGTTTGTGAAATGGTATGATAGCCAGGGCTGAGCTGTGATTGACCAGTCCCAGCTGCTAATGAAACTGGTGTTGACTGAATATCATCTTGGTCTTGCACGTGCAATATCTAGTATCAAGTTTTGCTGTATAGCTAGCTGGCTAGATCTGTAGGTGGAGGACAGAATGAGAGCCAGCTGTTTGTGAGATCTATACGATTTAACAAGCCAGTAAATACTAAACACAAGCCAGTAAATGACCCCCCCACCCCCTCCACCGCCTTCTTGCTTTGGCATTTGCAGTGGTCCATGTGACTAAACAAATCGCACCTGTTTGTCTCCTTTTACTCCCTTGTACATGGCTGTCAATCACTGCTTTGCCACTGTCCTGGGCATCAAGAGAGAAAGCACTCTTCTAAATGATTTCGCTGTAGTGGGGTAGAAGCCATCCTTTGTCATGTAGCTTTACAAGCCGCTTGTTGTGTCCTGGCTGGCCTGAATAGTTTCCCCCAGTTACAAAGTAATTACCTGACTCAACTAATTGGCTCATTTAGAGCCCATTGACTCACAGTATGTTAATTTATGACTCGCTTGTCACCTTGATTGCTTCCATTTAACCAGACAGGATGTCAGAAATGAGACTTGGAACCTGCAACTTATATGCTGTATATACAGATCCAGTAAAAAGTCTGGACACACCTGCATTTAATGCATTTCTCTATATTTTAGCTGTGTTATTTACCTCAAGACAAGGAAGTAATACATATGCAATATTGTGAGCAAGTGAGGTGTTTAGCATCAGAAAAATTACCCACCTTTGACAACACTGACAGTATTGCAGACTTGTGGCATTCTTTCCACCGACTTCCAGATGTAGCCACCTGGAATGCTTCTCCAACAGTCCTGAAGGAGTTTCCACAAGTTCTGGGTTTGCTACCCTGCTCTTACTCTTCAATCCAACACAACCCAAACCAGCTCTGTAGCGTTTAGGTTGGGAGATTGTGGGGGCCAGGTTACCTGTTGCCGCGCAATACTTGCATAACCTCGAGATGTGGTTAGGGTCATTATCCTGTTGAAAAGCAAATGATTTTCAGTAGGTGTGTCCAGACTTTTTAGTTGTGCTGTGTTTTGTTCTGTATCTCTGTAACTCCTCACCAGACTGTCTGAAAATGGCAGTAGTTTTTACTACACTAATTTCTTAGTTTTCTGTCATAAAAAGATTTGATTTTAATTTGAAGTTCTGCATCTTTGTATGTGGCAACAGTAATTTATTTGTATTCATTAAATTTCCTTAACTCATATTGCATGCGTACGTTTTGTACATTTCCAGCGAGACGTGCAAGTATGGTTAAACTGTCAAATATGCACTGTGTTTGGGATACGGGCCAGGCCTTCCTGACAATGCTGAACTGGATACACGGTTATGGAAAATGGATTCTTGTAAGCATATTAACCCCCCCCCCCCCACACACACACACACACACACACAGAGTAACATCTCTCAGCTTTTGGTTCTAGGGCTCAGAGTCAGATGTCACGTTTGCTCATGAGACGGCCAAGCGATGATGTAATCTGGAAAATATGCAGGAGTACAGCCTGTAGAGTAAGGTGGTACTAGCTGATTCTGCTCAATAGTTTTTGTGATATGCTATTCTCTTGTTATCTGGACAGCCTGATTTATCTGTGTGTGTATGTGTGTGTGGTCCAGGGATACATAATGTTCTGGGGACCAAACGCCCCCGCTGTGTAATAAAAACCTGTTATTTTGACATTATGGGGACCATTTTTCCTCTTTTAGAAGAGGAAGTTCAATTTTATAAAAATCTGTCACTGCAAAACTAAAAATGCCAAAAGACTCCCATAGGGGTTGTTGGGATTAGGGTTTTGCATATAGGCATATAGGAATGAATGGACGGTGCCAACAAAGATATGAGTATGAGTATGTGTGTGTGTGTGTGTGTGTGTGTGTGTGTGTGTGTGTGTGTGTGTGTGTGTGTGTGTGTGTGTGCGTGTGTGT
>JAAGVU020000001.1:23166785-23196659 GCA_011763525.2 Mormyrus iriodes | reverse complement strand
AAAATATACAAAAATAACCATATAAACATATGGCTTTTACTTTGCGGATTTTCACCTTTCGTGGGGGGTTCTGGAACGCAACCCCCGTGATAGACGAGGGATCACTGTACTTTTTTTTAGGCTTAAGCACGAGAAATTTATGTTCTTTTAGTGTACTTTATTGATCTAAGAATGTCTTGTATGCAAATGATTTTTCAAGTGTGGAAAATGTCCTCCTAACAATTATGTTAAATAAGGAAGTGTGTTGTGGCATTCTTCATGTTTCACTAGGGTATGAATGACAGGGTCCCTTCAGACAGCGAGGATCATCAGTGTAACAAAATGTCACAGTCGAAGAGCTCCAGGGATTGTTTGCATCTCCAAGGGCCTTGTCACGTGGTGATATTTATTAGTTAGCTAGTTAGTTAGCTAGATAACTCATAGATTTAAGGTACCCCCATTTAAATATACTTTGTCTTTGTTCACTTACATTTAAGCCAGACTACCTTAAATCTGACAATTAGTTTTCAGGTCATGTAGTTAACCCAAAGATCCAGCTTATCGATATAGGCCCCAGCTCTCTAAATCCAGCTATTAGGCTTCATACCCATACTAACGAGCTGTTTTGATTGGCTGCTAGAAGGTAGGCCTCATTTACCGCCAGAAAAAAATCGGCACTACAGTTAGAAGCAGGTGATAAGAGTCGGGTGAGCCCAAAACTGAGCTTTCTCCCATGTCATTGGAATGCATGGGAAGAAAAGGACAGCTTTCCCAAATATGGTGCTGAATCATTTTTTCTATGGGGCTGTTTAGTTTACCCTAGTCCCGGGGCTTGTTACAACACAGGGGACTTTGATCTAAGTACCAAGACTTTTGGGAAGTCCCTGATTGTCATCAAGCTGCAGTTTGGCTGCAGGTGCATCTTGGAAAACAGCTGTAATGTTAGTAGACATCTCAAATCAAAGAATTAATTGACTGAACAGTCTACATTTTACAATGACTGTCTCTGCATTTAAGCCTGTTTGAAAACCAGCAGCTTCCACTTCTGCCACTCTTCATTGACTGAAGAGGGCTGTCCACAGATGCGTCTGAGTGCATCTAGGGTCTAGAAAGGTTTGGAAACATGGTCGCGGACCCATGTGTTCAGTGTGTTCACTGGCCTTTGCTACGGTTGACTCACATGCTGAAGAATATTTTATCTAATGTAATTATAGATTACAAATACCTGTAAACTCAGCTAGCCTTATGGGTCCATTTGGTGAACACCCCACCTGACCCGTATGCAGTGCTATATTGTCCAATATCCTGGCAATAAAATTGCTTGAAGTGAAAGAAACCATTCAGATTTAGCAAATCTTTGCACTAGGATGAGGCAAACATTAAAGTACATTTTGGTTGGACCCAGCTGCAGGCAATTGGGTTGATACTTACAAAAAGTCTTTTCACTCAAGGGTCCATAAATGTTGCCACATCTGCTTATAGGGTGTACAAAAGTTGGTTAAATGGTCCATTCTCATCCCATAATAATCCACTCCTCACAGCTCCCTCAAATCTGGAATGGTTTTAGACCTGCTGAGAATACTAGCATTTATTCAGTATTTAGTCAACATTCCATCATTTAGCTAGTCTGACGCTAAGTGTTTTACATATATATGCAAAGGAATGGCTGCAGACATTGTCAGCAATGAGGACAACATTAGCTTGGCTAGCTGAGATGAAATATACACCCATCAGCCATCACATTTAAACCACTGATAAGTGAACAGAATAACATTGATTATCTAGTTATAGTGACACCTGTCAAGGGTGCCATTATATATTAGGCAAGTGAGCTGTCAGTTCTTGAAGTTGATATGTTGGAAGCAGGAAAAATGAGCAACTGCAAGAATCTGAATGACTTTGACAAATTGTGATGGCTAGATGACTGTGTTGGAGCATATCCAAAACGGTAGGTCTTGTGGATGTTCCCAGTATGCAGTAGTCATTACCTACCAAAAGTGGTCCAAGGGAAGGCCAACTGGTGAATGGGTGTTGGGGTCAAGGGCGCCCAAAGCTCATTGATACGTGTGGGAAGCAAAGGCTAGCCCGTGTGGTCTGAACCACACTTGAGCTACTGTAGCGTAAATTGCTGAAAAAGTTAATATTGGCTATGACAGAATGGTGTCAGAACACACAGTGCATCAGAGCTTGCTGCATATTGGACTATGTAGCCACAGACCGGTCCGAGTGCTCATGATGACCCCTGTCCACCACCGAAAGCTCCTACAATGGGCATGTGAGGATCAGAACTGGACCATGGAGCAAAAGAAGAAGGTGGCCTGGTCTGATGAGTCACATTTTCTGTTGTATTATGTGGAAGGCTGGGTGTGTGTGTGTGTCATTTACCTGGGGAAGAGACTGTAGTCAGTGGAGGCAGTGTGATGCTTTGGCCAATGTTCTGCTGGGAAACCTTAGGTCCTGCCATTACAATACAGAAATAGACACATTGTTCTCAATTACTGTTTTTTTTTCTTTTCTTTTTCAGGAGCTGCGTGTTAAGTTGGAGCATGAACAAGAGAAAAGGTAAAGTCGTTACTTGTCACGTTTGCATTTTATACCTTTCTTTACTCTGTGTCCTTTTCACCTTCAGCCAGGTTTGTGAGCCACAGAAACAACACTGACAGTGGCAGACTGTGAAACATTTCAGTTTGCTGACAAATTATGCAGAGCAGGCCTGCTGGAAGTTAATTAATGACTAAAACTACAAGCTTTCAAATCCTGCCACTATACACTAAATAGATCCTATTTTAAAGCAATGTGCAGGCCATTCGGTGGGGTGTGAAATCTGGAAGGAAAGGATGCCAATTCCTTGGATTATTGTGGGTTTTTTTTAATTCAGAAAATTCATTTCTGAATACAGACATTTTCTAGCAGGGTTTGTGCAATAGTGGTTGGAATGTTTTTTTTTTTCTAGCACTCTTGGAATGTCTTTTGACAGCTAAGGAAATTAAGCAAAGTGTCTTAAACTCCAGACGTAGGACCACATCCATTGCTTCCGTACCATATGGCAGTATAGGCAGTGACGCCTTACTAGCTCTGCTAGACTTTAATTTTCCAGTCACTTCTGGTGGCCTTGTACCGTCACTTCTTAGTCTGTTGCAGAGGTATTCATACTGTGAAGTGCGAAGGAACTGCAGTGGGGGCAGGGGGCAGGGGCACAGGTGAGGGGAAAAAAACACAGTGTGGGGGGGTTTGCTTTAGAAATATTTTAAATGATGTGGACACATTGTATGCCTGTATGCATAACAATACCAAATTAAAATTATTACATTTTATTTTATTTAATAATTAAAGTTTATTTGCTGTGCGCGCGGGGTGTGTGTGTGTGGGGGGTGGGGTCAGGACAGATATATCAACCCTAGGGGGGCCTTGTCAAGGAAAGTTTGAATACTGCTGCTGTGCTGTGTACCTTGGGTTAAGCCTTTGGAAAAAGCCTGGCTTCTGACCATCAGCTGGTGTTTAGAAGCTGCTTGGGGTGGTGTATGGGGGCTGTGAAGTTTTCGGGGCAGTTTGTGGCTCTCTGCCCATAAACAGAAGTGTCTCATGCCTATTTAGAGTAATCATATCACTGTTAAGCCCTTGAGCACTGCCCTCAACCCTGAGCACTGCTCTAGGGGGGCCCGGTAAATGACTGAGCCTGTTCATGAGCCCTAGGTACACTCTCCCTTCTGTATGTTTATCTCATAGGAGGGTGAGATAAGCGAGTAATACGTGAATAATAAAGAATTCATATGGACTTGACAAATAGCGAATAAAGTATCATTAAAAAGAGTTATACCATGGGACTGTCGAATTCTTCAGTCTAATTGGTCAGAAGGACGTTGATTAATTTTCTATAGCTGCACACGTAGTGCCAGCCATGCGAATCACAGTAGTAAGTCAAAGCGCTATTATAATCTTTAATTCTAACTAACGTTACTTAAAATTCCAGATTTATAACACAATTTAAAATGAACGCAAATTAAATAGAAATGTTTCATCATTAGCGGAAGAAAGCAGTTATACTAATATATGTGTGTTTTGGCTCATAAACGTGAAAAAAATGTATTTAGGTATAAATGTGTACGCCAAATGTGTGGTGACTGGTATAAGCAGGTTACTGCACTCCCAGCTATGCGTGTTCTTCACCTCTGCAACTGTGCCTTTCAGGTCATATAATGCACAACTTGTCGTGAATAATCCTTACTTCAGGGTCTCACCTAACAAATGGCATCAGTTTGGCTGATGACCATTTTGTCCTCCTTTATATGAAATAGATTCAGCAGCAAAGACCAACCCTGTACACTGACATCTACTCATGCTAGAAAAACCTGCTGCTTGAGTGTTGATGTAAGGTTGCATATTTGCTTGTAACGGGAATGCTGACTGAGCGAGTAAGAGAGGAACCTCTGAAACACCATGCCCCCTTAACAACAGAGCGATTAGTTATGAGAACTGTGTCATGGACCACAGAGACACAACATTTTTGGGTGAAAATAATAGGCTGAGGTCTCATGCTTTGCAACGAAGCTGGTGAAAAAACGTGAACATGAGGGAGATTGTGCTGTCGCCACGTCCGTCGGGGGGAAGACCATAAACAGGCTCGTTATCTGCAGTTCGGCCGTGTGGAGGAAGGAAAGGCAGCTCTTATCTGCTCCTTCTCCTGGTGCTCCTCTGATGCCCCCCACCCAGTTGACCATGGACGGGGGAAGCAGGGGGCAGCATTGGGCCTGGAGTCCTGTCTCATCACCAGACCTTGTGCTATAGGGTCAGTGAAGCACCTCAAGACTGTGAAAATGAAAGCTGAAGCATTCATCAAATAAGATCATTCAATATTCTGCAGGGCAAATGTTGACACTATCAAAATTAATAAAATCATATTGAGCTCCAAGGATAATTAAGTAGATAGATGGTACAAGCAGTTACTTTTAGAGCAATAAGATTCCAGCTGAATGGGACCCGAATCTTCAGCTGGGTTTTTTCAGTGTTAATGGAGAGCAGTTTCCTATTTCCTCTCTCACTGTCCAGGTCGTTCACTTTCCTCCCAAGGAAACTGGCCTCTTTGCCATCAGTCTGGCCTTGAAGCAGGCCGTGTTGCTCTTGGCATGGCAAGTCAAGTCAGTTCATTTCAACCCCAGAGTGGTGCTGAGGACAAATACAATTGTTCTCTGGGTCAGACTTTTTATTTTATTGGTCGCAGTTGACCTTTATCCCTCCCCCCATCACCCCTGGTGATCTGTGTTTAGTTAGTTCTGTTAATCCTGTTACCACATTGACAACAGAAGCAGCAGGTCCTGACCATGAACACCAATATTGTATATTGTGAGAGTATTCATAATAATAAGAAGAATAGTAGTACTAATATTATTAAAGATGCTAGAGTGTGGCGTTAGCTCTTCTGCGAACTCAAATCATCCACTGAGGTTAAAAAAGGCAAAAAAAATATATATATTTCTCACATTACCAGATACCGTTGGCTCTCAACAGAACTGAAGTTTAACATACTGTAATTGTTAATGTCCTTCTTATTTCCCAGGTTTTTGCTGCATGGCTGAAGCTGCAGCTGCCAACAGAATAGTCATCAATAATCTACATATGAGTCCATTTATAGCCTCCTGACCTAAAATGTTGCTGCTTGCTGGCATACTGACCTGAAAGCTCTGGCTCTTCCTGCAGGATCATCCTTTTCCAGAGGCCCTTGAAGTTCAAAGAGCTTCTCCAGAAAGCTACTGACGCGTTCGGACAGCAGATGGACCTGTTCTACGCAGATAAAGAGGTAAGGCTAGGCCAAATGAGGGAAGAAACCCCTACTGGAGATTGTATTCCTACTAGCTAGGCCCCATTGATCAGCAAGGTTTCTTTCATGACTGTAAACCTTCTGCAGCCTTTGGAGGGAAGGCCATTAGGGAGGTTGACTTGGTATCTCAGCAGCTTTCATGCTTCTCCAGCTGCTGTATTCGCTGAAGTGCCAGGAGGACGTGGACAAGGCTGTGCTGAGTCTGGACCATAGCAATGGCATAAGTAGTCTGCTAAGAGTGTTGCTGAAGACCCCAAAGAACAACCATGTGAGTGTCCCACAGGTCAACCTAGTGCTTGAGCGTTCAGGGTGGGAAGGGTCAAACAGTTCTCGACATCACCTCCATAAGGAAAGAATCCGACATGGTCCTAGCACAAGTATGAAGAATGTTCTTTCAAAAAAAAAAAACATATTTCCGAAACAGGAAACCGACCACCACATGCGCTCCATTTATTTACCTTCTGACGGAGTACCGGACATCATGACTGTTTGGATCCACTTTGCAGTATCGGAACTACTCCCATTGTTCGGCAAATACTGCGTTTGGCTCAGTGTTTCTCTTAACGCCTTCCTCCATGAGAACATAACAAGTCGCGTTTCTGAAATGTGCCGTACTTGTTCAGGAAACTAATATTTAAATGGAGTTATTCTGGAAATTCGAAAACAAATCTGTTGTTGCTGGAGTGGTGTTTTTGAGCCAGTAAGCTGAAAACTCATTCGACAACAACAAACTCCAAATCACGACAATCCTGCCCAGACAAACAGTTATTGAAAATGGCTGAACTTAGCTTATGAACATGCTAAGAGTCTTTTTCTAAAGTAAGAGGGAACTGGATTAGACCCAAAAGCCTTGGCAAATCAGTATGACAGAGAACTTGTGGACAAGTGGTATTATTCTGCCATAGAACCAAAAGCCTTTGGTGAAGCAGTGAGATGCTGGAAGCTTCCATCTTTAATGTATAAGTGCTAATTCCTCTCTTACTGAGAGTGTTGTTCGGCAAATAAGGAGAACAGTGACAGTACCAGAATGACTTGCCTCTTCAGATTTATTGAACTGTTTTTACAATGGCTTTTCTCTCATTCCTGCGTGACACAGTTCTTAGAGGTCAACAGCAGAACAGATAAACAGAGTGAGATGAAGCCATCTAAGTCGCTGGGAGACTTGAAGGGGTCCTTATCTAAGGGTCCAGAGAGAGTCCGCAAACACTCCGCTGGTGAGTCTGGGTGAATTGCACCATGTTTAGGTTCAGTTTAATCCAAACCTGCTAGTTCTCTCCCTCTCTTCAATCTGAAATCATTCACTGTCTTTTCTTCTATTTCTGAGTACTCTAATGTAAACATATAAACCGTCGTCTTATCTCTTGATGATGAACATCAGGATCTGAGATTTTCTCTTTAAGGCAAAGGGGCAGGGGCGGAGCCAGATTGATACTGGCCTCACCTGTCACTCACTGATTCTAAACTTATCATTGGCTAATAAGGATGTTGGCCCCTGTGTATGAATTACATCCTGTACCTTGAAGAAATCCTAGATTCACCTCCACAGAGGGGTCCACAGGATCCTGAAGACCGCAAAGTGCTTTTTCTTATGGGTAATTTCTAGTTCCTTGCACAATGTACTAAGTGACTCTTAATTAAAGGTCATAAAATTTCACGCTGTTGCACATAGTAATGAAGTAATGAACTCCAGCTGAGTGGAGATCATACAGATCATTCACAGTCTGTCTCAACAAGGTGATTTACACACAGTTACTCCAAGTGTTCCTGCCAGTCAGAAGTTTACATTTACATTTAATGAGCCAAGGTGGCCAGGTGGCATTAGAGCAGGGGCATCCCCCCTCCTTCATGTTCAATATAAATAATGGAGGTTACTGTGACATCCCCCCCACCGTCACAGTTTTTCATCCACCTCCTTGAAGCCCTGGTGAGATGATCAGGTGGTGATCAGGTGGCAGAGGTGACCTGCCAAACGCAATACCTCAGCCTGGCAGACGGGGCTCCTGGCAGGGGTTATTCCTGCGACCGAGGGCTGCCCTTGCAGGCTCTTCCCAGCACCCCGTGATCCCATCAAGCCACTCACTTGACCTTTCTGAACATCATATCGTTCACAGTGCGAGTCTGATGTAAAAGTGTGCGATACATCATATGTCATCTTGACCAGACATGGTGCCCTCACCCCATCCCGCCATTTCACCTACCTTTCGCTTGTCCCTGGTCGCCCAGGCTCCCTGCACCCTGGGCGTGCCTCCCCGCCCCCGGGCAGTGTTCCTGAGGAGCAACAGCAGATCGCACGCCAAGGCTCGTACACCAGCGTCACCAGTGAAGGAGAGTTCATCCCCGAGGCCATGGACCAGAATGTAGGTTCCTCCGTCCCTCCAGGAATCCTAGTGGGATGTGGAGCTTAGAGGCGGGTTCTGGGGCCCCACTTAAAATGTCACCCCCCACCCCCCCCCCAAATGTTTCAAAAACTAAATTAATAGTTAGCCAGAAGATCATAGCTAGCTAGCTGCCTAGCAGAACGTGCTACTTCAGCATCTCCTAAATAAGGAACGTGTTTATTTAATATTTAGTGTAGTGACTGTTTGTGACCAACAGGGGACCTAGTACAAATGCATGGTTTGAGTGGTGGAACTCACTGTCGCCGGATGGACCTGTGATCGAACGGATTGCAGGTCCTTCTCCCAGGAAGATACTACTGCTGTACACTTGAGTCACGGTTGACATACTTCTTCAGTTAAGATACTTGTGCAAGAAATCTAGCCACAAGGATAGTTTGCATAAATGCGTCAGCTAGGTAAATGAAGACTATAATAAATAGTACTTTCCTAATATTACTTTCCCTGGGTTTGTTCCACCCCTACTAAGTATGACCTCAGCAGGCTGCTCTCTGTGGGCATCAGAGCCCTCGCCACAGTGACCTTCCATTAATGAGGCCTTTGGCCCTCTTGATCGGCACCCTTCAGTGAGCACTTCTTAAGGTGCGGTCACACTAGAGCAAAATAAATTGTGTTGTCTTTGCAGCTCTGAGTGAAAGTACGTATAGTAAAGGATGTAATGTTTTGTTTCAAGAGCAGTGATGTTAATTAGGAATAATGTCAATACGGAATAAGTCACAAATACTTTGTCTTTAAAATATATATTTGAAAACTACGTATTAATTTTCTTTTCCTTATGCAAATTAGTAGCACATAGTGGAATAAATGCATATTGTAATATTAGCTGTCTAGCTTGGTAAGCTAGGTGTGAAGCGTACTAACTAGCAATGTTATAAAATGCACCGTAATGTGCTTTGTATCTTTGAGACCCATATTTGAATGCTCAGTGCCAATTCATACATCTTTTCTCCTGTTTACAATTGTATATACTGGGAGTCGACAGATAAAAAGAATCGCTTGCTCCATTTTGTCATACGGCAAAAGATTCACTAGGTAGGGGTCATCTCAATCTCAATATGTGTACTTGACCGTACTTGTGTTCTCATGTACTCGTTTTATGTCATCTTCCATTGCCGAAGACCAGTTCCAATGCTAAGAACATCAGTACATGAGGACAGCAAAAATCCCTGGATGTTGGTCTTGCTCTGTGCTGAATATCAAGGATAAATCGGTTGCATCCTCGCCAAAGGAAACCAATGCCATGATTCATTGCGCCCCAAGTTCATTCTTGGAAGGCAAGTTAGTGAGACCTGTCTTGCCAAAACCACAAGTACAGTCTTGGTATTGAGATTCACTCCCGGTGCGAACCACTCTGCTACCAGAATAGAGGAATCAAATTTTCGCAACGTGCAGCTATAATGGAAGTGAATGAGGCGAATATTTTTTCACGCTCGTTTGACCGCTCCTTCATTGCTGAGATTCTCTGTCACCGCTGTTGGCCCTTTGGCGGTTTTGGGTCGGCATGGATGTGACCTCACTGCCTCGTTCTGCTTTCAGCCCTTTGGCAGCGCCGAGGACTCCCTCTCTGGGAGCTGTCAGTCTCTGGATCACTCGTTGGACAGGTGAGATGTTTGGGCTTGGGGGCTGACCTATGTGGTTAAATCAATTATCTATTAAATTATTATTACTATAATTCCAACTCCCACAACCACTTATTCAGCTTATACAGGTGAGTTTAAAGCCCCCATGATGCACTGGGATTGAGGCAGGGGAATACCTTGGTTAGGATGCCCATTGCATAACAACAATATGTTGTTGTTATTATTATTATTATTATTATTATTAGTAGTAGTAGTAGTAGTAGTTTTATTATTATTAGTGAATTGTCCAGGCATGATTGAAGGATTTGGCCCTTAGGGGGATTCAGTCCCCTGAAGAAATATGGGATGCTCCCACCCCGCCCCCCCACAAAAATGTATACAAAAATAAGAGACAAATTGCTAGATGGTTTTAGAAAAAATATTTTTGGGGGGGGGGCTGCAGATATAGCCAGGCTCGGCTGCCCCTTTAAGGACAAATGTAAACATAACCATCTTGACAAGGCCGGTGTCCCTGATTATGGAGGAACAGCATAGAATCAACGTGCTTCAGAGCCTTTGTTGCTAAGAACCAGAGCCACATTATCTGGATCCCAGATTCTGCCACTCTCAGCGCCCCCTGGAATTAGCCAAGAGTATTGCTAGATGACAGGGCCCCTTATCTGGGGCCTGCAAACAATTGTAGGAAATGACTGCATGGAAATTCTTGCCCCTGGCATGGAATGCCGTGTGTCCTGGAGATTTGCAACCACATGTCATCCCCGTTCTGAAAAAGCAATATCACTCATGCAGGTTTGAGTAGAATGAACAACATAACGTTTACTAGAAGAGTGGAATTCAAGTGCTTTGGGAAGCTTCCAGACTGCAGAGTGAATTCCTTGGGTACCCTGTATTCTGTAACATCCAATTAAAACCTCACATCATGATAATCTGCAGTGTTGAAGTCTTTACATGCAAACAGGGCCCAGTGCATTCAGGGACACAACACAATTGCCTGGAAGCAATACAATAACAAATTGGACATTTTGCTTATTTATTAACTTGCCTATCTATTCATTATGATTGTGTTTTTGTATTTTAGCCCCCCATTCTCCCAGCTAAACAGGGACAATAACTACCTGAACTTCAACTATGATTACAAAGGTAAGAGAAGCTTGTTGTGATCTGCTACTAATTCCAGCCCCTGTTGTATCATATATATTGTACATTTTTAAGGCCCAGTCGTTGCTATATACCAGGTCATACCACACATATTCTGTGAAAGTGTGCCGGTTCCTAACAGCTGTAGCATTATGATAGTGACGTGCTACAGTTCCAGATTTCCCAGAATTCTTGGACCGAGGGCCACTGAGTCAATCAGAGGAAGGCAGCCGTCGCTGCCTCACACCTGGTTCTAGCTTGCTGCCCGAAGGTGTTTTGGTTTCGAAAGCTGAGCAGATAACTTCTCTGCTGCTGATAGCGTCCCCATGAGGCCCGTTAAGGAGTTTATCCACTTGAATGTTGGTCTCGGGGAATGAATCTGCTCCAGTACATCGATAACACAGAAATCGGGGTTCATGGTCTCATGCATGCACTCAGACGCTCTATTCTAAATCCCAATCTATGACTCCATCATTGTTCCGCTAAAAGTTGTTGTTCTTTTTCTATCTCTCCATCACAGTTTGCCTGTTTTCCCTTCTTAGTCCTCTGGTACACAAAACACTGGCATTAAGCAAATGATGTCTCCCTGGGTGGCAATAACGTAAACAGTGGGAAGAAGGCAGGTCATTAGCATACACATCTGCTCTGCATTTCCTACACCTCTGGTGGACTCTGGTTCAATATTGGACCAGAGGACAGCACTAACTTCAGCACGAAGATGAGAACAGCCATGGAGACCAGGGAATACCTTGTTGTTGTCATAAACATTCCTAATAATCTTGTTGCCCTTTCATGTTCTAACTACCGATGGATAACAGTTTTGACCATGGTTAGCACTGTTGCCTCTCACCTCTGGGAACAGGGTTCAATTCTCTGCCATGGCTCCATGTGTGTGGAGTTTGCATGTTATTACCGTGTCATTGTGGGGCTTCCTCCAGGTTCTCTGGTTTCTCCCTACAGTTCAAAACCATGCTAAGGTGAATTGGAGTTACCATACTGTGCGCAATGTGCTGGGTTGGCATCCCATCCTGGGTTATTCCCTGCCTTGTACTTGTAGCTTCCTGAATAGGCTCCAGGTTCCGTCTACCCTGAATAGGAGAAGAAAATATATATATGTGGGGATGTGTGTGGCCGGTCAAAAGTTTGGACACACCAAGCTGTCTACAAAGAAGGCTAAGTGTCATATCACGTGACCTGGCCACCTGACCTTACCACATTAGAAATGGTTTTTGGGAAGTCTGACCAGGGAGTGAAGGAACAGCAGCCGGTGAGTGCCCAGCATGTATGTGGGACCTCCTTTTGGGACTGCTGGAAAAGCATCCCCGGAAGCCACTAATGAAACTGGCACAGAGGAGACAGTACGGTCAGCCAGTCCCTGGAGTAATTGGGGTTAAGGGCCTTACTCAAGGGATCACTGGCAGGATCACTCTGCTGACCATGGTATTTGAACTGACAACCTTCTGAGTCCCAACCCAGAGAGCAGTCCAACATATTAATTTTTTTTGTTTAATATTTTTTTGGTCAGTGCGCAAGTCCATATATGTAAATTTATAGTTTTTATGTCTTTATAATTATTCTAAAATGTTGAGCATATTACAAATAAAGCTTTCTATTGGTAGGTGTGTCCAAAATTTTGACTGGAACTGTATATAAATTTATATAAATTATGCCCAGGAACAATACATTATATACATTGGGTCTCATGGAAATTGCATAATTGCTTCAGTTAACTGACTATTGAAAATCGGTGAAAGACCAACCAGGGGTACTTTTCCCAAAAGCATAGTTGCTAACAACCATACCACTGAATGGTTCCAACTATGTAAGTTTATGCTTTTAGGAAACTTGCCCTAGATCAATTAGGGATTAAAGGGCAGGTTTGCACGCCATCTCTACAGAGAACAGGTTGTGACTTTTTAAAACTTAGCTGATAGAGAGGCCCTCTCTGTGGTAATTACTAAAATTGTTCTCCCTGTGCCGTGCAAGAAATGGGCAAAGCTTCTGCCAGCCTTTACATGACTGTGGTCCTTTTGTCACTGAGGCTTGTATGGCTCCCCCTGCAGGCCGGCACGGGAAGGGCGGCACCTTCCCCCGGCAGTTCCACCTGTCCCGGCGCAGCAAGGACTACAACGATGGTAAGCAGCACTGCCTATGGTTTGGATTTTTTCCGCTGAGCATCAGTCAGAGGTGTGTTTATTTTCAGAGCGTGAGGAAGGCTGCTGAAATGAGTGTGGGGGTCAAACCTGGGGGTAGATGAAGCTGGTTTTCAGTGGCAGTTACTGAAACGTAATCTGGAATCACAATGACTCTGGTCTCCCTCGCACAACTTATACAAAAGCCCTTGGAATGGCTTCCTGTCTGACAGGAAGTGAAGTGCATGTAGTGGAAAGCACAATATCATAGCGTGCTTTCATCCTTGGCTGGGAATCAGAGCTAACAGCAGTTTTAATCTCTCTGTTTGCGTGTGTGTATCTGTGTGTGTGTCTGTGATCATCTTTGTGTGTCACCTCTTTGCTTCCCCCTTGCTGCTTCTGCGGCCCTACTTGCATTTCTTGCTCTCTGTGTTTATTGACACTCCTTCCTGCTTTCTTGTGCATGTTTATTGACCGGGTATGGGGGGGTGCGTGTATGTGTACCTGAATGATGGGTGGGGGGGGGCTGCCTGCAGGTCGCCGGACCTTCCCTCGCAGCTTCGTGCCCCAGGAGAGCCTGTTCCAGCTGGTGCCCCCTACCCTGCCTTACGTGGACCGTTGCATGCCAGCCCGGACACCAGACAAGAGTTCACGGCTCAAATGTGAGTGCGCCGACCTTATGCAAACATCCGTGTTGCCTTTATGCACCCTGTCATGGCTTTTAATTGTTTAACATTCACTGATTGATTGCAATAGCTGAAGTGGATGACAGATTACAGCCTGAATGTACATGCTTCTTCATTAATGTCTTGTCTTTTTTAGATTTACTTGATTTTTTTAGAACCTGTATATTCACTTAAAATGGGGAGAAAAGAACATGATTTTCAAGTAAAATGAAAATAAGGATACCAAATGGTATGCACAGCCCCTGGTCAGAGGTGGTCACTGCGGCCCAATAGTCAGTGAATTGAACAGGAATTAGCCAAATTAGCCAAATTTAATGAATACAGTGAGGGATGAGCTTCAAGTTAATGCTTTTTCCAGAAACCTCACCGACAGCGATGACTCTGTGACCGGCGTCTCAGCTGAGTAGGCAAGAGGGCTGAGCAATTTTTCTTTTCACTGTAGCTCCTCGCGCTCCAGCGAACTGGAGGTTGGGAAAGTTGCTGGGGCAAGGAGGATTTGGGGAGGTGTACCTGTGCTACGATGCTGACACGGGTCGCGAGCTGGCCGTTAAGCAGGTGCCCTTCGACCCCGAGTGCCAGGAGACCAGCAAGGTGAGCTGAGAGCAGTGTGGAGATCTGCTGAGGGAGGCAAAGCTTAGAGCACCCTCCTGTGCCATGCTGTGGCATGGCGCTCATTAGCACCTAATGCACGACTCCTGTTTATAGTCATGTCTGTGGTTGCTTTGTGGTAAAGTTCGGGAAAACATCCACACAAAAGCAATAATTCCAAACAGGGGCACAGTAGGGGCATGGATACCCTGACAGAACTTTACAGGGGTACTTGAATATGTAAATTTATAAAATTATATTATGTGGTAGGGGGGCACATCATGATTTTTTCCCTTCACGATGAGTAATTAGACAAAATTTTTGGAAGTAGGCTAAGTGCTGGAAGTCATGTAACACACTAGATATTAGTGTTGGTGAAGTAAATGTAATTCTAACAGTTTCCTGTAGGGGGCATAGTGGCTGGATGGCACTGATGCTGAGCTGTCTCAACATGCCTCCCACATGCAGGAGGTGAATGCCTTGGAGTGTGAGATCCAGCTGCTGAAGAATCTGAAGCATGAGCGCATTGTGCAGTACTATGGCTGCCTGAGGGACCCCGAGAAGCGCAAGATTGCCATCTTCGTGGAGTACATGGCTGGGGTAGGTGTGGTGGTGGGTGGAGCCTAACCAGGGTGGAGGGATGCAAAGAGGTTTGGAGGGTGGAGTCTGAGCTTTGGACGGCAGAGGCATCCTACTCTAGGCATCCAGCATCTGGGCTCAGAAGCCAGCCACCCCGGGATTCAACAAGACGGCGAGCCACAGCAATCGTGAGCGCCAGTTATCCTCAGAGGGTACTTTACACTCATTTACAGGCTCATTTATTCTCAATTTCTCTCCGCGGTGACATTCTGGGTACACCGGTTGTGCAGAAGCTTACATCTGGGCGCGAGATTAAAAAATAAAAAAAAAAACACAATAATAATAAAATTTAAGATGTTTTGTTGAGAAGCCACTAAGGGTTTTGAGTCATTGTTTGTGAAAGGAGGGATGTTTGTGTTCCAGGGAAAGCTGCTGGCAAACTGGGGATGACCTTGATCTTGTCTCTTTTCTTTCCACTGACCACAGGCCTCACAGGGCCACATGCGGGCTGAGATGCGTAGATAATAATCCCCAGCGAGGGGGCAGGGGGGTTGAAAATAAGGAGAAAACAAAAATGCTTGAATTTCAATAAAAGGATGCCAGAAACAGAGTTGTTTACCGGTGGTTAACTGGATTTTGCCGTTTGGCCATGACGCACTAACAGGAAGCCGGAGGAAATTTTTTTTGGGGTAAACGGCAAGGACTGATGGTCAGTAATACCAAATGCACAGCTGTGAATGGGCCCTTACTCTGCGTGGACCTGACAGGAAAAAATACTGGGAGGAAATCTGTGTGGAAGCAGATTCTTTTTTTTAATATATCTTTTTTATTTTTTATATTTTTTATTTTTTATGCATGTTATTACAGAATGCTCTTCTTCACACCCCTGGCCCTCTTCATCCTCCCTCAGGGTTCCATAAAGGACCAGCTGAAAGCATATGGGGCCTTGCCGGAGAAACTGACGCGCAAATACACCAGGCAGATCCTGCAGGGGGTGTACTATCTCCATAGCAACATGATCGTACACAGGGACATCAAAGGTAACGTGCCTGCCCCCTTTTAGTCCCACGATGCCTGTCTTCTTCAAGCCAGAGTCCAGCTCAGGTTACTCAAAGAGCACGGATATGTTGTTTACTGTTTTTCGGGAACGGGCAAAGCTCATTTGAACACCTGTTAGACTTGATTGCTCTCTGATCGTTTTCAAAGAGGTGGGACTTTTTCCATGGCTGCTGTGGCCCTGTCATTGTTGATGTCATTGTTATGGAAATCAGACGGCTGGTACGTTTTTATGCGTTCTGAGCATTATACGGCTCCACTATGCTGCTCGTCTTGACATCACAGGTTTGCCACTGTGTGCACCAGGTCATGTCTGCTAAATTTAAGGCCTGTACACAACTTTTTTCTTTCACACTAAGCAATCTATATGCCATATGAGTGCGTTGAATAGCACAGGAGTCAATATCAATAAAAATGAGCCAATTTTTTTATCACATATATATTACGTTTTATTTGTTGTTTATTGTATTGTTTGCTTGCTTGTAAATAGTTGCACTTATATTCATTCAGTGGTGAATTTAATAAATGTACACTAGTTAGTTTTAATAGTGTGTTCTCATTCATTTTTATTAAGTCTGACCCACCTAGTAAAGGCGTCGCTCCCCTTTTCATAAATCTCTAGTGTTGCTTATTTGTTTTGTTTTAAAGTTGTTTGATGCGCTTGACCTATGTTGCAAAATGTACATGGCGAGTTGAGTGAAGGCTCTGTTCTGCAGATTCAGAGGTACTTTGTGGAAACAAGAGGGCTGTAATAGGACATAATCAGCCTCCCCTCCCTGTCCTGTCCATTACCAGGTCTGTTTGTGCTCCCTGGCACAAGCGATTGCTCTAAGAAACATGGCTTCCTCCATAAAATTGTCAAAAGAATTGAATTTGTCAATACATAAACATAGCTTTATTTTATTTTGTCTAAATGGAGAATAAATCGAAGTTTATTGGTGAATATGCTTCAGTTATGTGTTTTCGGAGTCCGACCGGACTGTATGAGAGCTTCATACATAGTTTTTGCTTAAGCACCCTTGATAGACTTGCAGGGGCACAGAAGCATTTTGTTGCAACCCAGAGTGACAGTTTATCATTCTGTATCTCATCTTTTGCCACTGGCATTTGTAAATAATATATAAATAATTTTTGAGTTTTGAGTTTGATCGATTAATTTTCAGTGAAAATTCAGTGACTTTTTATTAGACTAATTTTGTAGTTAGCTCAGTGCTAAGATGTACGTTCAAAGTGGTCAAAACGCTTGAGAAGGAGCCATGCTGGTATGACAGGATAATAGATCATTTCTTACAAAAAGAAAGGAGAGCAGAATTTACATATAAGTAGGTGACCCACTAAAATAAAAAATACCATTTTTGGTTATACTGATAACTGTCGAAACTGTGCTTCCCCCATTTTGAAAATCACTTTCTAGGGTCTGGGGAGGTAGGGTCTGGAGGAGTGAGTCACTGGCTGTCCAGGAATTAGGGCTCAGTTAGCCTGTGCTAACCATACCGTCCTCTTGAACCTTGAACAGCCTTGGACCTTGGACCACGGTGTCAGCATAGGGGTATGGATACACTGGAAGATTCAGGGGCCACAGCACTTTAAAGGGGCCCATCAATCCAGTGTTTTACAGGATTGTCCGATATGAGATGTGATTTTGTACACATTTCGTACCCCTAACCCTGGGTAAAATTTACCAAGCAAATGGCATACTATATTTATCTGATTGAGCTTGGCCCAAGGTAATATTTTTTCAGGGAGGCCCTTTGAATTGCAAAATGTGGCATATATAAGATGATTTAAAATACATTTTGAAGAGTCCAGGCTTCTGAGAAACACCTACTGAAGCTTTATATGTGTAAAGCTGAAGTCTATAATTGCTCTTCGAGGTGGGTAAGCTCAGCTGACATTTTATCCTCTGTGCTGACAGTGGAAACCAGAGTGGCTTCAAGTGAGCTGTCCCAATCCCTTTTGGCAGGGGTGGAGCCACAGGGGCACTTTCCCATAGCTAAAAGCTGATTGGCCCCCATAGTGCACGCTCCCCTGTCACTCACTGATTCAAAAGATATTAATTGGTTAATTATAAGTTTGGCTCCCCTGTATTCATTTTGGGTACTCTTATGTCTTTTTAAAAAAAAAAATCCTAAAATCGCTCCTGTCAATTGGGTTCATCCAACGTTCCTAATACCATGTCTATGTCCCATTTCAGGTGCCAACATCCTTAGGGACTTGTCTGGGAATGTGAAGCTGGGGGACTTCGGCGCCAGCAAACGCATCCAGACGATCTGTATGTCCGGCACTGGGATCAAAACAGTTACCGGTACCCCCTACTGGATGAGTCCCGAAGTGATCAGCGGGGAGGGATACGGGAGGAAGGCAGATGTTTGGTAGGGGATCATGTTACCTTTTCTGGCCTGTTGTGTTAAGATTGGTTTCCGGGGGAAAACACTGATGAGAAGTTCTCCTACATACACTTCACATTTTAACGATTTACAAGATTACTAATGTACACTTCAAAATGTAGCTAATGTTTTACATTTGTAGGTTTTCTGTTACCACAGCAGAGGTGACTCAGTACTCTCCTTTAAGTTATATGCACATAAATATACATTTGAGAGCAAAGCTGAGAGTCAGGCGCACCCCTAGAGCACTTTGGGGGGGTTAAAGGGCTTGCTCTAGGGCCCAATGTACATGCGACTATAATGCTGAGGATGGGATTAGAACCAACAGCCTTCCAGTCAGAAGGACAGGGGCCTACCCCACTGAGCCACAATCCATGTGTTAGTACCTTGCGATTACTGGTATCCCTTCCAGGACTGTTCCTGGGATACAGACTTACTGTGCCCATTTACTGGTTGGATGGAAATATGTTACTATGGAAACACTGTTCAATACTTTTCCCTTAACATGCTTTATTACTGTTTATTGCTGTCTATTATTTATTGTTGCTACATTTTAATGTCTAAATGTGTGTATCAAGCTACTCTGAACCTGCAGTTTCCCTCAGAATTACATGATCTACATGTCATGACATGATCAATATATTAGTAATCAAGTCCAACAGAACGCGGAATCACATCTTTATTTGTATGATTTTGAGAAAGAAGAGCAATACACAAACTACAACACAATATGGCCTTAGCGAGAAACACTACTTGCATACAAAAATAGCTATCCAAGTGAACAATCATGATGTTCCATTCATGAATGAATTGTTCTTTTGAACCGGTTCTTTTCAGTGGATTGGTCAAACTGCTTTTCAAATGTAAAAGAATCGAATTTTTGTACATCAACGCACAGGTCAAAGTTTTAGATTATAAAAATCTAAAATTATTTGACAAATTATCATATAAAAACACAGCAACGTCTTTTAATTCACTGACATTTTCTTTTCGTAGACTGTCTGTAGCCATGTTGCCTTCAGTGCCCCTCTGCATACCGTAATCCGTTGCCCTGCCGCACGGTGGCTGTGGCTCATTACTCCCAACTAATGATGGAGAAAACGGCACTTTATGAAACTCACTAGATGATGCTTTCTGTTCAAAAAAGGGCACAAAGCATGCCCTAAAGTGAACCAAGAGCACCATCTAGTGGGGTCAAAAAATACAGCAAATGGTTCATGAGGCGTCATTTAAGCCATCACTACTCCCAACTGTGCAATGGACAAGTTAGCCAGTTTGGCAGGTTGAGTTACTAGGCAATTTTCGTGAGACTCATAAGACCCTTAAGAGATGTTTATGATTTATTATTAGTTCTTATTTTTAGTTTTACTAAATGTTTTTGGTACATGTCTCAAATCATCCTTAACATTTGCAAAACAGTAAGTGCATTGCTCGAAACAATTCGTACAAACACCACATTATGGATTACCTACAAAAGCTTGTAACTTTCTCAAAATCCTTAGTTTTTCCCTCAAAAATAAACATTTATGTCAATGAACTTGTCAGTGCCACCAGAATGACAAGTCCTTGTGTCATCACTCACGAACAAGATGGTCAACATGCTTAGCCATGTTGTCAGTACAGTGTGCTCTAAGTATTTTCCAGTGTAAACTATGGCTAAGGGTTTGATGACAATGATTGGGAATGCATAAAGTTACTTGGGAGTTAAGTAAGTTAAATAAGTTACTCCTTACTTTCGAGTTTTGGGTTCCTCTCCTCTGTTGTTATCTGGCCTTCCTTCTTTTTTTTGTCAATTTCTCTTTCCTTTTTTCTATACTATTCCTATCTCTCAATATCATATAAAGCACTTTGGGGCAACTCTGTTGTGAAAGGCGCTATATAAAAATAAAATTGATTGATTGATAAAGTTGTACTCCTTCTGCATGGCCTATATCAATTTCAATTACAAAGCTACACACACTGTACATATACTGTGACACACACACACACATATGTATACATATATGCACACCATAAATATGCATACACGTGTGTGTGCTACAGTGTACGCGCAGTATATAACTGTGTGAAGTATATTTAATGTATACTATAAAATGCAAGTTGAATCCTGTAACATGAAGCACTGCAGTAAATATACAATATTACAGGACAGTGCACATTGTTGGATTACATACCTGTTGTCTCTATGAAACGTTTGAATGATTGAGGACACGGTTGTTCTCCCAACATTGGGCCATACCCTTCGACCAGCCTCAGCCATTGTAAGGCCATGATTGAAGACATGGTCCACAATTGTGGCCCTTATTTTGTCAGGAACATGCCTCTGTTCTTGACCTCTTCTACATCTTCCTCTGTTTTGCCTCCCTACCCTTCCACCATGCAGTCTTACGCCTCTTCTTCTTACCAGCTTTTGACCCAGTTCATTTTCCTGTTGTTCTTTGATTGCCAGATTGATCACTGGCCAAACTAACGCTTTAAATATTCCCCTCTATTGGTGAAAGTCAAGATTCAACTGAGAGCAATTCATCAATTCAGGACACATTTATATATAAAAAAAAACTGTAACAGTGTATAGAGAATATGCTTGCTCAATTATGACAACTGGTTAAACCAATTCGCATGTAATTACTTATACAATGAACTAATGCCTAGAATTTTTTTTTTGGGGGGGGGGGGGTAAGACTATTCAACAGAGTACCAGTATAATACATTTTTACCAACATAAATAATTGTAAATGTAGGAATCAGTAGACGATTGTACATAATCATTTGCACAAATGTGCCAAAGCATTTGCAGTTTGACTAAAAGAATGAGTCTTTGCATTTATGATGTGCGCAAGTGACTGGATGAGGTGGAGGTTGTACAAGTATTTATGAGAATTTCATTTCTGATCTGAGACATAACAACTGAGAAAAACTGCAAGATGCATTTAATTACATTATTGGCCACTGGTATCACTGTTTTTATTATTTAATTCATTTCGTCTGGTGTCAGTAACTAAGTATTGGAATTGCATTCCCCTAATCCTATTTTTCCCACTCGATATGTATATTTTCGTATGTGATTTTAGTGACCACGAGGTTTTTCAGGAAGGCATTAGTCACATTGTAGCAGGACTGACTCTATCCATCCATCTGTGTCTATCCACCCATCCATTCAATCATCTATCTATGTAACCATCCATCCATTCATCCATCCAAAGGCTGTTTGGTCTTGGTGTGCGTTGACAGTTCCCATGTCTGTCCTAGGAGTGTGGCGTGCACAGTCGTGGAGATGCTGACCCAGAAGCCGCCATGGTCGGAGTACGAGGCCATGGCCGCCATCTTCAAGATCGCCACACAGCCCACCAGGCCGGTGCTGCCCGAGGATGTGAGTGAGGCATGTCGGGACTTCCTCTGGCAGGTGTTTGTGGAGGAGAGGAGGAGACCCACCGCTGAGGGGCTGCTCAAACACCCATTTTTACAGAGTGGCTTTTAAGCCACCAGCATTCGCATTCCAGTAGCACCCCCTTCAGTGCCTGCCTTGTATTGCCTGTAGAGGTCACCTAGACTTCCCTTGTCTGACAAAAACTGACCATCCTCCCTGGCTTTCCCTCTCTGGTGCATCTATCATCTGGAGGCCGAGGCTTTAGCAGAGCAGGTTTGTTTGACATCTGATTCCCGTGCTGGGAATCACATCTGGAACTTGTTTATTGGACCCACAGGCACAGATATACAGAGGCTGCTGAATCCATAACTTGCCATCTTCTTTGGATCCCGTCTGGGCTACCTCTTCGTCAGACTACTAATGTGTTTTTCTCAACGCCCTGAAGGTGTTTTCCTGTAACCAACAGAAGGACAGATGTATTTTCATCCCGTAACCTCCTCCACGTGACTCACTCCGACTGTTGGCTTGGAAGAAGCCAATGGATGAAGAAAGTGACAATATGTACAGAAAGTACTGAATGTTTCAGTGGAAAACATTTTATAAATCCAAAGTTCAAATTTACTTTTTCTTAATAATGTCGGACGCTTTTACCATGTTATGAAAAACCATTGAAGCAGTTGGGACTCAAAAATTATTAACCCTCTAATTTCTGCCAAACTACACTATTGTGATTATTCTTGCACTTTTGATATAATGTTTTAATAGGGAATAATCCAGTTGAAATGGAGGTCATATTTTTGATAATGCATATGGCATTTTTGTAGGTGTATATTACAAGTAAGAAGAGTCTTTTTTTTTTCTTTTTGGTCTGTTGTGATGTTTACAGAAAGATCACACTACTGTGCTGTTACAAGGAGTTACGGTATAAGCAATGAAGAAGCAACACTCTAGTGCTGATAGCAAATGGTGCCCATACGAATTTGCATCTGGTTAAATTCCCACACTGTTGTATTTGAAATCAAAAATCATTATTTGAGTTACGTCTAAGTTGCCAAGCAAAAGAATCCAAGAAAAGAATTCACTCCTGTACTCCTCTATTGGCAGCTTTTGAGTACAAACCAGAAATTAACCTATGCTGTACATGCAGAACCTATAAATAACTATAGGCAAGCCATCAAAAGCACTTAAAGGTAATGTTGTAAGTAAAGAATCTCTGTGGTGCCCATTGTGATCTTATTGCCGCAGTGTTTTTCTATACCTTTAACATGTCTATCCATCATCCTGGTCCTGGAATGCCTCCAGGTTGGCTTCTAGGATTACTTACACTTCTGACAAAAATGACAATTTACATGCAGGCCTGGATTAGGATCAAAAATCGCCCATGGACTTTACCCCATGGTAAATTTTCCCAAGCGGGGAGGGTACCCCATAATAACTTTTGCTGAACTGGGGGGTCCTTCACAATCAAATTTGGCAGCCTGCATGCCCTTTGGCCCACTGGGAAAATGCCCAGTGTACCAGATGGCCAGTCCAGCCCTCATTACATTATATGAGTTGCATTTACATGGAACAAAAACACTCATGGATGCCCAGGTCGCGATGGAAAGCAGCTGTGGTTTGTGTAGAGGGTTTTTTTTTTTTTAAGTGTTTTTAAGGTTTTTAAGACGGATAATGCTGAAGTTTTTAATACGTCGTTAGTAATTTCATATTGAGAGACAGCGAGCACATGCTTTAAATGACTTAAGGAGGGCCAACCTCCCTATTTTAAATGCAGTTCTTCATTTCAACAGATGTGTGTCACTGCACTAGTTTCTGCTGTCACACTTGTTCCCTGGTCTCACGTTCCTACAGTTGCTTAACAGGTTCTCTGTCAATCTCCAGTTGTGAGAACTGAAGAAGGATCCAGAAATCCAGGTGTGACCAGCTGTTCCCTGTATATGTCCCCTGTACATGTCCTATGTCCAAACACCAGCCAATCATGAAATAGTTTATCACGTTTTCTTTGGATTTGGACACACATACACTCACTCTAACAACACTTCAAATCATAGCTTTGTGAGGACTGTCCATTCATTTCAATGGGAAAAACCCTAATCCCAACAATGACAACCGTAACCCCTACCCAATCCTAACCTTATGCATAAGTAACCAAACAAAATACAACACTTTTGACAGTTTTGGTTTTTTGATTACAGTCACAAATTTTTATAAAATCGAGTTTTCCCTCACGGGGACTGAAAAAATGGCCTCCACAATATCAAAATAACAGGTTTTTATCACATTGTGGGAAGCAAATGTCGGCACAATGTAATTGTATGCATACCCCCCCCACCACCACACACACACACACAAAGCCTAGAGGAGTGACACAACAGCGTTACCCCTTGGTTAACACTTCAGGTCTTAAGTATAAATGTTAGTGGGACACTGAACAACCTCACCGTTTAATTTCAGACACATCCTGAAGTTCTCAGAGAGATCCCTACAAGACCCCTGTCTGGGGATATTGGAGTCAGATGTACATTACAGTACCTAGAGATATCCTATGAGGACTAAATGCCAAAAATGAAACCTTTTCCTCATTGAAACCATTGGCAGAGCACAAATAGTGATGGAAAAGGTTATAGGTGACAACATCCAGTCAGTGCCTTCTGAAAGCACCCTTAAAGGGTAAAATAGGTTATCACCCAATGCCTTTGGCACTACTTCCCATGTTGTGTCAAGTGAAGGTGTTGTTTATTCGCGGTGCTGCGAAGCTTGCAGTTACATTTTTGGAAACATATGATCGCGTGCCTGGATGACACCATTTATTAGAGGAGCAGCATGAAATTCTCTCTACCTTTGACTGAAACTAGGATAAGGACCTGATCATTGGACCTTAATGAGGGAGCCTACAAACGTTGTTTATGACTGATTCTTATACATGTTTAAATGAATAAGGAAATAAACTGAAAATTTTTAAAACCGTCAGTCTGCCTTCCATTCTTTTGTACTTCAGCAAATACTTGCTCACATAATCACCTTAAAGTTCTGCGTATGGTTTAAATCAATGACAACAAAGGTGCCGTTACTTAGTGACAGGCAAACTCATGCACAAAATAAAGGAAAATTTGGGGAAAATGTGTTTGACACTTGCAGATGGCGCCAGGTACATCAGCAGATGGTGCCTTGCAAGTTGTCCAGTGGTTTCAGTATCATTGAATAACAAACAGCATGCAGCCCCTTTATTGAAGTGAGCGCATTAATCAAAAGTCAAACGATTTATATGTGAGAAACTTTTATGCTATGCGTAAATTAGACCTGTGTTTCCGGGTTATTACACGCATTACTGGATCTGTATTTTGAGAAAGTTGACCGAGCAGTCTCCACGTTGTGCATGTCTCCTGTGGTGTCCCGTCACAGTTGAAGCGTTTCCGTGATATCGCCCATTTAAGCGTCTGCAGCCACTATCTTTATCTGTTCCATTTGAAATTGCTTCTCTTTCCGTGATTATAAGTGAAATTACACCTTTTTCTTTTTGCATGCAAATTGATCGGGACATGCATATTGGCATGCTGCGAGATGATTTTTTATGTCTCGAGTGAATATAATGAGAAAGCTGAAGATTAAACGACACGACTGCATTTGTTAGAGATGGACAGACGAGCGTTTTCATATCAGGAAGGCAGATTTAGCAGCAGCTCCCCCCCCACACACACACAAGCAACTGGAATGCTAACCATTATTAACAGAGAAGGAGTTTTTTGGTCATGGGAGGATCACTGGGTTTTCTGGAAAATGAAATTTTACATCATCAAGAATGTAAGGGAGTAATTCAAACATGGCAGTCGTACTGATGTATTCCAATGTGCATGCTGGTGTGCTGACTGATCACCTAAACATAGTTCCTTTTGATGTAATCGTAGTAGATTTCTTGGTATTTCCTTTTAATCTGGGATACATTCACGCTCCGGGCATCATTTGACACAGCTAAGTAAATTCCTTATAAAATTAAATACCTAATGTCTTAGGGTTGTGGGAACCATATTCTTTCCACATTCCCCTCACATGCCCCCTAGCTGTGCTGGCATTGAAATGCGTGTGATCAACTGGAACAGTGCAATGGAACAATACACAGTATATTTTCACTGTAATCGATAACCAACTGCTGGAAATTATATTTCTGCACTGCTGAAATGGAACATAACACTGTGTAAGTAGTTTAAATGTTTACCTATAACCTGAACAGCATGCTACTATATTTTTGAGAAAAATATGACTAGGAGTATAATGAATCACAGACAAAGCCTGACTGAGCATGTTATTTCTTCCACTACTGGAGAGAACTACACATTTTCCATAATCCACCCATCTTCCAACCGCTTATACTGGCAAGGCCATATGGGGGGAGGGGGCTGGAGCCTATCCCAGACAGCACAGAGCGCAAGGTTCGGTTAGGCCCTGGGTGGGATGCCAGTCCACAGCACTGCAGACACACACACACAACCACACACTATCTGCAATTCAGAGATAGTAATTAGCCTGACATCACGGTTTTGGATCGTTTGAGGAACCTGCGGGAAACCTGTATAACACAGTGAAAACATGCAAACCCCAAAAGGCCCCTAACCCCATTTGCTCCAGGGGTGTCGGAGCCGGGACCTGCTGCTCCTTTGTTCAGCATGTGTGGCCGCTCCTGCAGCTGCTAGTGTCATGGAGTAGCTGGGCTAGGTCAGCACAGTCATGTTTCACGAGGAGCAGAGTAACAGCAGCTGAGCTCAATGATTGAGTCATCCCACTCTTCCAGTCATCGTTCCTGGACTGGCTGAAGGTGACCCATGAGGAGCCAGGTGGGGTGGAGAAAGTCAGAATTCACACCTGGTGAATTTCCAAATTCTGCCATGGAGATGACATCTTCACAATGACGTTTTCAGGTCAGAGTGGCAGACGTGGGCTTGTTCAGGTTCAACTGTGGGTGGATTTGCCATATAAGGCTTTTTCTTAGGTCCACATATCTGGCTATATCTTCAGCATCCAGGGCAGCTGGTGCTAAAGTATGTAAAGACACAGTTAATGTTTTAAGTTCTAGGATGGGTTTTGGCCTGTACCCATAAGCAGAATCACATTAACATGGTCAGAGGCCCCCCTACTTTTTTCTACAATGGTGTAGCTTTCGACTAGGAGGAAGAGCAACAATTAAAGTTACAAGATAAAAGTTGTCGACCTGGGGCAGTGGAGACTGCTGTAAGACTACAAGGGAAGCTCCGCCTCCTGAAAAATGTCACGAAAAATGTTGTCAAACATGTACTGTTGTTTACATTGCTATTACGGAGAGCGTGCTAGAACGTGTTCAGTTTCGTTGCTAATTTGTTCAAAATCAGCAATAATTTACCGCAGGTCGTCTAACGTGATTTTTTTTTCATACATTACATTCCCGTGACATCACGATCCAATAAAACCGAAGGAAGCGCAGCTTCACTGGACTTCAGCTGCACTTCCGTTTTCAGTGCAGCGAAGCTAGACGTTTATTGGACAAATGCTTCAAAACGTCATTTCCAGGGAAGCTTAGCGTCTCCGGGAGTAAATGCGGCAGTGGGCGAGGCAGGATGCTGGGCTGTCACATGATGATTGGAGGAACTGTCTAAGTGGCTGCACCTCTTTTGATTGACGGTGTTTTCGGCGTTGGAGCATTTCAAGTTCTTTGGCATGTGGTTTTTCTGCAAGTTTGGTCTTTTAATTTTTTCGATTTTCATTTGTACAGGTCCTACTTTAAATAAAAACATAAATATGGCATTCTTGAGTTTACTCCTTGTTTCATTATAAGGTTCATTCGTTTATTTCAAACTAGGTCGTGTGTTGACTAACCAGCTTCCCCTGTTTAAAAGATTACCAGCCTTACCTGGGGGGTGTATTAAACAAGGTTAGCTGAGGCCCCGTTTTAGAGCAGACCCCTGGGCTTCAGCCTGTGTAAACCCGTGCATTAAAGGGCCCCTGCTCATGAGCAGGGTAATTAACCTGAATATCCGACATTTAGCAGGTGCTTTCGTCCAAAGCGACATATAAGTGAGGCAGGAGATGCATAAGCATATAGCTGTGAAGGATCAACTTTGGTTCTGCTAGGCTGAGCTTCCAATGAATGGTCAATAGGACGTGCAACATAATTATGGACAAAGAGCTATAAAAATTAAATCACTAACATCAGAAAAGCTATAAAAATAAATCTTGTATCAATTAAGTGCACTGAGGTTTGTTCCAGCGCACAGAACCACGTGACATGGAGAATGGAGGAAGGCACTGTAGACGAGAGTGGAGGAGTGTAGCACAGTGACAAAAGACACAGGAGGAAAAAAATGCTCATTAGCATGAACATGCCCCATTGCAATCCCATCTGCACACTTCCTACGCAAATGTATGGCTATAATTACTAGCGAAACTTAATTGTTACGCACCATTGAGGTCTTCCGTCTCATTTATATAGGCTACACAACACAAATTCCTGTAGAAATCCCTGTCATTGTTTGTACTCTAAATACCTCTTGTTTTTTACCAGCACTTCACTGTAGGAAGCAAGAGCTCCGTGTCTGCCATAAATATTTGTGACATCCAAAAAAATGCTTGCCCTTCAAGGCTTTTCCTTCCGCTTCATGGCAGATGTGCTGACTGACCCCCAGTCCTGCCTCTCCTGTAGCAGAGGCGAGCGCCAACTGAGCTCTCGACGGATCCCAATTTTGGTTTTCGGACCAGCTGAGTTTCGGATCAGTTCTTGTCGTTAGCGTTCGTATAATATTCTGTATTATATGGAGCCTATTTGTGCAAATTTATTCCAAAGGTGTTTCATCTAGTCCATGTATCTGGTTTAACCAACACAATACAAAACCCCAGCATAAAAAAGATTATTCAGTTGGGTTTCATTAAGCCATTAGAACCTGAGATATTTGAATTAATTAACTGGAGGTTTGCAGTGCATTTCGATTTAAAGTACACAGCTTTGCCCCAGACATTTGTACTGCTGATTATAAAATATAAAATCATATGGAAAATTATTTGTACAATGTTCATTTTTGTCTTATTTCACAGTCAGCTATTTTAAAAGGCTGATTAACTGTATGTTGTAGACTTAATAGAGGCAATAAAAAGGTTCTGTTTTTCACTTGAAAAAAAACTTTGATTGTAGTGATATTGCTGTCTATTAATTTGTAACCGCTTACATGAGATTAACGTTTCTGTATGACAGTATTTTTTGCGTACTGAGGTCTTAATAGTTTGTTTGACCAGTTTCCAATGCAAAACTTTCTTTTGACTTCCTTGACAAGTATGAAACAATCCTTGAAGATTCAAACTTAAATCCTGTTAAAAACTAGATACCCAGGCACTCATATAAGCCACGCTGCTAGTATAGAACTTGAGTCATATAGTTATTGCCCCCTAGTGGTTACACTTCGGGTAATATGTGCCGCAGAAAACTGTACTCGTTTCCAAAACGTGTTCCGGATTTAGCAGACCATTGCATATCAAAATGAATAATTTTGCAAATGTGAATGTGAGTAGGCCTACAGCCTTTTCTCTGTCGCTCATCAAAATTTAAGTTATATTAGTTGAAGGGTTTACATGAGCGTAATGAGTGATCATACCAGTGTTGTTACTGAATTTTTTTGCAATCTATATGGGCACCTGTTCACGCCAGCTACAGACACTCCCCTATTAGATTAATCGGAGGGAGATTCACCTATAATCAGGGATTGACATAACCGGCACACAAGTGCGCATTCGCATGATTAATGATTAAAATGCGCTGCAATTTGTTTTCGTAACAGAGCATAAGTACTCATTTGCGCTGTTACGAGAATAAATTACCGTGGAGGAACGCTTGCGTATCAGTTATGTCAGTAAGACTTTACTTGATGGGTCACAAATACTTAGTAATAACTCGGTTACCACTGAAGTACAAATTATGAACAAATATAGTCGCTACTTGACATAAAAGATACGTCATGCGTAACGATGAACAAACATGACATCAGTATTTCAATTGTGTTATTCATTAATTGTTCCTTCAGTACTTCTTTCAGTAGTTAACAAAGGTTTACAGAATTAACATATAGTAACAAGTATAGTATCTGTGATGTCCAGCCCTTCCCGGTCTGTGTTTCCCCAGTGTTTCCCCGCAGGCGGGGCTGGGTAGCAGCCACGCCT
>JAAGVU020000001.1:23105839-23125275 GCA_011763525.2 Mormyrus iriodes | reverse complement strand
ACACACACACACACACACTCACACACACACACACACACACACACACACACACACACACACACACACACACACACACATATATATATGTGTGTTAAATGCTTCATTGTCTGTCCGTATTTGCTTTCTTCTTGGAAACTAAGGTAATCTGAAACGCATTTCTCTCCTAGTCATGTCCCAGTTGATGTCATGTTGTGGCCTGAGGACCAAGCCGACCCAGCTGGTCGGTCCCTCCCAGCCTCGGAGGGCTCGGTCCGTGCTGGTCACTGAGCCTCTCCGGATACCTGTATATATGGTTAATCACCAGTGTGCAGTAAATGGGTACGATCGCCACTAACGGTGCCCTTTTGTGTGGCTTCTGAGCTTTTGGATGCATCTAACCTGGGCCCCGACTTTTCATTTGTTTAGCATTTCTTTTTTTATTTATCAGATAAAGCTGTTCTGTTCAAGCTGATCCGTTGCTTAAGACGAGCTGTGATCCAGCCAGGGTGGAATTAGTCACTGCTGGGCAGTTTATTCCCCAATTTCTCATTCTGGTCTCTGGACTTGAGGCCTTGAGTACTTCAGCTAACGGAACCCTAAGGATTTGTATAAATGAAACCTGTTTCCCAGAAATGCAACAAGTGTCACCCAGGTGAACATGTTTATGAGTACATGTGCACCTATCTGTCCGGTAACTGCCTTTTTTACTTTATCTTTTTCAATGCTAGATGCAGTATGATGGGTGCATTAATACCAGTTTGAGACAGAGCGCCCCCTACTTTTTACTACGATGGTGCAGTTGTCGAACTGGGGGGCATTGGTCACTTGGTCTGGGTTAAATTGTACTTTTGTCAGGGCATGAAAATATGGGACAAATCACATCTTGCACCGGTTCGAAACAGGACACAGCATTTTATTCTCCAATATGGTACAAAACCCATAAAATACAGGGTGAATTGTTAGCAGAGGTCCCTGGGCTTCAGCCTGAGCGAGCCTGTGCATTAAAGCACTCCTTCTGTACTGTGACTTAAATTACTCCCTTGTTTCTCACTCCAGTGGTTCAGGGTATCTAAATCAGAGAAACAGCGAAGGGGATTTAATGCTTGGTACACTGATACGGCCATCAGAGCTGAGTCTAGAGAAGATGATTGCTGTTGCTTTCCACAATGTTATGTTATGTTTTTTTTTTAACGTTTTATTTATTTAGCAGACGTTTTTATCCAATGTGGCGAGCACGTTTTTGAGAACGTTGGGTCAGACAGTCCCTCAAGCAATTGGAGGGTTTGCTCAAGGGCTCATTAAGGAAATCCCTCCTCCAGCCATGAGATTTGACCTTGTATTATTGCATTGAATAGAATTTGTATTCAACATCAGCATTTCTCTCTTAGGTTTGCTCAATTCTTATTGTTTATTCGTCCTGATGTTTAGAATGCAATAGCTACGGAAAGCCAGATTATGATAAGTAACTTAAACCTAGCTGCAGGCTGCAAGAATTTTCTTTTATTTAATTTTTTTCCATTTTTGTCAACTTGGTTATGTATTGTAGCAACGTAGCTCCGAAATCCTTCCTGTTTTTTGCCCCGTCTTTAGGTGTTGCTGGATCAGTCTGGAAGAAATGGGCGTGAAGAATAACAGTTCATATTTTATTTTGTTTAATATTAAACCCCCGTTCCACCCACTCTGTAGGGGCCTTTAATGAGTTAACCCATGAAATGGGGCTTCTGTTCAAAAGAGTCTTCCTGACTGGCTGGTGACTGCATGCCATATTAAACACCTCGCCCCCTCTTCCAACAGAAAGAGATCCAGGCGATGAGCCAGTGCCACCACCCCAACATAGTGTCCTACTACACACCTACTGGGCCTTTAATGAGTTAACCAATGAAATGGGGCTCCTGATCAGAGGAGTCTTCCTGATTGGCTTGTGACTGCATGAAATATTAAAACACCTCCCCCCTCCTCCAACAGAAAGAGATCCAGGCGATGAGCCAGTGCCATCACCCAAACATAGTGTCCTACTACACCTCCTTCGTGGTCAAGGACGAGCTCTGGCTGGTGATGAAGCTGCTCAGCGGGGGTAAGTCTCAGCCGTCGCCTTCTCATTGGCTGCCCCCAATCGGTGTATTTGAACATGCCCCCTCATTTGCACATTCCTCCAGCCGATTTCCTTTCCTAGACCCTCCTGCCCCTATGCTCTCTATTTACTCCAGTGCCCCCCACCCCCCCCAACCTCAAGCTTCCATGAACAATATGGTAGCAGTCAACCTCGCAGCGGATAGATAAATTTATTAAGGAGGGCAGAACATTTGGCCGCTTTCACCCAGGAATGTATATTTTGATTCAATGGGCGTGCCGGTTGCAGGAGGCTAGGTGCCGTGGGCTCCGGGTGTTTCTATCCCCGGGGTGGAGACGGCACATGTGGTTCTGCTGTGGGGTTTTTTTTTCTGTCCAGTATGAAGACAGAAGCTGTAATATATATCATGTAATATATATTTTTGGGATTTTTTTTAAACAACTGGGATAGTCTCCCATTGTTTGTGCACTGTTTATGTATCTATGTCAGTACATGACCTGACAGGAGTGTAAATGCCTGACTTGGTAACAAAATGAACTAAGTGTGTCAAATGGTGTACATCTGCTATGCCTGAAAACACTGTTTCTTACTATACATTTAGTACTAGAGAAAAACTCAAAAGCGTTTCTGTCTAAAAATTTAAAAATCATATTAACTACTAAACCAACCAGATAATTGGTACGTAAGTGACACTGTATATTTACTATTACTTTGTGTTCCACAAGCCCCACAAGCCATAGCTGAATAATAACTATTATACTGATGCATTGATGGAAACAGGAATGTAGTTACAGTACTATACTGATCTGGGGTTTTGTTCTTGTTTGTCTTGTTATATTACATGCCATTGCCCAGATGTATCTCACAATATTCAGAATAGGCTTGGTGCAGTCTTGTGTATTGACATTGCATGAAAATTATGATGCAAAATGCACATTACACTCATGCATATATTAAACAGAGACCACTAAGTCTGCTGAATGTGCCTATCTTTCCTTGGAGAAAAAAAATGGGTTGATCATCAGAAATGGGAAAGCCATCGTCCCTAGGGGGCGCTCTCGGTGCCGCTTCACTGTAGCTGGCATGGTATTACTCCCAGTGCTATCTTTCAGCCTCTCTTTAATTGAGCTTCTGAGGCTCATTTTTACCGTGGTGTGTAATTAAATGACAGCGGCATGGAGGAGATTTCGAAATGAGACCACTTTTATTGGCATCTATTTCCCATAATGAATATGGGCACAGGCCTGGATACACTGAGCTCTGCTTTTTTCAACTTTAATAGGATTTCCTAGCAAGATTTAAGTCGGGCCATTTGATTGGTCCGTCTCCATTCCTTGCATTCTGTAACCTCTCTTCCAAGAATATGAGGAAACTACTGAACAATGTAGGCCTTTCAGCTTCTATGGATATTGCCATGGAGATGTATAATGCCATAGAAACCTTTTTATCTGTATATCTGCCCTGCGTAATTATTGTGGAAGTTGGGATGGCTTTAATAATACAATACTAAGGCACTAACATCTGCCCAGTTCTTGTCCTTCTAAGTCCTTCCAAGTAAATATTTATTGGGCCAAATCCTGTAGCATTGTGAAAATTAAATACTTCATTAAGAATAATATGTCCACTGTCACTGTGTGGCTGTACCCAATAAGTAGTTAGGAAGATGGATGGATAGATGGATGAATAGGCTAGCTGTTGGGCTACTTTGTTTCACTCCAGGGTCTGGGATTCATTTTGACAAGTAAGAAGTATTGAAGTATTTTAAATCGCCTTTAAACATGTGGGTCTTGATATAGTTGTTTTCTTCAACTACATAAATTGTGAGACATGGATGTAGCCAGACTCCCAAAAGTAGCCTTGACTTGAAAAAGCACAGAACAGCACAGGATCGGGCAAGTCATGGCACCTTTGGGCCCTTGAGCGAGACCTTTGACCCTGAATTGTTCCGGGGACTTTCTGACCCTGCTTTCTCAATTGTACATCACTTTGGATAAAAGCATCTGCTAAATTAATAAAATGTAAAGGTAACAATGACCTGTCTACCTTATCCATTTTAGATATCACTGTACAGAATGAAAATATCCTTGCAGCGTTGTAGTGTTTTGGTTCTGGTACAGGTCGTGCTGAAAGACATCCTACCAGTGCAAGACCTCCTGCCTCCTGGCTATTTATGTGGGATCTGTGTTGCTTATCTCACCTTCCCCCCCCAAAAAAAATGGCAACAGTTTGACTTGTGTATTCCTCCATGGAGCATGTGATTAGATCTCTAAAAGGTGAAAGCTCCAGTGAGTTGGGGGTTCAATTCCCATAGCCTGTTCTGTGTGTGAGGTGAACATCTCCTATGTGTGTAATTTATTAGTCTGGTGTAGGGCCTGCTTTTGCGGCCAACACAGCATCAGTTCATCTTACAGCCATTCCTCTTGTAGAACAGTGGCCAGGTCAGTACGTGTTGCTGGTGCAGGAAAACGTTTCCTGACTCGCTTCTCCAAAACACCCCAAAGCGGATCAATAATATTCACATCTGGAGACTGTGCAGGCCATAGGAGATGTTCACCTTCACTTTCATGTTCATTAAGCCACTCTGACACCAGTCTTGCTGTGTGTATTGGTGCATTATCATCATGATACACGGCACCACCTTGAGGATACAATGTTTGAACCATTTAGTGAACATAGTCCTCTAGAATGGTTTGGTAGTCCTTGGCAGTGATGCACCAATCCTGAACAAGTAATGGGCTTAAGGAATTTCATGATATTGCAGCCCAAATCATCACTGATCCTCCCCTGTGCTGCACTCTGAATACACAGCAGCCCAGGTGCTAAGCCTCTTTGGGGCTCCACATCGTTACCCTCCCAGATGTGGGAAAGACAGTGAAGGTGAACTCAGCAGAGAACAATACATGTTCTCAGCCCAAGATTTGCACTGCTGGCACCATTGAAACCTATGTTGGCATTGGCACAACTGACCAAAGGTTTGACTACAGCTGCCCCATTATGAATATTGACACTGTGGAGCTCCCAACGAACAGTTTTGGTGGAAACGGGAGAGTCAAGGTGCATATTTAATTCTGCAGTGAGTTAGGTGGCTGTGGTTTTATGTTTTTTGGATATAATCCTGGTTAGTACAAAGATATCCCTTTCAGGCGGCTTCCTTTTGTGTCCACAGTTACTCCTGTTGGATGTGGTCCGTCCTTCGTGGTGGTATGCCAGCATTACCTGTGGTATGCCAACATTACCCAACATTACTATTATGTGGCTCTCGATACACCACAAAGACTTGCTGTCAAGGTCACAGATGCACCAGCAAGACGCACACCAACAATTAGTCTTCTTTTGAGCTCTGATATGTCTCCCATTATGTTGGGTGGATTGCAATGTTATGGACAGCTGTACTATTGCACTGCTAATTTATCCTTCACACTCTGCTGTTACCGATGGAATGTGCAATCACTGAAGATAAGGTTGTACTAGTGTGCATTTGATAAAAGGTGATGTATGGATGGTCTTAGTGGCTCAATTACAGCATGCATGAATCATACCTGTCTGCCCTGAAACCTGGATAAAGCTGGTTTGAGTCTCACCACCAAAGTTTACAACCACCTACCGACCAGTGGCTGTGAATATAGTGGCAGGAGAAGGTGTTTTGACGAGAAAAGGGCCAGGCCATATTTATTCAGTTTGTGGGTTGGCTTTGTATTGCCCTCTATATCAGGACCTGAATCATCATTTATACAAGTAGCCTAATAGACTGCCATGGTGTCTTTTCTTCCAGACATGGTTGTCTTTCTCCTGACCGATGGGGAGTTTCCTGTTTCACATTTTTTCTTGTAGTTATCAGTTCATGAAGTCTGAGGGTCTAAGAATGGAAGAGTATTCTGTTTTCTCACATATTCCTCACTTTTTTTTTTTTTAAAACCCCGCCTCTGAGTCTGTCACAAGGGCTTTAATCTTTGTCAGATTCTCTCTCTAAAGCCCTGCAGGGGAATCCCTTACCATACCGAAGACATTCATACTTCAAAACAGATTCCTGCATATCAGGAAAGGGTCTAAATGGCGGTTCTCTGCGGAGCTCCGGCTCAGCCGTGACCTGATGTGTGTTTCCTTGTCATTTAAGCGGGCTGGCATTCTACAGGAAGAGCCCAAGACACAGCATCCTGTTTTCGGTGAAACATGTCCTGTCACTTCATTGACTTGTTAATATCTCCTGCCATTAAGCTCATTTGTTCTTGATGAGATCTGTCAATACAAATGAAGAACTGATTACATTTTTTGAGCCGAAACTAATCCGAAAATTGTTCTTCCTCTTTTGTTATTAAAAAAATTATTTATATTTGCACATCTTATTCGTTGTCGTGTCTATTTTATCTTAACATTACAACCTTTTGGTTCGGAACTCGATTTTTTTTTTACTTGTTTTTCCCCCATCTACGTTAGTTGCCACTGCAGCGGTCCTTGTGACTCTTTGAGGGCTCCTGTCTCCTTTTGAGGGCTCCTGTCTCCTTTTGAGGGCTCAGGTTGTGCTTTGCAAGTGCCTCAATGAATCTTCACCAGAAAGTGCTGGTGGTGAGCAGACAGGTGTCATTATTGTGGTTGTAGGTTTTAACAGGGGTTATTTTGCTAAAGAACAGTGTGAGAAAGTACAGATGTGGGGTGGTGTGTGCCTCCTGTGGTGGCTAAGGTGATCAGTTTCCCGCTTCAAAACCCTGAGCTGGCAGATTGAGCAGGGCCTTTAACCCCCAATTTCTCAGAAAATGGGATATGGAAGAGGTAGGTCTTGGCATAGCTGGGAAGCGGGAAGTAGGGGGCCGAAGCGTGTTGACATGTTTTCTGTGCAGCGGAGATGAGACCAGTATGGAGAAAGGGGAGCCCCCTGAGGGAGGATGTTTGCAATGCATTTTACTGAAAAAATCATTAACACAATATTTACAATGGATACTACTACTTGACTATTGATAATATTCCAGAATATGCAAGTACAGGGGTTGGCTAATGAAACTGCAACACTGGCCAATATAGTGTTTGAGGTTCCATGCCTGTATATGTGCGGCCTGGTGGCCAATCTACACTGATTGCACATTCCATAGTAATAGCAGAGTGTGAAGGTTGAGTTAACAGAGCAATAGCACAGCTGTACTTATCCACACAACATAATGGGAGACATATCAGAGTTCAAAACATGGTACAAGTCTCGCTGGAGCATCTGTGATCAAGACGGCAAGTGTTTGTGGTGTATCGAGAGTCACGGTATCCAGGGTAATGTCGGCATACCACCGTATAGGACGGGCCACATCCAACAGGAGTAACTGTGGATGCAAGAGGAAGCTGTCTGAAAGGGATGTCCAGGCACTAACCCGGATTATATCCAAAAAACATAAAACCACAGCAGAATTAAATGTGTACCTTGACTCTCCTGTTCATGGGGGACTCCACAGGGTCAATATTAATGGTCAGGATGCTATAGCCAAACCTTTGGTCAGTTGTGCCAATCCCAAACTTTGGTTTCAATAGGGTCAGCAATGCAAATCTTGCGCTGTGGACAATGTGAAATATATGTTGTTTTCTGATGAGTCAACCTTCACTGTCTTTCCCACATCCAGGAGAGTTATGGTGTAGAGAAGCCCCAAAGCGCCTCACCATTTGAACTGTTGTGTACCCAGAGTGCAGCACGTGGTGGATCAGAGATAGTTTGGGCTGCAATATCATGGCATTCCCTAGGCCTACTATTTGTTCTAGATGGGCGTGTCACTGTGAAGGGCTACCGAAACATTCTTCAGGACCATGTTTAATCGATGATTAGAAAAATGTACCCTGAGGGTGGTGTTGTGTTTCAGGATGATAATGCACCAATACACACAGCGATACTGGTGACAGAGTGGTTTGATGAACATGAAAGTGAAGTTGAACATCTCCCATGACCTGCACAGGTACCAGATCTGAATATTATTGAGCCACTTTGGGGTGTTTTGGAGGAGCGAGTCAGGAAACGTTTCCCTCCATTTAGCATCGTATAGTGACCTGGCCACTGTTCTGCAAGAGGAATGGCTCAAAATCCCTCTGACCACTGTGCAGGACTTGTATCTGTCATTCCCAAGACGAAATGATGCTGTACTGGCCGCAAAAGGAGGTTTTACACCATACTAATAAATTATTGTGGTCTGAAATCAGGCCAACCCCTGTATATCATTATTATATTGGTACATACAAGCTGTTTATGTGAGCTTTCAGAATTCGCTGACTTTACATAGCGAAGCTTCAAATGTACAATCCCAAGAAATACTATCAGTCAAGTTCATTACCAAAAAGTATAGCTGTACCTCTAAAATAGATTTATTGAAATTAAAATTTGCTAATCTGATTTGTGTTGTTTTACTGCTATGGAATCAGTTTATTAAAGTCTGGGGAACTAAATTGTTGCCAAAAAAAAAAAAAAAAATTAATACCAAATTTTTTTGTGTGGCTGCTTTGATTTCATTTTAGTTCATGAAATATTAAAATTAACATTTTATTTAATACTGTGTTTAAAGGTTAAAAGAACTTAATTACTGATTTATGTACAGTAACAGTCCAGAGCTGTCCCCTTTGACAGTCCCTAGTCGATCATACGCCCACGTTAATGAGTGTTGAGTGATGACTGCGTATTTCCTGGGCTGTCTGAAAAAAGGCATAACCATCAGTGTGTCCCCCTCTTTCCCTGATGAAGAAATTCAAAGCTAGTCGCTGCTGACCGCAATAGACATAGTTGACCGTGTTCTGACCGCACCTTCCCATGACTGCCCTCACACTCGCCTCTCGTCTTCCCCCAGGCTCTGTGCTTGACGTCATCAAGCACATCATTTCGAGGGGGGAGCACAAGTCTGGAGTCCTGGATGAGCCGAGCATAGCTACCATCCTGAAGGAGGTCTTGGAGGGGTTGGAGTACCTGCATAAGAATGGGCAGATTCACAGGTAGGCGTTAAGCACCTCCATCAGCCCTCCAATCCCAACTTGATTCCCTGACAAATGGTAACAACAAAATATGAAACAATTAACATAAACCAACAATAACCATAAATATGCAGAATAGTGTGCAATTAGCAATAAAGCGTCAGGTGGTAGGGCAAGCTATGCCTGTGCTGGGAAGTTGTTCGGTCCCAGTCCTAGGGTTGGCCAAGTGATGTCACTTTTGAGCTCTTGAGCAAGGCTGTTTTAGGGACTGCCTGACCCTGCTTTCTCAAAAAGAAAGAAAAAAATCTTGCTTTGGATAATAGAACATAGAACTAGATAGTAGAACATTTTTAAGCATATGTGTATCATAGCGGCACCTGTGCAGGCCACGGCTTACAGAGCTCCCAAGATTGCGGTGTTATTTGTCAACCCTTGTTAACTTCTTTTATGAAGTTACTTAAAGAAGACTAAGTTGAACAATAGTAGTATACAAAAGTACATTTATGAGGGGCAAACCTTGGTCAGATTATGGAAGAACTGCACTGAGCTCCCCAGTGTGCTGCTAATAGAGACGCTCTGCAACCTTTGTTTACTACGGTGGTTGGAGAAGTGGACCTGGCCGAAAAGCAAGTGCTGCGATCGGAAGCAGAAGCGAGGATAGCATGCCAGCGTTAACAAGAGGCTAAAGGCTAACCCCACCAGACCAGCGATTCCGTGCGTTCTGCTCTCGAAAGTCTGATTGCTAGACAACAGGCTGGATGACATAAAGCTGCAGCAAACTAGCCAGGGGGGGATGAGAGACTGCTGCGTCTTTATTTTCACTGAGACATGGCTCCAGGACAACATAGCAGATTGGCCATCTAAACGGGTTGACCTGCGTCTGATCAGACAAGGACGCCTCTTTGTCCAGTAAGAAGCGCAGTGGAGGACTGTGTGTTTACGTAAACAAGAACTGGTTGGTGAATGCTGTGGCAGTCGCACGACACTGTTCCCCGCTGATAGAGGTTCTATCAGTAACATGTCAGCCTTTCTACCTGCCAGGGGAGTATAGCTGCGTGCTGTTGGTTGCCGTGTACCTCCCACCTAGTGTGAATGCTAACCAGGCACTAACCGAACTGTACAAGACCATTAGCAAACTGCAAATGGCTATCCAGAGGCTTTTTATTGCTGGAGATTTCATTCAGGCAAATCTGAAGCCAGTTTTCCCCAAATTCTTTCAATGCATGATCTTCCCAACTAGACTGTCTAGACAATGTTTACACAAACTTTTGTGAGGCCTACAAGGTCCTTCCCCGGCTACTTGGACCATATCACCATGTTCATGGTTCCTGCGTACAAATCCTTGCTGAAGGCTAGCTGAAACAAGCTAGCCTTCCCCTTCCCATCCTCACCATGTTCTATAGAGGCATCATCGAGAGTGTTCTGACCAACTGCATCACCATCTGGTATGGCAGCTGTAACAAATCTGATGACAAGCCCTTGCAGAGAGTAGTGAAGACAGCAAAGAGCATTATTGGGGTGCCTATTCCTTAACTGCAAGCATTGTGCAGGACCCATCAAATCCCTCACATGGTCTTTTCACACTCCTGCCATCCAAGAGAAGATACTGCAGCATCAGAGGCAGATCTGCCAGGCTTCGTAACAGTTTTTACTCCCAGGCTGTCAGGCTCCTCAACACCATGCTGCCCTCCCAGGATCCCTCACACTGCTTCATCACTGCCTCAACCCCCCCTTAACCCTCAACTGGAAGCCAACCCAACCCTTAAGCCTGTTCTGCACTTAACACTTGTCACTCTGATATGGGGACAATAAGAAGAATCCCCATTATTCTGTGTCTGGTCCATTGTTCTGGTTCTATTCCTGTTTTCAGCTGTTAGAAATTTTTGATGTTACTGCTATTACTACTATTGTCATACACTGTTTTACACTGGGAACTCATGCTGCTACAAAGTACATGATGGTGAACTCAGGTCTAACTTGCTACTTCTGATTACATTTAAAACTTAACATATATTTAATGTAGTTTTAACAACATTACATAATACACAATTTTGCTCATTACCGTATATTGCACAATGTATACCCCTTCCTAGATTGTACAAATTGCATGTCCTTTGTACATTGTCTTGTCTTGATTTTTATATTACACTAAGTTTATGTTTACACTGTGGTCCCTAGGCTTCACCATTTCATCAATTTATGTACCTGTATATGGTAGGGATGACAATAAAGTTCACTTTGACTTTGATATGTCCCAGACACTATCTTCATTAAGGATCTGATTTGTCTTGGGGACAAAAGCTCTTCATCAGCCTGTCTGTGCCGTTTCTTGTTCAGCTAGCAACTCAACTCAAGTCTAATAGGTCGTCATTGTTATTACCAAAGTGATGCTTAATGTCACCATGACCCCGATAGGGAGATATGTCGGTTGTTAAAAACCACGACCCAAAATCCGGGCAGAGAAACCAGCGTCCTGAGTACCACTGCACCATTCCATGTGTGGGGTATCAAATAGAAACCAGAGAGGATACATCTTACTCTGGAAGGTTAAGTCACACATTAATGTCCCCTTACTGCGATACTTCTTGCCTGATTGCGTAAAAATTCTAGAATTTCTGAGCTGTCAAATAATTTAGCAGGTCTGTAAATATTCCTGATGGGCTTCTGAGAATCCCACGGCAGCTTGGTGAAAATAAAATATGCCATACAAGCAATGGTTGGATTAACAGTAACTTTCCTGACACAGTTCAGCTTTACTGCATGTATAATTAAATTTTTCATTTATTTATTTATTTATTTATTTATTTATTTATTTATTTATTTTAAGCCGAATAACTCAATTCTATTTTAGTCTGTCTTCCCCTCTGATATTAAAAACTGACAAGAACTTGTTTGCGCCCCCAAAATGGTAGCATTCAGCTTTCACTTGACATGAGGCTGCACCTACAGCTGAAGCTTCAAAGAGTGGAAGGAATTTGTGGATTTTAAAATTTTATTTATTTTGTTTCCCCATAGTGTAGCAATGTCATTTTGTTATGTGAGGATATGGCTGAACACTTTTAAAAGTGAAACTTTTGGAAATGAAGGATTTCTTTGTGAATGTCAATTCCGTCATCGTTTGCTCACTGCAGCCATCCTTCCCTGTCGGATCAGCCGATGCCAAGTTGTCCCTAAAGCATCTGGCTAATTATCCACCCAGCTAAAAGAATCCGGTTCCTCAGACTCTGATTCTGTGGGGGTGGTTGAGGATTGACGTACTGCGAGTTTGATCTAGACTGAAGATGTCCTCACTGCCTTTTTTACTGACCCAGAAGGCATTTTGAAACTCTACATCAGCTTCCTGCGAGCTTCCAACCACAGGCATCATGGCCCAGCCTGCTAAGTCACACGCTAATCTGTTGAATCATTTTAACAGTTGGACACCCCTTGCCAGTATGACACCCCCTTGTTCAGCATGGAAGTCTTTCATAATTTAACAATAGGGGATCTCAATGTGCATCATTGCCGTAGTGGAAAGTGTCAAGGCCGGAGAGATATACGTACAGTCAGATAGTAACTATAATAGCCTGCTGCCACAGTGGAGTACAGTGCCACATTCCCTCAAGTTAAAATTAACAGTAGAAATCACTCTCTCCATCCCTGTACCTCAGTCTACCTTGAACGTCTTGAGGCTTTTTGGTTGTTCTTGACATTTTGGTTGGTCTTGAATATTCATGACCCGTTTATAGCCTCTCATTACGTTGCTTTTCCTTCCAGCTCAGCCCACCCACCTGTCTGCCCTCGGGAATGCGGAGGTGTAAATAATGCATTGTCCTTTAGCTTGCTTCAGCCGTCCGAAGGAAGGTGCAGAATCTCAATAAAGACATTGCCACCCCCCAGCCCCTGTCTGGGTGTCTGTGTAAATCAGCCACCAACCCCCAAGGTGTGCTGTCCTAAGACTGGACGGTGGGGATGGGAATCCCCAAGGCAGGGCTGCTTTTTGAGTTGAGGGAAATCGCATTCCTTCTAGGTTCTTGACAGTGGCAATCCTGGAGTGGGTATTTGTGTATGTTGGGTGGGCACCAGTCTTTGAATTGTAAGGTCTTGAGGAATCCTCTGGTGGGTAATAGTTGTTGACCAAGGCAGGGTGGTGAACTTAAGTTATCGACCGCTGCGAGGGAGCGGCAGTGATTGGAATGATTGGTTAAATTTGGTCTGTCTGTGTTGGGTGAATAGACAATCCATTTGGGTGAACACTGTTCACCTCCTGCCTTCTCGTAGCTGCAGAACTTATCAAAGTACTCAGGGAACACTGAACGGTTGTGCATTCCACTTTAAATTCCACTCTCCTGGCACTTATCACAGCAATCTGATGGTGCCATGGTAGTGCCAGTTGAGTCTGGGTTTCTGTTTCTCTGTAAGCAGCCAGTTCTTTAGCCCTGTCCTTTCCCACCCCATATTTCGCCCGGTGTGTAATGGTGCGACCCGCTTCGCAGACGCTAAGCCAGGTCTTGTGAGTAGCGGCAGTGTGACTTGGTCATGGTACTTTCTCGGGCCAATAATGGCTGGAGCTTCTCCAAATACGTTTGTTATGAAATATTTGTCATGGCCCAGTGACTTTCTCCACCTCCTCTTTGACATGATGGTGAGAGATCTCAGGGGGGAGATACCCCCACAGATGTGCTGGCTTATAGACTGTCCCTATTTGATTCATTCTCCAGCAGTTATTCCACCTTAACCATTCCCACATCATTGTGTACAGCATCAGGGTTTCGGTAGATGGATGGTTTCTCCCATGATGCTTTTCTCCAGGTGTCATATTGTACACAGCTAATGGCATTGTTTTGGAAGTGGAATTTTATTTTGCCCTTTCATCATTTGAGGTGACTATCATGAGATAAGGCATGATAAGCCGTGCCTTATAGATTTTTTTAACACATTAATAAGTGGCTTAGCAGGCTAAGATTGCTGGTTCGAGCCCTGGCCTCGACAGAACAGCTGTCTGTGGGCCCTTGAGCAAGGCCCTTAACTTCCAGCTCCAGGGGTGCTGCATGTTGGTTGACCCTGTGCTGTGATCCTCAAGGTATGGAGAGCAAGATGGGGTAGCCAAAGAGAAGCATTCCAATGTTCTTGTACTTGTGAAAATGGAAAATAAAGGATTTATCATTTATCATCATACTACTTTGTTCCACCAATGATTAAACATTTCCTTTTAGTTTCCATTAATTTTAAATTGTGCTCTACATCTGGAATTTTAAATAGTATTAGTTAGAATAAAAGATTATAATAGCACTTTGACTTACTACCGTGATTCACCTGGCTGGCACTGTGTGCGGTTAAAGAAAATTAATAAACATTCTTCTGATGAAATTCAAAAATTCAAAAACAATACCATGGTGTAATGCATTTAATTTATGTCAATTTTAATATATCACCTGGGTTCTGCACCATAGCTTATAAATGAAAAATAACATTTTATTGAAATTAATTCCACCAATAAAATAAAATTAAGTTAGAGAGTTTAACACTTAAAGAAAAGTTTAAATAATTTCCCAGAGTAGTTTTACGGTCTTCCTAAATCTAATCTTTCTTCATCACTAGTAACTTTCAAAATAATGCCATTACTTAAGTGTATTCAACATACAGTAGGTAGCCAACAGTATGCACTCTGTTTAGAGAGGACATCTGACTAGTTCCACAAATAATAAACAAACTAGGTAAGTAATTAGCAATCTAAGTAATGAGCAATCTAAGTTCTATGTCATGGTGGATACCTAGGTTCATTGTTACGAAGTAAGATGTTAGAAGTTGAGTGTAACGCTGTGGAAGGGGTTTATAATTTGTCTGTATTTTCAGTAGAATGTTCTGTGAACATTTTGTGAAGCATATTTTGATTGGTCAAAAACAGGGCTCTGAACCAATCAACCCATCTGTCAGGGATGCACTTTAAGTTACAGACATACTTACTATTGATGTGTGTTGTAGCTTTGCTAGAACCACTGGGAAAGGTCATCTCTGTCTGCCTTTAGTGTCAGAATGTGCTGCCCTGCGCCGTGTGGTCCACCTACCCTGTCCTTTACATTTTATTTATTTAGCAAACCCTTTTTCCAACAAAATAGGCATTCTCTGGAGCCTTGCTAAAGAGCCCAACAATGAAATAATTCTGCTGACCCTGGTATTTGAACAAGTGACCTTCCAATTACAGGCACGCACTGAGCCACACATTGCCCTGTATCACCTTCTCCTGTCTTCCCTGTATGAACACCACCTGGAGGAGACACTTAATTGGTTCCTTTTGTTAACCGGTATTTCTGATTGGTTTATCTTTCAAGCATTTCGTTTCTGAAACGTGCAGTGAGAGCTGAAATATGCATTTCTAAAAGCCTTGGTCACATATCACAGTGTACGAGCTGCTCTGTTTTTACTGCTAGGCTGCTCCTGGTGGCTGTGAACTGCTACTGCATGGGGAAATGAGAAATGTAGGAGTTGAGTGCAAAGCTTAATAACCCCTAACTTTCCTATATGTGAGGTACAGAAGCTCATGAAACAGAAAATAGAACTTCTGTGAATAAGTGAAACTGTCTTCAAAATTAAAGTTTGATAGATACCACTTTTGCAATGTGTGAATCACTGCGAACTGTTACAATTAAAACGAATACTAAAACTAAACAGACATTATCTCAAAATAAAAATACAAGAAATACTATCCATTACAGCGAAAATGTAACTGATGTTTGAAAAGACAAAAGAAATAGTAGAAACTAAATAAACAATAGAAATAACCAAATGGAAATAAGCTTGTGCACAAAACCTGCTTCTTGTGTGTAGTATGTCATTTGCAGGCATTGCATCACAGATTGTGAGATTTATAAGAAATTTCACAGGAAGGTGAACCCTGCCTGGAATGTCTGGGCCTAAGAAGGGCTGAGTTTTGTTCCACCTTCCTCTGATATGATTGGCTGTTCTGAGCGTGGGAGGTGGGTTCAAAATAGAATCGGTGGCTGTTTTCAGGGACACAGGGAAGGCTTAGCATGTTGCAGTATGACTGATAATGATCTCTAACGTGTGCAGCTCACGTCATCATTGAGCCCAAACAGATGGTGTTTTGTCATTCAACTGTAAATGTGCCCTTTACATGGTGTGTCAAGCTGTACTGGATTACATAGCCATGCGCTAAAGTCAGTTTAGTCACCAGATCACCAGGGACGTGTGATATTTGGACCATGGAGAGGAACCTGGAGTACCAGCAGGAATTTCCCACAGTAACAAATGGGACAACATTAACGCTCCACCAGGGCGGCGCCATAACTGGGACAAACCTGCAGACTTGCAGGTGTGAGGCTCTTACTGCCCAGCTGACCCATAGCTCTGCCCTAACCATTTAATATCCAGTAGTCTTTGTGCCGATAGTTAGTGTTTTTTACAGAATGTGTGAATAGAAATTATCAAAGCAGTTTATTGTTATGGAGAAAAAGGTGTCTGTGTACATATACAAATACATTTCTGGTTGTTTTTTAGCATGCCAATATATGCATTAAGAGTTTTAGAATTGTTTTATTAGCAACAAAACCTGCAGTTCAAAGCATGGAGCTGCCCTCCTGTCTGTTGACAGACAGTCAGAGACCTGTACCTCATTTGAAAGCCTTGGTCTAGCCATTAAAACAGATCCTGTCCATGGAGAGATGCACCAATTGTCATCTCCAATTTCAGAACAATCAGCTATTGTTATCAGCCACAAATATGCCCCTTGTGGGGACTGAAAAAATGGTTCCCAAAACATCAAAATAACAGGTCTTTATCACATTGTGGGGACATTTGGTACCCACAATGTAATATATATATGACACACACGCTATATGGATAAATGTATTGAGACACCTGGCCTTTACACCTACAGGAACTTTTATGACATCCCATTCCAAATCCGTAGGCATCAATATGGAGTTGGTTCCCCCTTTGCAGCTATAACAGCTGCCACCCATCTGGGAAGGCTTTCCACAAGAATTTGGAGTGTGTCTCGGGAAATTTTTGCCCATTCATCCAGAAGAGCAGGATTTGTGAGGTCAGGCACTGATATTGGACTTGAAGGTCTAGCTCCCAATCTCTGTTCTAGTTCATCCCAAAGGTGTTCGAGGGGGTTGAGGTCAGGGCTCTGTGCAGGCCAGTCAAGTTCTCCCACAGGAAACTCACCCAACCATGCCTTTATGGACCTTGCTTTGCACAATTGTCCAAAATTTATTGGTACGCTGAAGCATTAAGAATTCCCTTCACTGGAACTAAGGGGCCTGGCCCAACCTCTGAAAAACAACCCCATACCATGATCCCTCCTCCACCAAACTTTACAGTTGGCATATTGCAGTCAGGCAGGTAATGTTCTCCTGGCATCCACGAAACCCAGACAAATCCATCAGACTGCCAGACAGAGCAGCATGATTCTTCACTCCACAGAACACATTTCCGCTACTCAAGAGTCCAGTGGTGGTGTGCTTTACACCACTCCATCCGACGCTTGGCATTGTGCTTGATGATGTGAGGCTTGCATGCAGCTGCTCGGCCATAGAGGTCCATTCCATGAAGCTCCCAACACACAGTTTTTGTGCTGGGGATAATGCCAGAGGAAGTTTGGAACTTTGCAGTTATTAAGTCAACAGAGCATTGGCGACTTTTATGCATAATGTGCCTCAGCACTCAGCAACCCCGCTCTGTTACTTTACATGGTCAGCCACTTTGTGGCTCAGTTTCTGTTGTTCCTAAACATTTCCACTTTGCAATAATACCACTTACAGTTGACTGTAGAATATCTAGCAGGGAAGACATTTCACAAATGGACTTATTGTAAAGGTGGCGCAAATACAACCTTGGAATATATGGAGATCACAGCAGTTTTTTGTTTTATCCATTTCTCAATTTATGGGTGTGCATCTGTGAATAATATACATTTTTTTTTGCAAACTGCAGTCTGGATCTTCTGTTTCTCATTAATGAAGGGCTTCGTCTTTGCTTTATGGGATTTTAGTCCTGCTTCAAAGAGCCTGATACGAACTGTCCTAGCAGGGCACTTCACACCTGCACTTAATGTTTCTCATTCCTTTTGAAGGTCACTTGATGTCCTGCATTACATAAGAAACTGTCACATAAGTTAACGGTCATCTCTAGCATTATAAAGTGGCTTCTGCCCTCTACCTGGCTCGTTTCTGGTCACTCCCAGTGTCTCCTGCTTCACCTTATTCTTATGTACTGTTGTCTTAGAAATTTTGAACCTGGAAGGAACTTGTTGTTCAGCGTAGCCGCCTGTCAGCAGAACCACGATTAAACCAGGATTTAAAAATGCAGATTTGTTTAAAAATGTGTGTGTGTGTGTGTATAGAATACATACACATACATACATACATACATACATACTTGTAACAGAGAACACAATTCCAAGTTCTTCTTTGCAGAGTCCATCACCATGGCAACCATGGACTGGACAATAGCTGGGCCCAAACGGCCGTGTGCCGAAAACCCGCGAGGCAGCTTATTACCGCAAGGGGGGGTCCCATCGGCAGGGGCTGATAATAAGCAATTTCACTGGCAGCCTCTCGTCGGCGGACGTCACAAAGATAGCTAATTATAATGCGGCGAACGCAGATGCAGTGTCCACCATGATTTAACAGAGAAATCTGTGAGGTTTCCACTCACCATGGCAATGCATCTGTGACCGGATTGATAAGGGAAAAAAATGAAAAGCGGGAAATCGCGCTAAATCTGGGTGCAGTTCCATCATGAAAACTTTCTTGCTGTGTCATTCTCATCTGACAAATTTCATTCTGCTGCAATTAAGATTTACATCATTTCAGAGCTTGCTTAATCTTTTCATTAAATTACACATTCAGTTCATTTGTTCACATATGAATGCTCAAGATAGTTTTGTTTTTTAATTAAACTTTATGTTTCTGAAGGTTTAATTATTGCAAAGCAGGGTGGGGCAGGGCATCCTGATACCCATTATTTGAGGCTCTGTTTTGTTTTTCCTCCTGCCCTGTTTCTACAACTCCCACTCAGGCTCCTATGCCTGCTCCCAAACCCACTTCTGTTCCTTCCTTAGACTGGAATCCCATTTTGTTTTCCTTTGTGTCCCTTTGCGCTGAAGCAGAAATGTCTGTCCCTTGTTTTTATTCCTCTCTGCTATTTCTTTGAAGCCCCTCTACTGCCATCCGTAATAGTATCCGCATCGCTATGAGGTCCCATTCCTTATTCTGCCTGGAGCAAAGCTTAATAGATTTACATTTTAATTATTTATTTAGTGACATACATTTTTTTAAGAATGTAGGGTCAAACAGTCTCTGGAACAGTTGGGGATAAGGGTGTTGTTCAGTAGCCCAATGGTGAAATCACTTTGTCAACCCTGGGATTTGATCTGGCAACCTTCTAGTCCCAGGCACTGCACCCTAACCTGCTGAGCTACTAACTATAAGCTGCTACTGACTCCCTCTTTTTATAC
>JAAGVU020000001.1:23094085-23105739 GCA_011763525.2 Mormyrus iriodes | reverse complement strand
TGATTGGTTGATTAGATAATTGCATTAATGAGACATTGAACAGGTGTTCCTAATAATCCTTTAGGTGAGTGTATATGTGTGGTTATTGTGATGGTACACATTCATCCATCCATCCATCCATCCATCGTCCATCTGTCCATTCATCCATCAGTCCATTTTCTAATCACATATAATCACATAGGGTCACTGTCAGCCTGGAGTCTATCCTTGGAAACACAGGCCAAGAGGCAGGGCGACACCTTGGCTCACACTTGCACACATGCTGTGAAATACTGTTGAAATGAAAAATGAGAGCCATCACCATTCAAACAGCAGCACAGTATTTCTCAACCCAGTCCTCAGAGACCCCCAGACAGCAGAGAGAAAAACAGTGCAACTGTCATGTCGCCCTGCCTATCAACAGAAGTAACAGGCTAGGTTGGTGTCATTCCCTGACTGAGGTTACCCATGACATGGCACCAGACAGATCTAGGTGCAGATCATTACCTACATTCTTAAAGGAAAAGTCAAACCTGGGGATGCTGCCGCTATTAAGTTCCAGACTAGAAGGACTCACTTTCGTGAAACCTCCTTCAAGGTTGAGGTCAAGGCCAAGCTTTGGTCTAACACGGTGTTTCTCAACCCAGTCCTCAGGCACCCTCAGGTACTTCCACATTTCTGCTCCCTACCAGCTACCGGCCAGTCAAGAACACTGAATACCTGGTACAGGTATGTTGGTGTCTAGGAGGAAACAAAAATGGGTACTGTCTGGGGGTCCCCAAGGACAGGGTACACCGCTCTAGCAAATTCAGACTTGGGAAGGCCTAGTCTTTTCAAGCACTATTCCGGAGATGGTCACTACACACAGCATCCAAACGTGAAGTGTTTATTTGCAGTGAAGTGTCTTTATTGAGCTTTAAAGACATTTACTTACTCAACTCTGAAGTCTTGGGGGGCTGAAAACCAGTGGTAATTGCTACTTTCTTTTGAAGTACGTACATTATTCTTAAGGAGCTGTTTTGTAAATAAATAGTAAGTGAGCTGGATGTGTTTGTTTCTGTCTTGGCAGGGATGTGAAGGCTGGGAACATTCTGCTCGGGGAAGATGGATCGGTGCAAATTGCAGGTATTACGTGGAGATAAATTCCCTGTTTGCTCTTTTTGAGTGAAGTGTGCTGTGGCTTTTGACTCGTCAAGTGAAAATGTTTGTTAATGTCACTCTGCCACTGCTGCAGTCTGAAATGAATTGTACTCTCCTTATTGTTGCTTTGCCATTTCGGAATCTTATTTTATAGTCACCTACCTGCATGTAGCTGAATTGCTAATGTGAGGCACATTTCAGCGAGAATGTCTGCACTTAATAGCTGAAACTCTTCTAGCAGTTAAAGGGTCTATCAAGACATCTCAGACTTTTTCTCCCTGGGTGATAGAAATACTAGTATATTATGGAAAAGATGATTAAACCACCTCTTATGAATTAATTTAGTAAAGCCCAAAAGTATCATTTATTAACTTTTTTCCTGAGAAATGAAGAACAAATTCTTGATTTGGTTTAGATGTTTCTTGTTTTGTTGCCCTGTCCTTGCAGTTTTCTGTGTATGTAAGATATGTTCTTTGTCTGAATTGCCAGATACATTAGTGATGTATCCCTGTCAAGTTAGAACCTAACAGAGCTTTAGTGAATAGGTTGCATATCAGTCTGCTCTGCATTCCTTCTCATTGACGAGCTTTTTGACATTGACTTCAGTGATTTATTCATTACGTTAGCTCATCAAAGACAGAATCACCAGCTTTCTATTTGTCTTCTACTCCCTATGTCCGTAAACAAAACATGGATTTTCTTTTAAGTCTATTGCTTTGTTTTTATTTATCTTAGATTAGGTGCTTTTTTTTAAATGATCTTGTAACAGAATCCAATCACAGAGAAATGCTTGATCATGTGACATTCATGGGGGGAGCACCCCCAAATCATGTGACTACTTCCTTTGTTGAGTTTCACCAGGTTATTTTTACTTTGTGTTTCTCCCAGCAGAGCCAACAGTAACTAATAATGTAGTGGAAGTATTACAGGCTCATCTGGGGTAAATTAAGGACAGGGCTCCCTAAACAGCAGAGGCTTGTGTGGTGATGTTTTGAAAGTTATTATTATGGAGTGCTGGAGGACAGCAGCTGGGCCATGGGGAGAGGAAATGAAAAATTCTGCAGCACATAAAGGATAAGAAGTAAGCTTCTTGTCCACCCCCTCCTCCTCCAAATAAGAATCAGGAAACTATACTAACCATTTTATTTTGGTCTGGTTCATACAGATACAGGATTATCAAATGTTTGATAATTAGAATCAACGGTAACAGTTAATCAACGGTTAGATAGTCCGGCTAAGTATTTGTAGCATTTCAACAACTTAGTTGATACTCAAACATTCAGCTGTTTTGCTGTATCTGTAGATGTTTAATAGAGTACACAGTATATGGAGTATATGTGACGATTCATACCTACATATTCTTGGAATAATTTAATTGAATTTGACCTCCCACTCAATTGATGCTATATAAATTGTTCAATGTCAAGAAGTTGTTGAAATGTTACGAATACACTGTATATATTCTGTAGGTGGACTATCCAAATAAGGTGTGACCGAATCAACTTTATTCGTCATAGATCCAAGGAGTCCTAGGGATCTGTTTTGTTGTAATTGGTCACAATAAAGTAAAATAAATTTCAAAAATATCATAAAATAGAGTATGAACAGAGCAATAACCAATGAACAAGACAGAGTAAACACAAGTAAGCAAAACGAGATGTTTGAATAAAGCCCAATGGGACAAACTGCCCAACAGTCCAGTGCCGAAATACATGTGTTAGTCAGTAAAATATAAGATGTTCTTAATAATACAGTTAAAATTTAATTTAGTACTATCATTTGTGCCACGTTACATTTTTATGTGATGGATACCAGTGCAGGACTGTGGTTGAAAATCGCCCCTGGACTTTGGGACCCAGCATGATTCTGCTTGGGGGGGCGGGGTTGGTTGGGGGAGGATGTTTGAATATGAGGTGGTGGGCAGTGTTGCCTTCTGGGTGGATTTTAGTAGGAGCTCCAGCTTCATTCATTGGTTCGTTCGTTCGTTCTGCCACTCTGAAATGCTTCTTTGTTTTCTGGTTCACTGCACCTTGCTATTTCCATACTGGTTCAGGGGTTCTGACCTTTTAGTGGAGAGGGAGCGGAAGGCAGAGAGCCGGATTTATGATACGCTCTGACGCAGGAGATGCATGGCAGTTTGCCGTCGACATTGGCAGCCCTCGGATGACTTGGCCTGATTACAGAATGAAGTTTCGAGGCCACTTTGATAGATGAGTTGTGTCTTTCGGATGAATGTGTGGCACTGTGGTCCATGCGATGACATTTATTTGTGATGTTTATATTGCAGACTTACATTATCGATGTCAGGTCATGTAGAATCAAAAACTGAAGCCTTTACTCAAGGTTAAAGCTGAGAAAATGTCTCATAAGTGACTTATTACTATAAATACATGGAACGTGTGAGTGGATTGAATTTCTTAGTTGAACGGGATGATTTGAAGCTGTCAGAATTTATAGTCCTTTTCTACTCATGCTCTGCTACTTTTAGTATAATCTTTGGACACTTTTGGGTTAGATCCTTCACTGCCAAGATCCCTTTCAGCGTCCCATGACTTTCCATTTCATTTCATCGTTGATTTGAAGTGTGTTTTGCCAGGAATGTATCACATTTTTAAATGCAGTATATAGTGTAAGAGTAACCTGGCTGACCTCAATGTTCAGAGGAACCTGATTTGTTGGCCAGGTGTGCTGGTAGATCCAGGAATATTTGCTGTTCTGGCCTTGCTCGTGTTTGGAGAAAATGTGGTAAATTAATGCACAGACATGAAGTTTTCTCTTCTGGTAGTTTCTGGAGGCTACTTTCTTGGACCATCCCCCTTGCTTTAAATGCTAAGATTGTAATATATTGAATGGGTGAATATTTGGTTTATGTTTATCAAGTAAAAAGTATTGCTTCTCATGAGGGGAGCAGATGGTGGATGGGACGGGGGGGGACTCCTGCGCCCCTGCTTCTCCTGCACATTCTCAACAGGTTGCATGTGTTCTTTTCCTATGTGTAGAATCTAGAGGCGTTGGGGTGGAGGTCATTGCCATAGCCATGTACGGCATGAGGTTCGGACCCCTACAAATTAGGCCAATGATGTGCCGGCCCTTTCTCTCAATACCCAGAAAGCTACAGGCTTTAATCAGTATTCTGTACAGCTCGGCTCCGAAGGAATGAGACCAAGAAGGTCATGTACCACCATAACAAAACCTTTTATGTCCCTCCTCCACCCAACTCTATACTGCCTCCCCCCCTTTCGCAGACTTTGGGGTGAGCGCCTTTCTGGCAACGGGTGGTGACATCACCAGGAACAAAGTGCGAAAGACCTTTGTGGGCACGCCCTGCTGGATGGCCCCAGAGGTCATGGAACAGGTCAGGTTCTCTACGTTCTCCCAGTGCTCTGCAAGAAGAGGTCAATACTCACATTAGCATACAAACATAAGGGCATACAGGTGTATACATGTATGTATATGGGTGTGTATTATGTCAAAGTCAATGAATCTTTTATTGTTGGCTTCAGATATATGATGTATAGAGTCATACCCTGAGCTGAAATATTGTTCTTATTGCTCATAATGCAAATAACAATTAATAAATAGAATATGAATATGGAGGCATGGTATTTTAAGATTTTAAGGGAAATTAAGACATAGACAAGAATGATTGTGCAAATTTGGCATTGAAATGGATGATAAGAATGTGCAATAAATAAATAGACTTTAGTTTCTGAGTTGTGGGTGCTGAGTTATTAGTCCTTTTAATAGGTGCAGTCTTAAGCTGGGAGGGGCCAGACTGTTCAGCAGTCAAATAATCTGTTTTTAAGCCTCACTGTCCTGGCTTTGAGACTGTAAATGTACGTGTGTGAAAATTTGGGTCTACATATGTGAAATACTGTTTAATTGTATAGTATCAAAAGTTCATACTGTACTTTTGATACTGCAGCATTTATTTCCATGTTGCAAGAAAATGTTGTATGTTGCCTGTGAAGATTTATTAATTTAAGTTTGAGGACATTCTAAACGATGCAGCTGGAAGAATGAACGTATGTGTTCCTGTCTTTTGAAGTCTGTTTTCCCTGCTGTGGCAGACTAAGCCGGGAGGTGTGGTTGTGTGTTTTTTTCATGATAACCAGGCCAGAGTAAACAGAGCTGGCCTGTGGCCTGCGCGTAAACAAAGCTTTTTGTAAATACTGCAGTTCACAGACCCGCTCACTAGGAAATGCTGGCCAAGTGGTGGCTGAACGCTGAGAGTCTGGGTCTGTTTTCTATGCAGGTCAAGGGATACGACTTCAAAGCGGACATTTGGAGCTTCGGGATCACAGCCATCGAGCTAGCGACAGGGGCCGCACCCTACCACAAGTACCCGCCCATGAAGGTCAGGTCGCGGAGGGTGTCTGTCTGGGGGGAGCTTTTAGTCTCTGTGCTGGTCGCAAATATTTAAAATATAGAATGCCAGGGAATGCTCATTAATATTTATGAAGGAAGCACTACCTGATTGGCCAGTGAGTAGTATATCAGGGAAAGGATCATTAATTTACAGAAAGGAAGTGCTACCTGATTGGACGGTGAGTAGGATGACAAGGGGGAGCTCCTGAATATTCATAAAGGAACCAGTGTCTGATTGGTCATCATTGCACAATTTCCTTTATCAATATTAATGAGCTTTCCCCCTGCCATCCTTTTACAGACTCTTGTGGTTACAGACATGGCAGACAGAATATTTTAACTAAAAGCTGACTCCCGATTTGGTGTCATCTAGACCACAGGTCAAATAGAAGTGCTCTGGGATAGGGGGGTTGCAGCATGTCCGGGATGTAGGAGATGGTGTTTTTCCAGGCTGAGCAGATTGTCAGGAACCCATCCCAGCCCGACAGGTTAAGCAGCAGTGACAGTCGTGGGAAAATTTTGCGAACCCCTTGGAATTAAATGTATTTCTGCATGACTGACTCCTAAAACGTGGTTTTATCTTCTTCTTAGTCATAATGAATAAAGGCAGTTTTACTTAACCGACAACACAGGCAGTTTACATTGCTGTATCTTTATTGAGCATATGGTTTGAGCGGTCAGGGCCACTGAGCACGTATTTTTAGTAGCTAAGGGAACCCATTCGGCCGATGCCTCCGTGTTTCAGTTTAAGTATATCGCTGGGATGCCTTGCCTGTATTGCTTTGCTGGGCTCACAAACTACTTATAACAATGGTTAAAGGAAGTGATTACAGCTCCTTTTCTATTCTCAACATGTCTCTGGCTCCCCATAAGGGCTGCCCGCATGACATCAGCCAGTACTCTGATTTTATATAAATTTACTGTCCTGCTTCAGATCAAGCTAGACATATTCTCATCACTCTTGTTCAAAATGGATGGGAAAATCAGGACCGTTCTGTCCTCCATAAGTAAAGTCAAGGATTCCAGATTGAAATTAGGCCAAGATTCTATATCATTGTCATCTCTAATATATTAACAAAATAACAAAAAAAATACAATGGGCCATATCTTGGAGTTTGACATCACAGTGGTGGTGGTGGTGGATGTTGCCGGTCATAAGGAGACATGTTTTTCCTGCTCTAGAAAGGTCGTAACCCTCTAATTCACCTCCACGCTCAACAATTATGGCAATAATTGACTGCAGTGTCGCTCGCGGCGACAACCAAGCTGCTTAGGATGTGAATTTCACATAGATTGCGCCTTCACAGAGATCAGACTGCCCTTAAATAAGCAGCTTATATTCGGTGCCTTGGAAAAGAATTGAATCCCTCTTAAAATGAGCAGATTTCCCTGAATTACTTACAAACAGCATTTTTTAATTTTCTTATTTTTTTCTTCTTATTTGCTGACAAGTAATTGATTTTCACTTTGAATATTAACTGTGAGAGACTATGGGTTTGCAATAGGGACATTGACAGGAAGAATATGTTTACGTAACATTTATATTTCAGGCAAATCTGATCATTTTATGGGGGGCTGCAGTACTTCTGCAAGGCCCTGCTTGGGGTGGGGGGCATCTTGCTGGAGACAGACAGGAGACCAGAAGCGTTTCCTGAGGGGTTTGACAGCTAAATAAAGGCAACCATAGCTTCCTCCCCTGCCAGTTTTCATCCTGGCACTCCTCTCCCTCACTGTTCCCAGGTCCTCATGCTAACCCTGCAGAATGACCCCCCCTGCCTGGAGACTGGTGTCTCAGACAAGGAGATGGTGAAGAAGTATGGCAAGTCCTTCAGGAAGATGATCTCTCTGTGCCTGCAGAAGGACCCGGAGAAAAGGTGACCTCTACCTGCTCGAGTGCTTGCTTGGTGCATTGCAGCCATTGTGGGGACATCCGATGGCGGTTCTGACTTCAAAGTAATTAATGTCTGGTGATTACAGCCCAGCAAAACTCAACAACAGGAGAAAACTGATAAGAAAAAACAGTGTGGCATTTGTATTTTCCTGCACAATATGGACTTTGATGTAAAAAATTAGTCTGTCTGATGGATACACACACACACATACATACACCCGTACACACACTCTCCTCGTACTTTTACCAGCTTGATAAAAAGTAGTGTTTCCAGAATACAGACTAACACACAGCTTAACAGCCTTCACATATATGGATATTCCCAGCTTAGGGTGAGGTTCATCCCGGTGAGTGATGCTTATCCCTAGAGATGGGACTCATCCCTATGAGTGATGCTTATCGCTAGGGGCGGGGCTTATTTCTGTGAGTGATGCTTATCAGTAAAGATGAAGCTCATCTCTTTGTTGGGGCAGAGCTTATCTCTTTGCATCACAGCTAGTGATCTGAGCACAGCTCTGAATCCAAGATGTCAGTGAATGGGATTTATGCCTTGCTTATGTAATGGGGGTGCAGCAGGCTGCTGGAATTATGGAATGAGGGATATCTTTATTTTTTTCTTCCAGAAGCCTGTTATAAGGCTTCTTGGAGCACCAGACTAAGCGTCAATGAAAACATCAATGAATCTCAACCTTCTAGATAGTTTTCATTCCACGGTGTGGGGCAGTGATGTCCTATATTTTCAGTACATCATACGAAGATTTTCAGATCTTTGACAGCTGGTGATCGTTCAGGTGATTCCATGGTGAAATTTTGTAAGAATCCATCTTAAGGTGAAAAAACTTTGGTTCTGTTACAGATGGCCATTCTCAACGTTCCCAATGTGGCAAACATGGGATCATGAGTGTCAGACCACCAGAAAAGCAAAAAAACACTTTCTATAACACTGTAACAGAGTGTTTTCCAATCCAGTTCTTAGGAACCCACGGACAGTCCTCGTTTTTGCTCCGGGAGCTGGAAGGGAGCAAAACTGTCAACCAGCTATGGGTACCCAAGGAGCAGATTGGTTCTGCTTTAACATATTTGGCTTTGTGCTTTTTCAGACCAACATCATCGGAGCTTCTGAAGCACAAATTCTTCCAAAAGGCAAAGGTGAGTGCTGTCTCTCCTGGCCCGGTCTAACCTGGCCAGGAGAACGAGTGTCCCCTTCAGTTTAACGGATCAGAAGCCCCAATATCAGTTTGCCCATAGATCAGATGCCATCTGGTCATGGGATTACAGCAACCAGGCTGCACCCGTGTCATATGGGGGATGTGGTTCAGTTGACAATACACCAAATTCATTTAAAATTATTAAGGATTATAAAGATCTGTAAATATAAAGACCTTATCAGTCTTCTTTTATGCTCGTAATTTTTGCAGAAACTGTGTTGCATACATGTAAAGTGATTGTGACTCCATTCTCCTTCTTCAAATGCCTCGCATGAAATGTAGGGCCTTAAATACAGAATTCTGCATGTCACTACATGTCCTGGAGAGGGGGGCCACTATTGGGCACAAAGCAGGAGACTGATGAGATGCCAGTCCATCTCTGGGTGCACACACTCATGATTGGAGTAAATCTGTGACATTTATTTTGTCTTTTTTTTTTCCCAGAACAACGAATATTTACAAGAAAAACTCCTGCAGAGGGCTCCAACAATTAGAGAACGATCTAAAAAGGTAAGAGACTTGATCAGCTAGGGACATTTCAGTCCACACAATGTGTTTTGACACAAAAGCCACAGGGCAGTATAAGGCTGAGCCTGATCTTTTAAGAACGCCCCAGAAAATGCCAGAAAGAAGAAGGTCAGTTTGCTTTCAGGCTGTTGCTTTCTGCAGGTCCTCCATCTTGGGTTCAGGCTGGGACACACGTCCTGCCTTGTGTGTGTCTGGTTTGTGTTTTAAAGGCGTACCCACTGTCGCCAGGGCAGAATCTGAGGAGGCGTTATCCGTGTTTTTATTGGTCCACCAGTTTATCTTCTGGGGACCAGCAGTGGTTTGACTTTAATTAACATCATGCTTAATTGCCATATGTAAATGGAAAAGTGTTATCTTCAATCAAGCAGATATAGTGCATGGAGAATTTTATATTTTTTTTGTTTTCTTTAGCCAGTTAAAGTTTTACTGCTGTCACTAGGCAACAGACCACAGTCTAGTTATAATAATTCAGGATTATTAGTTTCAGCTTTACTATTGTAATAATAATTATATTAGTAAAATGGGTTGTCGTGCCCTTAAGACTTGGCACTGTTTTCAGACACATGTACATTATGTAAAGAGCTCATTTCTCTGAGCAGAAATTCATTAATAATATAATAGCTGACAAGGGAGGATGCTAACATGACACTGCAGTGACATGTGGCTGCAGCACAGGGGCGCTGTGATGCAAATAAGAGACCCAGGCTGTTTTCCCTCAATTTATGACCATCTGACATTTATGTTTTGTCTTTTTTATGCTTCTTTTTGCCTGGTACGGTTATTTTAATGAGAGATGCAGTAGTTTAGCCATAGTTTTTGCTGACATTTATTTAGAGATCTGAATATCGAACGGAGAAATAGCTCAGGGATATAAACTCCGATTCAGTTCTGTAAAAAGAAACAAACTGTACAAATGATATGTACAGCCGATTTACTAATGGAAGCTCCTGCTTCACAACAAGTAGAGCATTGTACTTGTAACCCAATGGTTCAGTTCCCAGGGAGTGCAAATTGTAACCCTTCCCTCCACTGTAAGTTGCTTTGGCTAAAAACAACAGGTAAATGAGGAATTCTGTCTGCAGGAGTGTCACAAGAGATTTAATACATGTTAGGCTAGGTCTTTACTGGGGGGCGGGGTCTGATTTTAATGAAGATGTACGAGAACACACTATTTAAACTAATGAGTGTTCACTTACTTGAGGGGAAAGGCTAAAGAACATTTTAAGGGGCCTAAGGTCACTAACAGAAAAGTGAGCTGTCTTTGGCGACCTGCCCTTACTCAGGTAGCTGGCTCTAGGCTTTTTTCCCCAGGGGGTGCAAGGTGAGAGGGCCCACCCAGTAATTCATCCAGATAAATAAATTAATAAAAATACATTTACAATAAATTATTTCACATTGATTTGACTAACACAAGCCAAGTTTTTAAATTAAACTTTTCAAAATAATATAATTTGAATGAACTTAGTATGTTCAAATATCATTTTCATCTGACCAGAAGGGGGTGTGTGTGTTTTATGAAAGGTACGTAGGGTGCCTGGCTCCAGCGGGAGGCTCCACAAGACCGAGGATGGCGAGTGGGAGTGGAGCGACGATGAGCTGGACGAGGAGAGTGAGGAGGGCAAGGCTGCTGTGGCTGCTCTGCGGGTGAGTTTCCCCCCCACCCCCGACTGTCATAACACACAGAGACCCCCACCCCCCTCACCTCTGGAGAGCTTATTCTAAAATTTGGGCCATTCAGCATGCTGCCAGTCCCTCGCCTTTAGGGGGCGACAGAGAGCAGGTAGGTTTGACTCTATGAGATTCAGCCTAGCGTCGAGCCGCTAATGATTCACAATGTCCTGTCACTGCCGGTGACACAATAGAAACATTTGCGCACTTATGCTAATTTTCGGAGCTGTGCTAGCGGGGTATGTGCGGATGTAATGGCTGTCTTCACCCCCCCCCACCCTTCTGTTTTGTCCGGCGGTGAAGGACCCCCAGGCCAAGGCTTTAAGCGTGCCCAGGCGACAAGTGCGCTTCTCCCAGCCCCTCGAGCTGCCCACTCCCAGGGTTGTTCTTTCCACATGGATACAGATGGCATTTCCTTTACATGGAAGAGCGCCCACTTGGGCAGGGAAGGGGAGAGAATGCAGTGGTCCACTGGAGAGCAGGGATTGGTCAGGAGGAAGGGACTGGTCAGGAAGGAGGGGTCAAAGAGAGCTAACTGATTGATTGCAGGGAGTGGCCTGGAAGGATGGAGGGACTTAGAAGAAGGTCTGGTGAAAAGTTGAACTGTGGTTCGTCAAAATTTCCTCAGCGGGGCACATACTCCAGTGTGTACTGGCAGTATTTTTAGTCTGCTTGCTTTTTTGTAAATTTAGCCAGTAAATAATTTTTTTCATACTCTTCCATACTGTTTTTTACTAGATTTCATCCTATGAAATCTAGGAAACTACAACCAAGGTTTACTAAGGAAATTAAGATTAAAGTCAGGAGGAAAAGGGCTCTGTTCCACAAATGGAAAATAACTAATGATTTCAAAATTAAGCAGGAGTATCTAA
>JAAGVU020000001.1:23048125-23066365 GCA_011763525.2 Mormyrus iriodes | reverse complement strand
TAAAGGGTTTATAAGGGCTTAAAATATACAAAAATAACCATATAAACATATGGTTTTTACTTTGTGGATTTTCACCTATGGCGGGGGGTTCTGGAACGCAACCACCGCGATAGACGAGGGATAACTGTGTGCTTTTATTATTATAATTATTTTTTATTATTTTTTTTTTTTTTATTGTTGTATATGTATTGTATTTTTTGTTCCTTTTATATGCATATGTTGTGTTGTTTTTTATATTTTTGCGTACATGTATATGCTTTTGTTTTTTTATATATGCATATGTTTTTCTTATATGTATATGTTTTTGTTCTGGGTTTTTTTCTTCCTTTTTTCTCTCTCTTTTTTTTCTCTCCTCTCTCTTTCTTTTTGTTGTCTTTCCCTTTTCCTGTTCCTGCCCAGTCTTAAGGTGGTTTGATTACCTGATTAAATCTAAAGTACGCAACAGGAGGAGTATCCCAAATTTCTCCTTTGCAGAACAAATCTGACCCAACAACAAGGGCAACCAGACCACACATTCTGCTTGCTAATATATCGGGACAGGACAAGGGGGAAAAAATAAATAAATAAAAATAGCTCGCTTATGAAATATTTGCACATGAACTATAACAACAGTGGCAGGACTACTGTTGCTTTAAAAAGTTATTTTAATGTACTTGACTGCTTTGCATTGGTAATGTTAATTCACAATTAGTATGGTATATTTAATAATAATTGATACTTATTTTGATCCCTGTGGGGAAATTCTCCTTTATGCCTCTCCCAGTTTGTTCTCTGCCAGTGAGAGCAAGCTGGCTGCAAAGGGCAGCCATCCATAGCAGCGCCCAGGGAGCTGGGGGTTAAGGACCTTGCTCAAGGAGCTGTAGATGTGCTAAGGTTGGGGCTTGAACCAGCTACCTTCCAATCACAGGTATGGAGCCTTAGCCCACTGAGCCACACACTGCCCCCCAAGTTCTGTTCCTGCTTGCACAGGTAGATACAGTACAGTCAAATATTTTGCAAATAAGTTACATGTGCACAACTTTATGTTGTAAAGTTTTATTTTTATTTCAACGTTGTGTAGACATGTCAATTTCAACATGTGCTTATCCAAAAGTATCAACATTGGTGTCCATGATCTGGTGTTTGTTTATGCAACAGAGACAATAATTATGAATCTCCAGGGCATAAAATATACAGCAGCATAACATCAAACAACGTTTGGTATCCAAAATGTCAAATGTCAAATCAACTGCTGTCTGCCCTCATCCCCTAGTGAATGTTCTGTGTAGCAAACACTGTATAGTGAGTAAGTGGACAAGTGGACATTTTGAACACAGACGTGGATTCCATGAAACCCGATGTCATGGGTCAGTAAGGATAACCTGGTGTTTGGTAGTTTAGATTATCACTGCTAACAAATGGGATCAAGGTGAATTAAAATAGTTATAGTTCTTGTGATGGTAACCAGTGCTACTGACTTGTTTTGACAATGTGTCTTCTAATGCATTCCAGGCTCTCTGGTATGTGCATGCTTGTGTGTGTGTGTGTGTGTGTGTGCGCGTGCGTGCGTGTGTGTGTGTGTGTGTGACCTACCATGGACTGTGGTGTGACTCCAGACTCCAGATTTAAGAAGAATTTGCTAGATGGATGGATGTTATATATAAATACATTTTAAGTGTTTGATGGAAATGAGGTGGTAAATTCAAAGACAGGGGACAACAAAAAGGTTTTATTTAAGATATAGGAAAAAACTGGGAATATATCAAGGGTATTAACTAAACATGTGAAAATGAATGATTAATTTAAAACTTTACATTGTCCATTACAGTTTAATATTTAAGGAAATTCAGGAGAAAGCTTCCATTCCTGCTGTGAATCCCATATTACAGTCAGTCATCCCGCCTTTCCTGTCAGTATCTTACAGGTCTTCCTAGGTTTCAGTTTACTTTGTCCACATTTCATCCTCTTCTATTTATACCTTAAATTACTTTCAAAATCATATGTAATATTTCCTTTTGTAGTTGTTCATCTTTAATTACAATTTAATTATGAATATGAGACATTGGACATGGCACATGCCAGTAGTGTCCATTAAATTAATGAAACCGTGAATAATTATTTAATATAACAGTAGTCTGCTATGTATTGTTGTGAAAGGTAAATGATTTTCTTGTGTGTTTTTATTTGTGTGTATGGGTAATATGGCTGATTTTCATCTGTTGAAGAAAAAAATGTATGTATAGCACACTTAAAATAATGTTTTTTTTTATTAATAGTAGTTATGTAATATGCTCCCTAAAAAGATCTGACACAATATGATCAGCTGGTAATAAATGTGCCATTCATGTTGTTAATGATTATATTTTCTGTTTGATGGTGATTTTTATATTAAAAATCAATAAATAAAAATAAAAAATAATAACATGGCCAGGATGAATTATGTCTCCTGAATGTGGATTTATGACGATACAGTCAGATTAACAATCTGGAAAAAACACAAGACGTAAATAATTGGAATGAGTAAATATTTACAGTTTATAGTTCTTTACTTTCTTGGATAAAAACAGGTTGACTTTGCATTCTTTGTTGTTTTCCCAATAGCCTTATAAACTATTCTTCCATTTGCAAACTTAAGAATCCTCTTTAAGCGTTTCTATTTAGGTAATGTTATTTTTAAGATTCAGTTCTCTCAGTTTATTTTTGCTTGTTTTAGTTTATTTTAATCTGTGTCATAAACTCACCAAATGAAGAGTCGGAGTTGTCATCGGAGTCGGTTAGTTTCTGTTTAGCATCTTTCTGAGGCTTTGCTTTTGTGGGATTACTGTCTGCACGCTTCTGAATCCAGCGATCTTTGTGCTGTTTATACCCAAATCCTTCATCGTAATTCCCTTTAGCTCTGAACAGTTGCTGATAATGGAAAATGCAGTAAAACTCCCCATACAGAGCTGCGTAGTTTTGAATACTAGAGTAAAACAAAGGATACAGATATTCATTAAAGTTCTCTGGAACTGAAAAAAAATTCTTATTAATTAGCAAAATACCCAATAATTATATTAATTTGCAAGCTGAAAACAATGCCACATTGACATAGCCGACACTTTTATCCAAAACGTACATTTTTGAGAAAGTAGGATCAGACAATTTCTGTGGCAACTGGGAGTTAATGGCCTTGCTCAAGGTCCCAACAGTGATATCACTCTGCTGACCCTGGGAATGAGCATCCACACCCACTGCTGTGTTACTGTTAATGTAGTTGTGTATTATAATAAACAAGTAACTTCCACCATCCGTCCATCCACATTATCTGCTTGTTATTACATTTTAAGGTGAGTTTCATGCTGCGGGGGAACAGCCTGCCATCTTTATTAATTAATGCTCCGCATTTTTCTAATTTGCAGTAAGACCTGGATGTCTCACCTCAGCTTCTTCTTGCAGTGCTTGCAGCAGAAACAGTTGTGATGGAAGATAAACTTATCTGCCCCGATTTTCTCCATTGGATATACTGGCTTGGAGCAGGCAGAGCACATCTCCCTCGCAGGTGACTGGAACTACAATTCCAGAAAATATTCAATAAGATATGATTTTAGCTAGGCATATAATTTATTTCCACAATTTTTGTGTGGAAAAAATAAAAGAGTAAACATATGAACTGGGAAAGAGTTTGATGTTTAAATCAGATGTTTTATCGACTAATTAAACATAACTCGTAATGCTGTTAAAAATACAGCATTGACCACCTGGGAACATATAGATGACTTATTGCAACTATTTGTATGGGAGTTAAAATTTCATTCAAATAAGGTGACTGACATGAATACCAACAAACTGCCGAATGTAATTCTTTTACAGTTACACAATGGGGCTGCAATGTAGCTGTATTGTAATGATAAAAATCTTTATGATACTGATCAAAACCAAGTGTGTGCTATTTTAGAATCTGTTTTCCCTTGACATAGATTTACAGTGATTCAAAGAAAATCTCAAGATGTTTTTAATATCCAGCAGTTTTGAACAGAATCAACTAAAAAAAAAACCCACATTTTATTATTGATGAATTATAAATTAATAAATCAGAACAATAGGCATCATAAATCCCAAAGAGGATACACACTGAAAGACATAGATAGCCAGTTCCTCTGTTATGTCACTGTTTCTGTGGTTGAATAGGTCAAACAGCTGACCTATAAATTAACCTATTAACTTGGACATTGTCCTGCTCCTTCTTCTTCCACAGATCCTGCTGAAGAATCCAGCTCCTCCATCAGCAGTATGTCCACCATTCTCCTTTGACTGATTTCTATCTCTTTTTTCTCCTTCGCCTCTGAAAACACCAGCATTACTTCTTCTGCATTCTCTACTTTCCTTGCTTTTTGACAGGCATTACTTCACTTTCAAACAGTCACACTTCACTTTCAAACAGCGCCTCTCAATGGCCTACTTTCCTCTTTTTCTTTTCCATTTAACAACCTATTTCCTACTGAATCTGTACAATACATCTCACCTGACAAATGAATTTCTGTGAGTGAAGAGATGCCTTGTAATGAATATTTCAGCCTCAGGCTTGTATTTTTCCTTTGGATTTTAGCTTCTCACAAATGACTGGAAAGGTTGCAATAACATTCTGCTTCCCATTTATAAAATTCTGAAGAGCTCTGAAGTCAAGATTGATTTCATATCTTATTCTGCATTCTTACAATATGTATATGCATCTTGTGTGAGGAACTCTTAGTTTTACTGTGGATAACTGATTTTTTTTCTCTCAGTTCACTAACGAGGAAAATATTTTTAGTATCATCTTTACCAGTACCTGGTCATGAAATCATTTTTCAACTGTATTTGTAATCCTGATATTTTGTTAACCATTTTGGTATGGATTGTACAGCTCATTGAGGTGCTATTAGGTGCTTATGGTGCTATTAGGTTCTTGGATTGTTAGATGTTGTGCAGCTCCTGCTCCCAAGCTGCTTACCCTTATACCTGGGCATTCACTGGAAGCTCAGCCTAGCTGCACTTATACCTAGCTGACTCCTCGACAGCTGTATGTTTGTAACATGCTGTTTGCCTTACTTATACATCACCTTGGACAAAAGTGTCTGTTAGGTGCATAAAAGTAAATAAATGATCTGGATGGGCTTCACAATTAAATAGTTTGAGATGACTTTTTGGCCTTCAGGAGAGTCATTGGTGGTTGGTGTCCATCTCAAAGTCGTTTATTGTTTTTTAACTGGTGTTCTACGTGCCACATGAGCAGGGATTTTGCCAAGTCCTTCTGGCTTGGGTGGAAGAGCTGGTTTTTGTGTGGCGGGCTTTTGACAAGCCTTGGGTGGGAGTGGAGTTGGACTCTGAGAGTAACTTCTAAAAACAGATATAGGAAGTGGATCCTTTGTGGTTTCTTCTGGTCTATCGTCTGGTACATTTACTAGTTTGGTGGTTGGCTGTTCATTCGTAGTTGTTAAAGCCGAAGGAAAAAACCCTATATGTGCGGATTGTGTAACAGCCTGTTTATCAGTAGTGTCCAAAATAATGTTACTTTTACCTTCTCTGTAGGACAACCTCGCATTCCTGTATATCATTGCAGCTTTGTAGTCACTTTTGGAAACATTCATGTTTGATTTCTCCAAAGACCGCAAAGCAGCCTGTAAACCACCTCTCATCGGTTCTTTTTCTGCTTGTTGTTGTCCTGCAGCAGTCTGTAGCGATGTTATGGCTTCTCTGTCATCTCCTCTGAAATCAACTTCCACTTTGGTCCATTCTTTTGAATCTTGAACTTCTTTGTCTGACTTTGCAAGAGAATTTTGAACAGCAAGCATCAACTGCTCATCAATTGTGTCTACACCAGGAAGTTCATATTTTTGACCAGGATGAAGTATCTCATTGGCCTCCTGGTCCTTCTTAGAGGCATTACTGTTCAGATGTTCTGGTCCAGTCTGCTCTTTTGTGGGATATGCTAATGGTTGCCTCACTGTAGCCACACATATGGACTCTTCCTTGTCTTTCAAGGTGACTTCTTGCCCTGGATGCATGGTTTCACGCTCAGCAGTCTCATTTTGCTGGTTAACTTGCCTTAGTTTGACATGTTTCAGTTTTGCCTGGACCGCACGCTGGATGCTCTTCGCTTCAGCTGTTGCAAGAAGGAGACTTCTCATGGCGGCTGCTAGTTCAGAGTTTTGTCTGTCCAATTCCTTCTCTTGCGCTTTCCCCCAATTGTCCATCTCCCCTTTCGTTTTTTCCTCATGAACATCTGCTCCTGAGTTACCTTCACTTTGCTCAGGAGGTGGTAGTTCCTCTGCTGTGATATTTGAAAAGCCGATTTTTCTTGAGATGACATCTGTGGAAGTGATCTGACCTCTTGTCTTTTGATTTGTAAGAATATTATCATCTGACAAGACCTTTTCCTTTTTCACTTTTGAACGGTTCACCTTAGGTTTTTTATGATTTGTCTCTTTACTTGTACAACGGGACTCGTTTACATCTCCAAGGTCACACAATGCACCTGCAAAGGCAACATCATTTGTTATTGGTACACTCTGTTCTTCACTACGATCCAGAGACTGCAGTTCTGCATTACTTGGCACAACTTCCCCACTCTTTGCCAAAATTGCTTGGTCACTTCTCCATGCAAGACTATGCTTATCAAAGGAGAAATTATCATCATTTTCTACCGAACTACGGTGACTGAAGCCTACAGAGAATGGCAGGTTGCTGATATTTTTTGCATCAGAATGTGTCTGTTCCCATACTTCCGTCTGTTGTCCTATTGATTCTTTACATTCACAGTCCTCTTCTGCAGAAGGGTGAAAGTTTCCAAGGCATTCTGGATCAGCCTTTTCTGTTTGCATGACAGTTGCCATTTCTTCAGGTGTGAAAATCAAAGGTCTGTGACCTTGAGGAACTCCTGAAGGATCGGTGAAAGATGGGCTTCCCCTCGCCATAATAATTTTTTCACTTTCTGTTTCCTTTTTGCAAGGATTAAGTAAATAAACAGTCATCCCAATATACTTCTGTTCTTCTTCCTGCATTAAAATTCCTTTTGTCACATCCTTGGCTTGACTTAGAAATCCCTCAATTATATAATAATAAATAGTTTTTAATTCATTATTCGATGTTTGAACAGATGGAATTTGTTTAAATTCCAGATTGGTAACTTGGACAATTCCACGCTCATCCTGTCTTAGCAGAGCGATCCTGGACTCCAGAATCCCCATATGCATGAGGTGATGTACAATATTCTGTATACTTCCCTCAGCAGCTCCAGCTTTCTGAATTTGTGGACCTTCATTATTTATGAGGTACTTTGCTATTTTCACACCCCCATGATCACTGTCTTCCAATAAAATTCCAGGTGAATGAATAGCATTGGAGTGAAAAAGATGCCTTACAGTATGTCTGAGACTCACCATCATAACATCTGATTCTCCCCAGTTTCTAAAAGAGATTCCATCAGCTGTGATTGATTCAAATATCCACTGCAGGTCCTTTACATCTGTGTTCATTTTCTCATATTGAATCCTACTGTTAGCTATATCAACATCAGCTGTGTACGAAACTTGTGTTCCAGAGAGCAAACTGCAATGTTTTGCATCTCTGTTCAGACTGTACTCATTGCAGACAGTCTGTATGGAAGTTTGATGCTGCGCTGCACTTATGAGAGAGTCAAAAGGTTGATTTTCGAACAGTATGAGGGATGATCTGACGTGTCTCTGATCTATGCTTCTGTCCATCATTGCGGAATTCCCTTCACTGCTGATCTGTTGCGAGTCTAAGGCCTGTGTTTTCATCTGCAAATTGTTTTTTTCAATATTTGTTACCATTTTCTGTTGCTCGTTAGTTATTGAATTTCCTGACAATGTTTCAAGCCATATTGAGGATGTCACATCATCTTTTTCCTGGAGTTCTTTGTTCTCAACATTAATTTCTCCCTGGGATTTACTGTTTTCTAGTGGCTTCGGTTCAGACATGAGCCGAGTCCCTCCCATATATCCACTTGTAATTTCCTCTCTGAGGACTTCATGAAACTTTTCTCTTTTCTCACTAAATGTTGTTGAATCTTGGATGTCAGGTTGACCAATGGGGGACATGACATGTATAGCATTCCCAGGAGTCTCTGCCCTGGCTGTTTGGTGTTCAGTATGTTTGTCTTTATCTGGGTTATTTTCCAAAGATAAAGTTTTAGGTGTAAATTTGCTGTTGCAAATGCCCCCTAGTACATCACTTATGATACAGGTATTTACCCTGTCTTCCTTTCTACCATTAAAAATGCCAATTTGACCTTTTTCCAGGTCATTTTCAAATTGTTCACCTGTACTGTCAGTTTTTGAATCATTTGAAAGCCTTACATCTTTTTTAACCATTAGATTTGATTCAAAGATGTCATTGACTTGGGCTTTAACCTTATTATTAGGTAAGATATTTCTTTGCATAGCTGTCTCTCTTGTGATGCTCTTTGAAGCCTCTGTCGTAGGATAATGAACTGTGTCCATGTCATCCTGAGAGATGCTATCCATTGTTAAGTCAAGTTCACTGCCAGTGTTTTCTAACATGTGTGTCTCAAATTGCCATCTGCAGGTCTTGACATCATCTGTTTGAGACATTGACCTTATTATGTTTCCCTCAGAGGGCTTTGCATTAATATTATCACTGGCCAGTGGTGGATTTTCAAAAACCTGATCTACCATTTTAACATTATCATTGTAACTGTCTTCACTTGTTACACATATGACCTCCTCCTGTTGTTCTTGTTGCTTAAATTTGTCCAGTGGAATTGTTTCAAACATCCATTTGTAGTTTTGAACGACGCCATTTATTTCCTCTGTTTGCCCTTTGCTTATTGTTGTGACCTCATGGAAATTTCCTGAACGATCTCTAATAGCAAACAGCGGTATGTTCTCAAAAAATGCCGTGCTATTTCTTACAGCACCACTTGCAACATCTTTAATTTCTATGTGCTCTTTACTAAACTGCGATACACTGCTGAGAGAAAGGGCTTTGAAATGCTGTTTGTGAGATCTAACAGCAGATTTTTCTATCTCACAGGGCTCGGTTTTGGTTACTCCCATAACTACTTCTTTGTTGATGCTATCTAGTGCACAGGTTTCAAATATTTGCTTTATCTCCAGGACAGTTCCTCTTTTATCTTCCGGGATGTTTACTGTCTTAAGGTGGTTAACTTCATAGCTGTCCGCTGAAATTTCTGTGGGATGAGTTTCAAGGAACCACAGCAAGGAATCTCCCACAGCAATATCCTGCTTATCTAAAGGGACATTGATAGATTTTCTATTCAATGACCCAACACCCATTTCCCCAGTACAAAGGCGCCTGTCCTCCTGAGGACTATCAAAAGTGTCATTAGAGGTTTGTAGTTCTTTTCTCTCAACCCTACCTCTGTGGGTTTCTGCCAAGGATATCCCTTGAATTACCTGTACCCCTGTCAGATCTTTGTTCAAGATATCTAGGGGCTGAGCCTCAAACAGCCAGCATGTCTTTTTGACACTGCTGCTGGGGTTTCCACCTCTACAGGTGGGCTTGAGCTCATTGACGTTCACAACATCACTTTTGAGCGCACAGCAAGGCTCCATCTCTAACACTTTGACAGTTTTCTTGACACACATTTTTGTCTCCTGAGTTGCTTGTTCAGAATCACGGTGGTGGTCAACCTTCATCAAAGTGCAGTGACCAGGTTCAGCCAAAGGCTTGGCCTCAAATAGCTGACATGTTCGTTTCACGTCCACACAGCTGACTGACTCTGCCATCATGAGCTTGCTTTCATCAAAGGGTAATTTGTTGTGGAAGTCAAGCGATTGCATCTCAAACAACTCTGTGGTTTTCTGAGTATCTCCTTTGCTGTCATTGCCTTCTGAACTTGTTACTGTTGGGAAGCATTCAGTGCCACTGGGTTCAGGAAGCTCAGCCGTGTGGGAGATACACCTGACATCCATGTCACAAAGAGTCTTCTCCTCGAGCCATTTCTTAACCTCTTGCATATCACCTGTTTTCTCTAATTGTGTCCAGTTCTCAAATATCCAGCGCAGTATTTGTACCCCACCCTCATATTTAGAAACACTGGCATTTTCCTCGCATTCTGAAGCTGTCTCCTTCATTTCTTCTCCATCTACGGCACTGCCCATGGTCTTCAGCTCTGGGTGAATGTGTCGAAAGAGCCTCTTCAGCTTACATTTCTGTTTCTTCTGGTAAATTGTCTCCTTACGTAGAATCACTTCAGGAAACACCTGATTTTGTTCATTTACCAAATTTAAGTGCTCTGTTTGACTTCTGGTTGGTTCAGATGAGACATCGTTGGCATTCAGATGAACTCCACTGGATACTTTGGAGTCCTCAATTTTTTGGGTGTTTTCCGACATCTTGTTTGGGAACAGAAGGGAAGCATTCATATTTTTAAATGTATTTTTCATGAGTAAATGATGTGACACATTTTCAGTTGTAAATGCGATGATGTTAGTGAATAGATCATGCAAATTAGAGTTCCACGATGCCGTGACTTCATGTGAGTACACAATACAAGATACGCGTCACAGCAGCTTATCCTCACTTGTATGCTGAGACCCTCAAATATTAATTTAACTCAGTTTCATTCATCATATTAATTATTTGGGAATCCACAAAGAAATTTGTCCATGGTTTTCCTGGTTTCATGACAAAACACATTTTTCTGGTCCCTTTTCTGGTTTCCTGGTATTCCAAACACTTGTCATCATCCATTCCCCTGTCTTCCATCCCATGAAATCTTAGTCCCAATAAAAAGGCGAAAAATTAATGATCACCTGTTCACTGGGAATTGTACAGTAGTGGTGATGGTCCACATGCCCGGAACTTAAATTTCTCATATTTCAAGGACAGAAATAGTTGTGTTTCTCATGTATGTTGAAGCAGCATGCCAGCTGTGCTAGAATAAATTAATATGCATTGAATCCTTTTCTCTCTGGCTATTCATTTACAGTAATTGAGAACCATGTAATGTACCATGCTAGTGAACAGTTCATTTCAGTTCTACATGCAATAAATACACATAAATATGGCTAATCCAAAAGCATATTAAAATTATATATAATTCCTTTTTTATTTCTTCAAAAATCACTCCAACGCAAAACAAAAGGAATTCTACAGTTTCAAAATTCCTATATAATATACATATCTTGCAAGTGGATAACAGCATATTGTATTTTACATGCATCTTTTGAAAATCAAATACACCCCCTCACTGTGGTTCACGGTTAGCTGACATATCCACACATAACGACATGATCTTTGTGCCTTGGGACAATGGCCTTTATCTTACCTTTTTCAAGTTTATTCTGTTTCCTGGGGCAACAGTGTTTTTTTCAACCACACTAACCTAGTGAAGGAGGAACAAAGCTTTTATTAAATTCTTTGTGAAGCATACACAATACAATAATATAGTGTTGTTTTAATATAGTTTTGTTTACATTAGGTGACCCTTTATACTTAATTGTTCAAGAATTTCTGACTAATCATTTAAGGACAAAAAATAATGAGCTCTGAGTGTTAATAAATCAGCTGGTAAAAATAACACACTTATACATGCTCCACATCTTTAAGTGTCACTGTATTTCTCTGCGTTTAATAGAATTCGAGGATATATCAAGCCATCACTAGATTTATTTCAATTTGATTAGCATAGTGCAAATTATCAGTTACGTGGAGCACAATTAAATAAGAGCTAACTTAGAATGAAAACACATGGGGGGAGTTAGAATCTACTGAGGTTTCAGAATATCATGAGTATCACTATTCATTTATATATAATGATATATTGTGATGCCAGTCACTTCAGGGGAATATGTGTTTGAAATTCATAGGTAAAATTAATACATATCAACATTTATTGATGTGCCCAGCAATGGGTTGGCACCCCATCCTAGGTGGTTCCCTGCCTTGTGCCTATAGGCTCCAGACCCCTGCAACCCTGCATAGGACAAGTGGGTATTTAAAATGGATAGTTGGATGGATTTCTTGATGCATGTGACTTAGCTAGAGGTATTAAATGGATTTTTTTATCAGATAAGTGCTAGCAAGCTACCCCTTCAGCAGTGTAGTTACTTTTTCTAGTCTAGAGGGGACCCCAAACCTTGGACCGCTCATGCAAACTCATGGTTTTAATGGTGGTGAACCCTGCTGCTGTCTGCTAGTCAGATGCATATGTCTTAGTTTGTTTTCACACTGAGCTATTCATGGGGAAAATGATTGAAAATGATTTCTGAGATAAGTACAAATTAACTATTTTTTATGGTTTTAGCCTTGCCGGGGGTGCTAGCAGTGACTCGCCTGTCCAATGGGGCTTTTTCCAGTGTTTGCCGCTGCCACTCTCGACAGATAGAGCGCAGAAATATCTTTCACAGAAACTGACTTCTTTAGCTCCCCAGTGGAAGAAATTTCTCTGAGGTCAATCAGGGATCTCCGCTTGTCATCTGCAATGAAACAGAGAGGTGTGGAAAAGTACGGGGTTTAAAATTAACAGAAAGGGTGTTGGAAGAAGTGCTGGTGTTTTATAAGGAGCTCATAATCAGATCTGATTGGTTTCTTCTTAGGATTCTTGAAAATAATTTGATCTCTCAATCATGGATATATTTGTCACATACACAGTTAAAGCTGATTTATACTTCAGTGCTGAATCAACGGCGTAAGTACAGCGTAGCTGTGGACCCAAGGCCGTAACCTCACATGCACCTCCCCAGAAATGTAACTACACATCACAGTGACGCATTCTGCAAGAACTGTGCCTGGTCTGCTTGGTAGTGTTTATTCTTCTATGAGAGCAAAGAAAGCGTACATACCAGGTGAGCTTATACCGCTGACTAAAATGAAGCGCTGTTTATATCCAGCAATATATAACACTTTCTAGACATCGTAGCAACAGATCTACAAGATACTCAGGATGATAGCGCGAATTTCACTTACCTCGATTATGTTTATTCATACTTTACAAGACGAAAAAAAAGTAAAAATTAGTGGAGACACTAACTTAAGAAGGGAAAATGCATAGAAAGTGACTGTAGTGCCTCCACATTTTTCCAAATTTTGTCTATGTGAAGTTTGGAGCAGCACAAATCTAGCCAGGACCCTATAAATGGATACTTTGTTTAATGTTTGTTTTTTTTCCTGTTTCAGTTGAGTGATTTAATAGCTGAATATATTGCAGGGTGGGAAGGCAGTAAATGTGACATCCAAAGCTATGTATCACCTAACGTTTTGGTAGTGTAATTGCTGGGTGTCACAGACACAGCAGCGCACAAATATAAATGCTCGCTATGGTGTTGGCCACTTGTGTAGGTCACAGCGTACGCTGGACCCAAAAATATAAATCAGCCTTAATACTCAGTGAAATGTGCAGTGAAATACTTGGTTGACTGGTTTCAAGACAGTGAATTGGGGGACAAAAATATAAACAGACAAAATACCAAACAATAAACATTTTACAATAATCATAAATATCTATAAATAGTGTACACTTTTCAGTAAAGTGACAGGTGGTAGTGCCTAGAGTCAACTGAATACCACCTGTCACTTTACAGCAAATCTGTGCAAAACATTTTTCTAAGGAACTTCCATATTATTACTACCTCTCAGTTTTTTTCCCCCTAATTTTCAGTAATACTTTAAAGTTGAATAAAGCTCCGTTTTGGTAAACAAGCACATTCTCGGTGTATCGGAGCTGCAGTTGTGAATGCCAAACAAGACTGTCTGGCAGCTGGTTTTGTAGCAGGATAAGGCCCTGCTTCGGTTAAATCCCCAGGGAATCCTGCCTATATGCCTGTGACAGGTAAATTACCTTGCGACAGGAAAGCTGGGGGAAATTTAAAACTCTAAACTATCGGATGTGCGGTATGATGCCAAAATCTCAGGCTGCCAGAGACAATGATGCTTAAATTGTTTTTTTTGTTGGTGTAAAACTGATTTTAGTTTCAGTCTCAACTGACCCCAGCATTTGCAGTTAGCTAAGTTAACGTATTAAATGAGTATTAAATGTATTAAATAAGTGACAGTTAACAAATACATGGAATGGAGTTCTTCTAGCCATCCAGCAAGAAATTTTTATCCATTTGTTTCTATTCTAATGTTAAATTTTGCTTTTTCTGAGCAGATATACACATACTGCCCAGTTAAATAATAATTAATAAACTTTAAACGGGCCTAAGACTTTTGCACAGTGACGTAATTCTCTTACATCATTCAGATTATACAAGACATGCATACAAAGATTATACAAGTTTCTATACATACTTGCACTTGAGTTTTAAGGCAAAACGTTGCAGCATGTGTCTTACATTCACACTAGCAGGAGTGTAGAAATTCTGAGTCTCATGGTAAAATGTCACCTTGACTACCCCCCCCCCCCACACCCGCACAATTTTACATATTCAAGGGCCCCTGTCAAGTGCTGGACCCCCTGAATCTGTCAGAGTATCCACCCCCCATGCCCCTTCACACTAACATGAAATCTCGTCTCTCCCCTGCATCATTTGACAGTTGTTACTATTCTTCAACACATTCAATTTAATTCATATTAATGTTTCATAGCAATTTAGTTTCAATCAGTTTGGCTGACTAAGACAATCTATAACGGATCCTTAATGAACTCTTTGGAAATTAGTGATAAAATTTAGTATTCTGCTCCGTCTAGAATGTGCAATGCAACACCCTACCATGCAAAACTATTCCAGCTCAGAACGTATGAAAATAAACCTCTGATGAAAGATGATCCATCTGATGCTGTGGAATGAGAGATTGCTGTTACCAGTTGAGCTAATATAGAGCTTTACACAGCGACAACTGTACGTATGAGTGATCCCCGCAGCTGGACCTCAGATCCTCAGCTGCTGGAGACACTGGCTTTTTTACTGTTACTCAAAACAAGATTGGTTCTTATTTTGACTTATTTTAGAATGTATATAACTTTTAGCGTCACCTTTAATTGCAAATAATAATGCTAAAAAGCAAAGTATGTCGAGAAATCAATAACTTTAACCTTAATAATAAGTTAATAAACCTAATAATTAAATTAATAATCATTTATTATAATAATAAAGTTAATTATAAATACAGTAACAAAAATAGTCATATGAATTCTTTAGCTGTAATAATAATAGTAATAGTATTACTATCTAACGACTATTATTATCCATCCATATTCAAACTGCGTTTCCATTTTTGTTGTTGTTGTTGTTGTTGTTGTTGTGATTTTGTATGTGTGCCCTGTGATGGACTGGCATTCCATCTAACATATACCCTGTCTCTTGGGTGTGTCTCATGTCCAAGATCATCATGACCCCCAATCAAATGAACAGTCCTGGAAGATGGATAGATTAATTTTTATGCTGACTGGAATATTTACTACTACAGTTGTGTGCCAGCTCTGTGATTCCTGAATGGGGTAATACAATTCTACAGGGCAGAGAAGTCATTCCCCCATTGGGAGGGCTGACATGTGACCTATCACCATAGACATGCCAATGTAATTACAAGAATAAGCTAATATGTCACAGTAGATGCTGTTAAAGTACCTCAAAATCACCCTTTTGTGAAGTAAGAAAGCAGAATTTTTCAAATACATTCTGTCAAAGTATTTTTTATTAATAGTAAATATGTTTTTTCAATTTTTAGAATTATGTATTAAATGTAATTATATCTGTATATATAATTACATTAAATATGTGTATATTCAGTATGTGTGTATATATACACATGCAATTATAGTTGCTCTAATGAAGTTGTGAGACTCACGGTTTTACTGCATATGTACAATGCCAATAAATATGATCTATTTTATGATTACATTTTCAAAACATTTTCTATACAACATGTCGATGTCTAAAGTGACTCAATTACTAAGAATATCTATATATATGAGATGTAAGTTTCACCAGCAATTCTCATGCCAGACCACATCATGCTCTGGTCTATGAACCGTCACGAACGACTTTAGCAGGGTTTCCCCATAAATCCTCTCGCGAATGTTTTTTCAGCAGTTCGAGCTTCCTATCTCAGTGATGGGCACTTTATAATCTGTAACATTACATACTCACACAAAGGAACGACTTCTGCTGCTTGTTCTCTAGAATGTCCACTTGACCTCTTTGTGAAATTGGACTAAATTCCTGCAATTCCTGGTCGGTTACTGTAGAGGAATCTCACACACTGACGCAGCATTGGGGTCTAGTTCCGATTCCCTGCCTTTCTACAGTGACAACTCATCCTGCGGTGCGCCTGTTGATTTTTCCTTAAAAAAGCCACTCAAATGAGACATACCAGTTGTTCAGAGAGGACTGTCACTGATTCCAAAGTGAGCCACTGGGATTTTGGAACTCCCCTTCCTCTAAATAGCAACATTAGCCCATTTGTGATGTCATGATGGGTCAAAAGGCTCGGCTCAAGTTCAGCCAGCTCGTACACGATACTGTCGATTTCTGCGTCTGCACTCTTACAGACATGTTTTTCATTTACAGCCATTTGCATTTTATGACATCATTTTAAACAGGTAGATTATCTTCCTTTTTCCATGCAATATCTATTGTAACATTATGCTCATTTATGGCATTCTATATGAATAATGGGTTTAATACTACACCCATTTATATCTGCTGGTATTTTACAACCCTTTTGAAGTGGGCAAGATGGTTCCTTTTGGGAGTATATGTCTCTCCGTTTCTTTAGAATTTCTCTCATCCTCAATCTTTTTCTGTAGTCCAAGCAGACAATGAGCAGATCAGAGAGCTGAAGAGCTTCTCGAATATTCTGATTTAGGGACATCAACAACAAAAAAGCATTATGTCATTCTCAGGAACGATCGGGTTCAAATAGATTATGAAATGAAACTTTGAGAGGCATGATATTTTCAAATATGTAGGTTAAATCTTTATAAAGTTTTCAATCATTTTTAAAACATATATTATATTATATTATATTATATTATATTGTTCATTCCTTCCCTCATTCACTCACTCACTCATGTGTGCATTCATTTTCCACACTCGTTTGTCTGATGCAGGGTTCTAAGGGGTCCGGAGCCCATCCCAAAAACTATGATGTATGGCAGGGAATAACCCAGGACGGGGTGTCTACCCATTGCAGGGTATATTAATTGTATTATATAACATTGTAAATACTATTTGTATGCATGTATGTAGTGCAGTTGTTCGTACGATTGCATGAATAAGAATTTTCAGAAAACAGGCCATCTGATGATGGTTATCTCCAACACCACTGCCCTTGAAGAAGCAATGGGTCAGTTCTTCTTCTTAGAAATAGGTCAGGTCAATAGGCATTGGACAAGAAACAAAATCTCATTGATCAATTGGTGCACAAGGGACATGTGCCTCCGTAAGGGACATGAGGGCTTTGTGACGATTTTTTCCAAATCAATCTAATTGTTGGTAATGTTAGCTAAGAAATAGCTACCTTATTGAAGGGTAGCTGACCTTTAAGTAAACATTAAGCTTCTGTGTGATTGCTACAATGGTTTGGCTAGCAAAACACTCACCCAGCTCATCCTTTTCTGACTTTGCAAGATCTATTCCACTGTCTGTCTTCCTTCTTTCTGAGGGAATGTTTTTTATCTCCTATAAGACAAAGAGGAATGGTCAGGAATAATTGCTTTAGGAAAAAGCAGGAAAGCTTTTACATGAAATATCTTCAAATGGTAGTACCTCTTTTTTATTTGCAAGAGTAATACAAACAATCTTTTTTTCCCTGATGGTATATCTGGGAAAATGTTTGAAATATCGACCTTGTTTACCGTCTCATTGGACTCATTCTCATTGGCTGTAGCACTAAGAGTATTTTGTCTCTCAGGTTTTGTTCTTAGGGGTGCTGTCTCCATGTGCTTGGTGACAGTCTTGAACGTTGTGGTCTTGACGATGATCTTCTCGTTCTTGTTGTTCATAGGCTGCTTCTGCGGCTCCTTCTTTAACTCAAAGAGGACCCTGAGGGCGTCAATCCCGGCGACCTCGCTCCTTGGAATGTGCCCCAGCGATCGGCTGCGAGAGAGGTTGGAGCCCTTTACCGGCTCTTGAGCCTTGGTCTTTTTCAAAATTGAGTCCAGTCTGCTCTCCGGTTCATGTGTCGGACCCAAAACCTGCGATGTCTAGAGACGTGACAGACAGACATACATAATGAAAGTGGAGGTTAGCCTTACCCCTAATTGTCAGATTGTCCCCTTCACTGCCTGTTTTTAAATCTCGTCTTAAAACGCATTTTTATTCACAGGCTTTTAGCTCGCTGTGATCACTC
>JAAGVU020000001.1:22953689-23039222 GCA_011763525.2 Mormyrus iriodes | reverse complement strand
TTGGTTGATTAGATAATTGCATTAATGAGAAATTGAACAGGTGTTCCTAATAATCCTTTAGGTGAGTGTACATACTATACCTCCTGTCACTTAAATGTTTTGCCCAGAGCACCCTGAGTTAAAGAACACCGGTAATGTGCGTATTAATCTAAACAAACAGTAGTTAGCAACAGCACAAAGATTCGTAAGATAATGACGTATTTTAATACCTTTCTTAAAAAATTGTCGACGAATGAAAAGCGACATAGATTTATGTGCATGGACTTGCGCCTGTGCACTAATAATAGATGCAGTTTGTTGTCGAGAAGTTGGAAGCAGAGGGTAACGGCCAAGTCACGCTGCAGATTTTTACCCCTACTTTTTCCCTGGTCCTGCAATGCATCAGTCTGACAAGCTTTGAGACGGGAATTGTGGAAAGTACTGTTTCGTGTTGGTAAACAGATCCTCGGGACAGATGCATTTTTGGAGGAAGGAACAGGGGATTTATTCTAAACCTCATGTTGTTACGGGACACGGGACAGGACAGCTACCTTAATGGAATACAACTGTAACAGAACTCAGAACACTTCACACCAGTTATATAGAAACGTAGCCTTCCAGAACTATTTGTGGTTCATTGCAGGGGAGTTTCTAGCTATCGAAAAGATCAGGGGCTAAGTCAAGTTTACCTGGGGTTTGACTTTTTTTTTTAAGGAAGATTCGCATTGGGGTTAACTAAAATACTCGGGGCTATAGCCCCGAGTGATCGGCCCTAAAGATGCTCATGAGTCATTGCCAAGCATGAAGTACAGAACAATATTACACGACACATAGGAGAATCACTTCACAGTACAACATACGCAAAAACTACGGAGTACAAATTTACAGAAAACGCAGTGCAAGATATCTTAAGAAAAATGTGCATGTGTGCCATATGCAAAAATGATAGCAAAATGCAACAGAACTATATGTCTTTTCTCACTGATTTAAACTACAACCCCATAAACCCCTTGAGGGGCAGCACATTGCAGTCATTTTCTCTCTTTCTTCCTGTCATACGCAGAGCACATACTTATATTATTTTTGATTATTGACTGATAACTGCTGAATAGAAGGGTTTTTTCCTGGACCGCACCCCTGTCCCAAAACATCCACTCCCTCCTGCTTTTCACAAGAACATTGCAAAAATATTTTTTTTCAAGCATAACCCTTCTAAAATCCATCCATCCATTTATCCATCCACCAACCCCGTCCATCCATCTTCCATAACTGCTTATCCAGTTTTGGGCTGCAGAGCTCCTGGAGCTTATCCCAGAATGCACAGGACACCAGGCTGGGGATGGAATGCCCTTCTCTATTACAATATGAAAAATAAATTCTGCTTTATCTAAATGCCTCAGCTGTAAAATTCATAAATAAGCAATTTTGCTGAAATGGTGCAATTTGCCCAGCGTGAATGTGATTAATTCAATTTATTAAAGGCGTAGCCACTAAAATTAGGATTTGCTAGCTTTTGATGAGAGCACAGATAGCACAAAGCGTTTATACATTCGTATATACATAAACAAAGCCTTAGTTATTTAATTAAGTGGACTGCTTATAAAATCACTTCACTGTGTTTATAGTGAGGCTGTAAAAATAATACCACTGCCAATATTTTTAATTTAAATGATTATAGTTTATTAATCCTCATGGGGAAATTCTCTTTTCACCTACCCTATCTTGCACTCCATAAGTGAGAACAAGCTTGGCAGCAAAGGGCAGTGACCCAAAGCAGTGCCCAGGGAGCTGGGGGTTAAGGGCCTTGCTGAAGGACCCACAGATGTGCTAAGGCCAGGCTTGAACCAACAACCTTCCAATCACAGGTACAGAGGTTTAGCCATTCAGGTCTAGCTGCTGAATTAGTGTTTTTAAGTTAATGATGCTTTGCTCACAGTTTTCTATTAGGGACAAAACATTTTATGGAACTAACACAGAGCCGATTAATTCATAGCTCTTCTCTCTCTCTCTCTCACTCTCTCTCTCTCTCTCACTCTCCCTCTCACGCTCTCTCTCTCTCTCGTCTCCTGGCAGAGGGGGCCACCTGAGTCTGAAAACACAGCAGGGTTTTCTACTCTCAGCAGAAGTGGGAGAGGGGGACGAGGAGGATGCTGAAGTACAGGATTGTATTGTTGACCTTGCCTGTGGAATCTTAGCCTAGCCCAGGGCATGCGTCAAGGAGTTGGCCATGAGCCAATGAAATGAGACCCTCTTATCTGGCATGTTGCTTTAGCCCCGCCCCTTTCTGCAGGACACCACTGCAAATAATTTGAGTTTTCAACTACATGTGTGTGTGAGAGAGAGGGAGTCAGGTTGAAAGGGAGCTTGTTCATTAATCTGCACAGAGCTCAGAAATTCCCTGGAAGCCTTTTAAACTGACTTACAACTGCTGCGTCTCCAGGGGTGAAATTGAATGCTTGTCTTCAAACAGTCGAGGAAATTGAATTCTTGTCTTCAAACAGTCTAGACAAATTTCTCTTAATATGAATTGTTGTTGTGCTTTGACAGTACACATTCTTATTCACAACATGAATAATCATAACTGTAAAGGTTTGAACTTTAAATTCAAGCTGCAAAATTAGCTGTAATCATATGGAAATACGCCGATTTTTTTACCTAATGATCATAAATGCATGAGGATTTCTACTGCATAATTTTTGTTCTTGCTGGTGATATAACGTCTTGACTTATTCTATAGTTACAATGCATGTGCATTTTGTTTGTCCTGTTCACAACTGGCCTATGGTTTACGTCTGGACCTTTGTTCATGTTTGAAAGTTGTACATGTTTGGCCCCTTGTTTTTGTCTGTCCTTTTGTTTACATTTGGCCTTTTGTTTACACTTGGCCCATTGTTCATGTCAGTCCTGTTGTTTATGATTGGTTCCTTGTTCATGTTTGTCCTGTTCAAATCTGGCCGTTTGTTCATGTCTGTGCTGTTGTTCACATTTGGCCTATTGTTTACATCTGGCCCATTGTTAAGGTCTGTCTTGTTGCTCATATCTTACCTGTTGTTAACGTCGATTAAATTAACTAATACCTCTTTGCTCTAATTGGACCCAGCTCCAGATCCGGCTGGTCCCCTCACAGTCAAGGTCCATTCTGCTCTTTGCTGTATTTGTGTACATTAAAATGTTATTGTTTTTAGCACAATGAGTAACTGTGAGTCTTTTGTAGCTGAGGCTGTCACTTTGCACCTCAATACCTGCTGTAAACATACTCTGTCAGTAGATGGCAGGATTCTCATAGGTTCCAAAGCCTCATTAGAGCCGTGATACCATGAGTTGCCATATATAATCATTTGGTGCCGTCTAATGACACTGTTATCCTTCATCTACCACGTCCTGCAAGGGGGAATGGAAAGAAGCCCTACAGAAGGGCCATCTCACCAGAAATCTGCATTTTCTTGGATGCCCGTGTTGTCTGACTTCCCATTTTAAAATGCTGACTCCTTTATGGTATACAGGCAACAAGTGATGATTAAAAATATCCCTACTTTATTTTTTAAACATAGGCTACAAGGGCAATAAAACAGAGAAAACAAGAAAAATGTATTTGCCTGCCTACAGAGAACATGCATGCCCTGTTCAGAATAAACACAATATACAACACAGATATACTGCATGAACAAAGGCTAAAACTCAACCAGAGATAACTGCACAATTGATTAATTCCCAGCTGCATAAATCTTTGCAGGTATTTTTTGTACCACCACCAGACTGACTTTATTACTTTATTATTTATGCATTTTCTTTTCAGTTTTGCATCTCACCCACTCATGAAGCATTGAGGTAATTTAAATGACAAGCCCAGGATCTGATGTGAGTTGTGGATATTTTTTTATTGCACTGCAAGTGTCTTACGTCTTGTAACCCTTGACTTTACACTCTGTCTCCTATGACAGATGTACATTGGACCAAATCCAAATGCCACCATCTGGGCCACAAGGCAGTAAAGAATCTTTAATCTCAAATTTTTAACATGGGAATGACTGACTTGAACCCTGAACCCTCAAATTATACACTGAATATGTCTTAGGTAGGTAACAAATTTCATCATATGGAGAGGTTTTCCTTTTAATGGTCAGAAGATACCTGCTGCTTGAATGTTTAGAACCAGACCCAGGAAACGTATGGATCTGTGACTCTTGATGAACTGCACTTAAGAACCAGGTGAGACACACATGCAATGTAAGAACACGGTGACCCAGCCTCTCATCCTGGGAATATTAATGCATTACTTGTCCGCACTGTGATGTTGCATGCCTCATTGTCTATTGTCCATTCATTCTTTATTTATACACTGTTGTTCTTTGTAGTGGGTAGGGCTGAACAATTATCCCTTCCAGTGCACTTGCAGAACACAGCCAATAAAACGTCTTGAATCTTGTCTTGATTCTCATTGGTCAGCCCTGGTTTGTTGGTGAGGATCTCCTTTGGGGTTTATGACATAATAATAAATGGTTTTCTTGGCAGCATCCTCCACATGCGTATGGTTAAATGGCATGCTGAATTTTCATGTGTTTTTCCTGTCATAGAATACAAATCAGATGCTGTGTTAGTACACATGAAGATGACGGTAATACTTCCCATATACCACTGAGGAAGTCATGTTATTCCCAGCAAGTCCACAGATGGCTGCCTGACTGCTGTTTTAATTCTACCCTGCGCTCTGTACTTTGAGTCGGCAGACAGGGCAGACTCTATCAAACGATTTCCCCACTGCTTTTTGCCACCCCCTGGGGTTGTGCTAGTGTGTCTGTGTGTGCAGTGATCGAGCGGAACCAGGAAAAAAAAAGAAAAACTTCCTGCTCCGGTGTGGTTTTTAAGCATTTAATAAGAAAAGATGAGGCAGAGGATAGAAAAAAACAAAGGGGAAAATGTCGACTACATTGTGATTCATGGTACTTGTGAATTTGGCATTGATTTTAAGCACCATCCATCCATATCTCTTAACTATTCATCCTTATCTGGACAAAACCCTATCCAACCGAAATTAAAGGTCAAACAAACCATTTTAAGTCTTCTTCAGGAAATAAATAATTAAGGTAAAGACCAAAGGAAAAATACATTTGTTAACTGCTTAGCTTTGTATGGTGATCCTCAACCGTCCTGATCATTGCAATATCAAAGATCAGATACGTCAGCTACATTTCACTGATGAATAATTTGCAAATTCACAGTTCCAGAAGGATGGCACAATGTGTTATATCTCAATTATGGATATTTTGAAAATATGAAGGATATGACTTATTCTTGATTGATAAATCATTTCATTCATATTTATCATTTATCTTGCTTTCATGTGTTGGCCTTCTGACCTGTACTGGGCCATGTTCTGCAGAACGATTGGAGATGATCCTCAGTCTTCCTACTGTACTTTTTGCAACACGGTTGTTCTCCGGGAGGAAGGATTTTGGAGGTTCTCCAGTATGCAGGAGTATCTGTAGGTCATACTGTAAGAACCTGGGTCATCCTGAAGGTCATCACGTTCAAGATTTCTTTTGAAAAGTTTGATTTATTTTATGCTAATTAATTTGTACACAATTTTGACAGACAGACATAACAGAGGTTGATCAGACATCAATACTACTACAACTACAACTCTCTTAATAATAATAATAAAGAAGAAGAAGAAGAGGAGGAAAATTGAAATAATAATACAATAATAATCATAATCAAAAGCAAATATGTTAGACTCTAAATGTCACACTAGCATGATCAGTTAAGCACAGGAGGAACCTTTCTTGTTAATTATTAACATTTTTGCGAAACTATAATATTGTATTTTGATGTTAGGATGTGGGTTTTCCAAGCCTCCAAAGACCTCCAAAATACTAGCGCGTGTGCTTACATTCAAAGCTGCAATGCAAAGCAGTGTGTGGTGCTGCTTGTCTGGAGAGCTGCAGCGAGTGGGCATCCCAGGACGCCTCCAAGCCCAGAGCAATCGCTAATGCCGCCTAGTCCTGAAACCACCTTGGAATCCCAGGCCGATTCTCCGTTCTAGGTTAACATCGCTAGTGAGGATATGGAATAATTATAATGCAGACAGTGCAGACGTAGAGGCGTGATGGAAGCAGTGAAGGGTGGGGGGAGCAGTGGGACTTTGGACTATGATAATTCATTGTTTCTGGAACATTCTTTAAGCAACAGGACAACGAGTCACCAAAACAAACGGAGAACATAAAAGCTCAGTGACACCCTCTTTGAACTTGGCGAATTGTTTAATTGTCTGGAGTTTTTTCTATTTTCTTCTTCTTTTTTGGCCTGCTCTGTGTTGAGGAGAAGCCGAGAATAATTACTGCCGAGTGACCGGGGAGATATTGGTTTTTAAATGAAAGCCTTGGCAAACAAAGCGTTTCATTGGGGCTTTTCCTGACTTAACGGATTCCGGCCCAGCAGCGTTTTTTCTTGACGCTCTTGTCTATTAGCAGAAACTTTCCTCTCAAGCCCTCAATCAGCGCTGAGTTCATACGTGACTCACTAAAGTTTTCTATAGGGAAACTTTTCTACCATAGATCATTTTATCTCTACATTAATTTAATGAAAACCCTACTGTACCTCCAAAAAAACAGGTAACATTTAATTTTAGAGAAATTGGATATGTATAAATCTAAAATCATTACCTTTTTATAAATAAATGTATTTAAATGTGGTTTTGCTGTCTGGTTGACCCAGGTGACAGGCTCTCCATGTCAATGTTTTGAAATGTTACAGCTTAAATAATTGAGAACTGAGGTTCTTGTGATAAGGGGCAGTTGTAACGTTTATTAAGATTTGTAACATGGAGGTATAGCTCTTCTTTCCATTTCTGTAACTGTACATTTAATGCCCGTGTCTGTCAATACAATAGTTTTCAGGGTGACGGTAAATGGGGGGTAGGGGGGGACTGTGCCCCAGAGACTACAGTTAGAGCGTTGGAATGTGTTGCCTAGTAGTTTGTTACTTACCGGGGGATGGTGTGTGGCCCAGGGAGTTAGTACCTGTGATCAGAAGGTCACTCAGGAGAATACTCACATATCTGTTGGGCCCTTGAGCAAGGATACCCCCCAAGATGCTCCAGGTTTACTGGATAAATGGCTGGCCCTGTGCTCGGACCCCAAGCATCATTCTCAACTGTGTATGTGTGAGTTTCTGTATGTCTCACAGGACAGCATGATGGGAAAGGAAAGCATACCAATGTACCTGTACTTGTACAAATGGTAAATAAAGAATCATTTCATTTTACAGGAGATTTGGGGCAGAGCTTAGATCACATGAAACAATAAGTAAATGTTACTAGTGGAGAGGCAGGCAGATATGTGGGGGGTGGTGGAGGGGGATGAAAGGGCACAAGGCACTAGATTCCTCAACCAGATGCCTGCCCGACACCTCAGTTGCACAGACAATAACACGCACCAGCGAGCGAGCTCAGAAAGGGAATTAAAATACCTGAAAAGTATCTATTTTTAGCGTTATAGACAGACACGGCTGCATGGCAATATGGTTTCCATTATTTCTGACGGTCTCGCTCACAGGAGTAACTTCAGCACTATGAACATTTAAAAAGTAACAGAAAATACATCTCTCAGCTGCTGACTGTGAGGCAATGATCGCACCGATATTCGAAATGACCGCTCTCGTCTGTAAGCAAGCACTCCTAAATTAGTATTGTTTACAATTAAGATGAAGGCCATATGTTACGTAACAAACACTATGCTACACGTTCAGCAAAATCAACAGCGTGGGACAACTGCAAGGGATATTGTGAAGTTGGAGAAGCCTGAGAATGTAGTAATGAGGCGTTCGTTCTTCTTATCAGATGGCATTTTAATAGCTGACTGAATACAGATAGCGATGATGCTAAGAGGTGCTATGGCAACTGAAGGCAATTTTGGTAGCTAATTGTGCTTCTGACTCCTTAGCTTGGATTTGGGCTAATTAATAAGAACTGATGATTTTATTTAAGGGCCGTAACATTTTTTTAAATATATGCAGAAATTAAGACATTATATCTGAAAGCAATGTTTTGATACAGAATTGTGCTGAAAAATTTTGCAAACAACTGCAGTTATGAAAATCCTGACATTGATTGTGATTATGAGATTATGAGTGTGAGTGTTCACGCAGTGATGGACTGGAATCCCATCCAGAATGTTCCGTATTGTGCGCTCTGTGCCTCCTGGGACAGGCTCCAGGTTCACCATGCCCTTGTTTGGATAAGCAGTTATGGATGATGTATAGATGTATTAAAATACAAATTATGCTATATGTACATGTTTTTTCTTCTTGAATTAAAAAAAATGTCTCCTTCCCTAAATTAAAGACACAACAAGTACAATAGATGTCATGGTTTGACTATATAGAAGCGTGACATTGTGCCACTCGGCAAGCAGGTAGAAGCGAGCTCTTAATCGAGTCCGTTACAGATCCGCTGGGATTTCCCGTGAATGTGTGTTTGCGACTGAAGCTGGCTGGCATTTTAAAAAATTATTTATCTACCCTCAAGGAGACTAAATCTGGCCGATGACTTTGCGTGCTTCCAGATGGGATAGTGACAAATAACACTTCCATTTTCACGGCAATAAGGCACAACAGAGGATATAAATAAATACAGTACAAGTCTTCATAAACCATAAATCATTGATAAGTGAGTCACAACCTCAAGTCCGCGGGTGATTTCTGGAGGTGCCATTTTTTGCCATCACAGCTAATTCTGATTAATGCCTTGGCAATGCTCTTTCTGCAGCTGAGAGGGATTTCACAACACACTGTACATCTTCCAAAAAAAGTATCTATTAATTCTGATTTGCTCTACCTGTCTGAAGCTATGCATGCATCTAATGTCAGAAGCTGACAGCGGCCCATTCAGTTCCTTGGGCATGTCACCTGACCCTCTTATGTGCATAAGACTCTGGAAAAGCATTCTGCATAGCCCAGCATTCACATTCACTGGGTTCTAGTATTCCTACCCACTGCAATGCAGTGCATCCTATTCCAGATGGACTCCAAAGCCATACTCTTGAACAAATATCCATTTACCATTTTTATAATTATAGGGGTATAAAATTAGCCTATTCTAAATTACAAGGTTTTAGGCCAGATGAAGGAAAAATGAAAGGGTCATTGGAGATGCTTGCGGTGCCCATGGTGGCTGGGGTCAATCTCCTGTCTGCTTCAACAAAGCTGTCTGCAGCATTCCATGGATCCTGTTTGGTTAAGGTTTGGAGGGGCTGACAATGAGCTGATGGCCTGGGAATATACCATTGCCCCCTTTCCCCTCCCTCCCCTCAGACCTCCCACCACGGAGGACAGACTCAGCTGAGCGGTACACGCTGTTCCTGGCAGGCAGACTCGTGATGCGGGCGGTTGCCGAGGTTTCGCGTCTCGCAGCGGGGCGGCGGGTGTGTGGACACTGTCACCCTCTCTCCCTCTCGTTCTCTGCTCACCTGCCCGTCACCATGGGAATAGCGTGGCAGACGGCGTGATGTTCCTCACTTGCGGCTGAGAGAGCGGCTCCGTCTCGCAGCGTGGATTTCACCACATCTTTAAAATCATCTGCTGTTCCTTCTGCTCTCATATTCTGCCAAGTCTCTGTTTCCTTAGAACTGAAAACGAGGTCTGCTACTCTATAAATGTCACTTAAAAATATTTTAAGACTTCACATTCTCTTTTTTTTTAGCTTTTATTAATTCAGTTTTTGTCAGGAAACATCCAAAGTGAGGTAGAGTAGCCTGTTTAGTTACTGCAGGGATTCAGGTTCAGTTCCTTAAACACTGTGGCACCCAGTGGACTATTATGATGCAGCTTCAGATGGCAATGTCCTCAGTTTTATCTGAACAGCTCCATTGCCCTGCACCTCAGAAGAGAGACAGGCAGCAAAGCAGGGTTGGGGGGAGGGGTTTCTGACTTCCTATGGAAACCCAGTCAGATTTTTTTGGGGTGGGGGGCTTCAGTTCGGTTTTCTGTAGCATTCAGGTATAACATTCAGATCTTCAGTCAACCTGCTGCTTCATAGAGTGCCCCAGGACACATCCATGTGTCACGTGGAAAAAGTATGTAACACTCTGGCTTCGGCAACACAAAGTGCCCCATTGACCCCATGTCAGTCCTAATCTAATAATAATAATAACATTAATAATAATAAGCAGGAGGAGTCTCTCTGTGGTGCCCCCCACTGGAGAGAATGAGGATGCAGCCCCTGCCTGGTACCAGAAACAACAGGGGCATAATCCAAGTCTATAAAAAAAATCACATTTTAAAAATGGACAATTGCCTCAGGCTGCCCACTATAAAGTTCCCAATGTAACCTGGACTTCAGAAAATGTGATTGATTATATGAAAAAGGGACTTCTTAGAATTTCTCTCAATATCAAATATTTTGTCTTTATCCCTTTATTTATTAAACAGAAGCGCAGTCCTCACAGTCCACATTTTGATGGGTTTGCCTGACTACATACATGTTTTGATTGCCTTAGCAATCCTAATTGTGATCTGCTGTTAAACTCATTTACATGTTATGTTATTTAGAAATCTTCTGTGCATCCTTTTCTTGAAGTCTCACACAGATGGAACATGCCAACAAGGTCACCTGTGTACATATAACTTACAGACATCTCACTTCACTGGAATATAATGTCAAAACTGGGCCTATGCAGCAATTAGAGCAAAACCCTTTAAGCATGTGGTCACATTTGCCCCCTGAGTGCTGGAGAACCTCCTCTAGCCTTTTGTCATTTCCCAGCAAAGCAGAAAGCTACATCTACGCTCTCATAACTACATTAAATATGAGGCAACTTCTCAACTACCATCGCTCCCTATTGAATATGCATAAAATGGATTTGTGGAGCTGTGACACCTTTCAGGCAGGCTTGCAACAGCTTCTTGGGGTAGGCAATGTACATAAGATGCTCAGATTACAAATAAATTAAAAATGAAATCTCTATATACACTATTTTTTCATCCATTCATTTTCCATACCCTCTTCTCCTATGCTGGATCATGGGGGTCTGGAGTCTGGCCACAAGGTAGCAAATAACCTAGGATGGGGTGCCAACACACCACAGGGCACAAACACACAGGGGTGCTATAAAGTGTGAAGTCAGGATAATTCTAAGGACCCTAAAAAATGTGGAACATAACTGGATTGGTCTGAGTTGGAGGCTTAATATTGTTATGCTTTCATGGGGCCCAAAATCTCTAATGACACCTCTGCAGTGTAGTGACGCTAATTCACCTCAGTATATTTTTGGACTGTGTGGGAAAACCAGAGTCCTCAGAGAACATGCAAATTCCACACACACACAACCAGGGCAGAGACTCAAACTGTGGTTTCCTGAAGTGTGAGGCAACAATGCTAGCCACTACACTATCATGCCACCCCTTATAAGCAATTATTGCATCATAAAATATATTGTGAGGAACAGATACAATTTAGTTAAATCCTAGTAAAGTCGTTCCTTGTCATTATTTCTGCCATTGACAATGGAGGATTCAATGATTTATTGTTTACAGACTGCAGCAACAACCAGTGACGTTAGTGTATATGAGGCATGGCACAGGTTGTGAATCAGATCTGAGGCGACGTCTGACACAGTGTTTCAAGGAGCAGGATTACCCTTGCAAACTAAAGACCCGAAGTGCCCAGCTCTTCAAAACGATCAGTTCTCTGGCTTTTACTCACAAAGATGACATCATTGCCAAGGCAAACCCCCAGTGGCCCGCTGAGCTGTCTAATCCATCCATCCATCCATCCGCCCATCCATCTTTCTAAGTGCTTATTCTGGTCAGGGTCGAAGGTGTTATTGCAGCAGTAATTTGCAAGCAGCTATTTAAGGTTGATGAATGAATAGCCTACTTACTAGATGCAGGAGCATCTAGGTCGTCATGGATGAAGGTGTCTGTTAACGGAATAAATACTGCAAATTATGCAAATTAACCACACAAAGAAATGTATAAGTCAAATTAGAGTAAATATCTCTACTGTGTCTGTAATAGTTACTGCTTTCCCTCATTGATTATATGTTCTAAATCTGTCCATAGGATTTTACTCAACTGTAAACTGGCTAATGTAAACCTCCTGCTGTTTCACTGTTTTTATTTTTATGTGTAGGGTTTTACATGAGATGTCACCTTGTTAATATCCCAAATGTAAAATGAGAGTAGTGGAAAACCACAGGGTTACTCAGTAGGCATTATGTGGGGGAGAGTTGAATAACTGGTATTTCCCTTAAGACTTCAACAAAGCCATTGCATCCCTGTCCATTGGGATATTTTTTAGCAGATGCTTTTGCCCTAAGGGATGCACATTTTTTGAGAAAGCAGGGTCAGATAGTCCATAGAGCACTGGGGGAGGATTCAGGGCCTTAATGGGGGAATGACCTTGCCACACCTGGGATTCAAACCCACAACCTTCCAATCACAGGCACAACATCCTAACCTGCTGAGACACACACTACCCCTCCTCACACCAGCTGTGTCCTAATGTGACTTTTCATTATACCTGCATTTGTTTATCTTTACGTCCAAACAAAATTCCTTATGTTAGCACAAGTTTCTAAATATGGGACGACTGAATGTCACTACATGTCAAAATTGGGACATGAACTTGGTATGATGTCACTCTATTGACAGACTGTAGTGTTCAGAGCACTGTCATAAGAAGTGAACTTGGCAGTAAGGTGATGTATAGCTCCCAAAACAGGGTTGTGCCTATTCTCATCAGCCTACTCCTTTACTCATTTTTAACGTTTAAGTTTCAGTGTTGTTTAGAGTATTTTTTTTTACTCCTGATATTAAGCAGTTCATTTTTCTCCTCTGGAGAGGACATTATGTTTTTGCTTGTATCTCTCATACCATACACACCACTCCATTAGGCCCTGTTGTTTTGATATGAGGACATTTAACATTTAATCTCAGGAGGTTTAACAAAGCATAATGTGGTATTCCTAGTTATTTTTATCAAAGTATGGTAAAGTTAATAGTTAATAGTAATGAACAATAAAATTCACTACTTACATTCTTCATAATCAGTGTACACTCTACACGTATTCATAATCAGTGCACCCAATCCTCGTTTAGCAACAACCTCAGCTAGTGACTTCACAAATACAACAGTAACAAAAAAACATTCATTTTCCAACCAATGTGCGCATTTGTGACGAAATTTGGTACGCTTGACAACAGCTCATGCTGGAGTGAGAGAGATCTTTGAAGTGGAATGTATAAAATGCTGTTAAAAATGTCCACTTCATGAAGGATTAAAGAAATTGAGTATGGAAGGCTGAAGTGAAGTCAGAAGCACGGCCGTGGTCACGCCCAGGCTACTGTGATTTTCACTTAGCGTGATTTTCACATTTTGCTTAATGAGCTGGTTGTTGGAATGGTACTGTACTTGTGTATGTCCTTTTGGGCCCTGTTGTGTTTGCAGTGCTGTATTCAACCCCTGGTATGGGTGATGCTTAACCTGTGGTACCCACCGGGAAGCAGTAGCCGCAATTATGAGGATGGGGATATTTAATTGCCCCCCCTCCCCGCTGTAAATATGTATCATTTTGAGATTATGAGAGATTATGTCAGGATCAACTGTGACTCAAAATGAGGTCACCCACTGAGTGGGGTTTTGTTCTTGTCTCTCCTGTGGAATGAGTGACTCATGCAAATTGCCAATAGATGCTGTCTTGTCATTGTTATTTATACCGCTATTATTTAAGGAACCGTCCTACTCTTGAGTAGATCTCTAATAGAGTTTGATGATGTCATATCACATTAAATAACCATAATATACATACAGTCAATCGCAGTCTAAAATGCACAGCTGTTTCACACAGTATACAACTTACATCATGGCTTTAGTGCTTCATGAGTTTGTTGAATGTTTCCCAGTATAAATTGGAAATTTTTACCCTTCAGTTGTGTTCGAAGATTTCATATTCACCCTTGGTAGGACATTTGTCACATGACCCAGCTTTCATCTGGAGTCACATATTTAAATGGACATATTTTGGAAAAAATGCTAATCAGGTTTCAAAGTGTGGAGGTTTTAGGCTCTTTGACCATTTGGGGGGCTTTAAGGTGCTCGTCATTTTGGCTCATTGGGAAAAAATGAGAAAATGTCTGTCATATTACTGTCATCTGTGTAAAAGCATAAGAACATATTGAATCCTCAAATCTAAATACTGCTGCAAAAATAATTGCCTGCATCCCTACAAATATCTGCAGACTTGGTTGATTTCCTGGTGTGTTTTTTTGTGATCTTCCAGACCTCATGTGCCCCTGAATAATTCTGCATTCTAAATAAAGTAATAGATAAATAGTGACCTTGAAACAGCACAGCTGTGGAGAATGAAAGACAGTACCCAGGGCCGGTGATCCGTATGTATTCATGCCACGCTGGGAGAATATGTTTTCATCTCACTGCGTCCATAAAAGGCTGTATGCTTTCCACTGGACAAACAGTCTTGTTTATTTGTGGCTTGTGTTCTGAAGCATGACCAAGGAGGAGCAAGACATCTGAGAAGTAATCTCGCTATGCCAAAAACCTCACCCGGCTCTTTGAAGTAGGTGGGGAAATATTTGAAATTTCTCATAAATTCCCCCAAAGGCCCTTAAAGTGATGAAACGCAAAGACAGAACAGCACACCTGATTGTATGAATTCCATTCAGTAACACCGCCTGCAATTTAAGGCATATATTGGTTATTTGTAAAACTACATGGCCTCCTGCTAAACAACGTTCTGAAAGAAAACATGGTCCGACATCCAATTTTAGAAGACTTCTAGTAAACCACGGTCAGCTGCTATACTCCGGAATCCTTCTACAGTCAAGCCCAAGGAAAAGAAGCTGTGATATTCTATTACTCTGTCCAGATTAAACATTTTACCACAATTTACCACCAAGAAAAATTCTCCAACACAAGGCAATGTCTGCAGGATAAACAGAGCGGTAATCGCACAAACTGGAAATCCAAAGACAGACAATAGGGATCCAGCAGCTAACGCTGCTTGGACCACTAATTAGCCCAGCGGTTTGCAAAAACAGTCCATAGGATTCTTGGCTCCGAAGTGCTTCCTAACAGCTTCCTGCAAGACCGAGGTGGGTGGATTATCCTTGCATAACAGCCATATCTTTTGTTCATTATCCTATAACTGTCCAGTGAAAACAACTGCTTTAAATAGCACATAGTGCAAAATTAGCAAATGTCCCAGCCTCACCAATACTGAAACTGAGACAGCCAATTCTACTGTTTTGTGTGGCTCCCTTTGTGGAGGTTACATCACTTTTGCACCCATGATTAATGATCACTTATGTTTTTCAGAGATTGGATTTGCTACTAAAGGTCATTTGCCATCTTTTTAAATTTGCCTAGTAATACACCAAAGTGTGCATAATCCCAGATCATCATACAAAGAGAAATGCCATATTTTTTATGACATTAATGAAATCCACAATCCAGAAAATCAATGTCCATATTTTAGATCACAAAATGTTACATAGAAATAAATCATCATTGTACCTTTGTGATTCTGAGGGTCAAATCAGCATTTAAAATACCTTAAAAGTTGTGACAATCCTGTGGTTTTACAAAGTGTGATGTGAGTTTGACAGAGGCTGATATGAGAATTGTTACCGCCAGTTGACTGCTTTGCTGTTGGGCCCAGAACACTCTGCTGCTTAACCTACAGATCTTATTTCTTTTTAAACCAGTTTTATTTTCTCCTGCTCTTAATCATTATATTTTTATTACAGCTGCCTTCATTTTTAATGCAGCGTTAATACCATACCATACAATACCGTTAATACAATTGTTTGAGATACAGAGCTAATTTATTTTTGAGGATTCTCGGGTCATGCTAGCAGTGCTACTAACTTTCTTAAAAACTGCAGTTTTACAAAAGACAGGGCAGCAGGATAAATTTTCTGCAGGAAATGGAAAGTGACAGCTAATTTACACTGTATAGCTTATGGGGATTTACATAAAGTCACCATAAACTGTATTTACCTGTGTTAATCTCCTGAAGACTTACTAACCTGCATTTTGGCCTCTGAATAGGGCCTCGTGTACATTAATATAATTAAGTTATATAAAATGGCCCACATTACATTAACTGAGCAGGTGTAAAAATAGCCCAAGTCATGATCCCTCAAAGCAGTTTAGTGGCACACGGCCAGGTGAATTACAGTCAGAGACAATTTAAGTAACACAGTATAAAGTACATTATGACCTGTACTGGCAATGAGGTTATGGATGGATGGATGGACAGAATAAACAATCTAACCACACGTTCTTATAGAAGCTACCTTGCTTAGCCTGGAAAAAACACTGTTATATATGTATACTCAGAAATAAAGGTTAAGTAATGAAGAAGATGGGTCGATTAAATATACTGCATATTATTTTTGACTCCTTTCCAAACGTGACATTGTTCTCCTACCTCTATACCACACAAATGTCGATTACGTTTTGTTGTATTCTGTAAATGCTTTATCATAGGAAGGAATCTGGAAAAAAAACGTATTTCTTAATTGGTTGGCATAAGCTCTGTGACGTCAGACAGATGTCAGCATGGCATTTTAAATGTGGAAAAATGAGCATGACAGGAAACCACAAGAACCTTTTTTGATCCTCTATACAGGGCTGCCAACTTTGGTCAGCTGGTTGGAGTGAGATTTTCAATTCGAGACAAGTCTGCACACACAAGCATCTACATGTACCTAAGGGTTTTATTACCTTGTAAATCGTCTGTAGGGTTTGCAGACTGCCCCAACGCTTCTAATGTGGCTAACTTTAGGTTTATAATGGAATAATACCATAAGACCAAATCTTGCCATAAGATTTCACACGTGAGCATTAGAGTTGGAAAATGTGAGAGTTGGCAACCCTTTCTATAATGTTAGGAAGTGGTAAACAGGCCTAATGCATGCTTCACTGTGCCTTTGGTATGAGATCCGCTCCGGTGTTTCGAGTTCAAAACATAGGCTACGTGAGGAGAATAAGAAACTAAACACTATGTAAAAATACAGGCAGCATGTGCGTGTCTTCAGTAGCACCAGGGTGCATTTCAGTGCAGTAAAAGCCCCAAATCCCGACCGCGCCTGGCGACATAAGCGGACTTTTGAAAACAGAAGCGGACTTCTTGGCGTCATGTTAAAATACTAGCACGAACAGAAAAGCCACCCCTGCGGCACGCCTCGCTCCGGTGAGTGTCGTGTGCACCGTCGATATCACATGCCTCCGCACGCTGGAGCTCTGGCATTCATGACCTCGAGACGTCGGTCAGCTGGTGAGCGAGTCGGCGTGTGACGCTCCGTAAGGATATAGACGTTAACGCATGCGCAGCAGTATTAGCCACGTTGCGTGGCGTCTCGGGTGTGCTGGGGGGTGAAGTTGTGTGTGTCGTCCCGTAGGTTAATCATGCAAATAGTTATTTTTATACTTTCTGTATCATACGGGACAGTCGGACTCTGCACATGTTACTTTACCTTTGGCCAAGTCTTCTGTTTTAACAGAGCACGCGCCGTTAACATTTAGCTCTGTTTTTAATGACAATTGGATACCCAGGTAGTCCAAAAACATGCAGTTAGGGTAATTGGCAAGTTAGTCGTATTGTACGTATTGTGTGAGTGCATGTGTCCTGCAAGTTGTTTCATATTTTTATTATCGATTCTGGTTTTGAGATGCACTGTCCAGGTACAAGTTTTGTACCTGTTAAAAAACTGACTTAATATCGGGTTCAGAAGGTGGATTATTCGCTTCAATCAGGAAAGATGATGAAACGGGGATAAACGGCAGAATCAGAGGTCACAAACGGGTGCTCTGCTGGATTTGATTTCTGCTGTGATGTGTTCTACTCATTAGACCACGTCACATAACCTCTGTTTGAATAGTTTTTGTGGCACCCGTACCTGCTCCCCACTTTCCTTTTCCATGATTCTACAGACTCTGCCAAATTTCGCAGGTTGAGGCACGGGCCGATTTTGTCCTGTTACCCTGTTTGTGCAGTCTGTAGTGCTGTTGCCAGGGATACAAGCACTTCCTGGAAAACCTCATAGGTCATTTAACAGAATGCCAAGGGTGTTCGTGTACTTTGCTCTCATGAGCAAGCTGTTTGTGAGGACAGTTATCAAACCATAAGCCTGTATATTTCGACATATAGTCATGGCTGCGCCTTTACACTTACACATTAAATTGATGTACATATACGATGCTCCCCAGCATACTTATATAATTAATCACTGTTTGTGTGCCATGGCTGATCTGGTAACTGGAATTCAATTAGGGTGCCTCATCATTTCTGTAATAATATATGCTGTAAAACATGACGAGGAGTTTTTTAAAAAAAAATATGTCGTTTTATTTTCCTCTGTGTTTTATGGTTAGATAATCACCTTGTTTTCTAGGCTATTCAGGGGTTATTGGAAGAATAATGTACATTGCTACTCTTGTAGCCCTGGATACCATTTCTTGTGTACTGATGGAAAAACATGCAATGTATTTTTCAGTTATTTTCTATATTATGTAGCAGTAGTCCATTTTTTCAGTGTTGCATGAATCTGGCTCGGTAATTCCCTGTTGGAAACCATTGTAACAAGATGTATTGAACAGCTTTAAACTATTTTTATATGTCTGCGTTTGACTGCTTTTATGGTTTTTATAGCAGGTCTGCACTTGAAAATGTCATGAAACTGCTGCATGTTATTTCTACTAACAGTGATAAGATCGTTTGTCTCATTTTTATTGGCTATTAGAAAAGGACAGCACAGTCAAGCCTGCTGATTGGTCAGGGCAGCACCCCTGCCCCTACATATGCTCAAATGGAGACACAGAAGGGAGTCATTTCAGGTCTAAGTGTAATATACTGCTGTGCTGTGAACATTGTGCCTAACAGCCTCCTTTAACTCGGACCACAGTTACGATTTACCACATCCTGTTGCCTTTGGCTGTCTCATGTAATGAGAATCGACATCTTTATAGCCCACACCCTCAAAGTCAAAGGGGGCGGTGTGTTGTTCAGCGGGGTTTGGACTCTGTGCCTGTGATCGGAAGGTTACTGATTTGAGTCCCAAGGCCAGCAGACTGAAGATGCCATTGGGCCCCTGAGCAAGACCCTTAACCCCCAGCTCCACATGCGCTGCATGCTAGCTGACCCTGCACTGTGACCCCCAAGCTTGCTTTCATCTGTATATGTGTCTTTGTTTCACGTTGGAGAACAAGATGGGATAGGTGAAAAGAAAATTTCCCCATGCGAATGAAGTATTACTGTTCTATATACATAAAATGCATCAAAGCTTAAGATTTAAGAGAAAAAGAATTTGCTTGAAAACTAGCTCAGCAGGATTTAAAATCTGTCTCATAATCCAGCACAAGGGGGCTGAGGGTGCCCGAGCACCTGCCCCTTTTCCCTGAATGATTGAAAGTGCGCTCCTCGGTATGTACCTGCATGGAACTGCCCGTATTTATTTCGATAACAGGCGATCATGCCAAATTAACCGACCCCCCCGTCGGCAAAATTACCCGAAGCCACGCCCTCCATTTGGCAAATTTTTCCAAAGCCACGCCCCCATTCCTGCATCTGCCCCTCAAAAAGTCTGTGCTCAGCATTGGCCATAATTATGGCGGCTTAATAATTAATGTTGCGCCTGTAGTAGCCGCTTTCTCCATGTGTCCATGTTGTCAGCATGTTTTTGCGAGTGGTTCCAGCTTCCATATAAAATCTACACGCACTTTTAAATAGCTTTATGACCCAGGTCACCAAACTGAATGAGTTGTCAACTGACTTTCTGTTAAAATAAAAGCGTCTAAAACACGATCCAACGGGCGCGGCTGGAAGAAAGCCAGCGCGGACGGTTTTAAGTGGAATAACTCACAGGGCGCGCGAACGAGACTGACAAATATGTGAGTGTGTTCAGCATTTCTTTAACTGATCCGCGGTAAAATAGGACTCGCGGTTAGGGTCAGTGAATAAAGTCGGGTGTGCTAATATTCAGAATGGCATCGATCATCCGTGAAGCGCTTCTATTAGCTATACCCTTGAGGACTGCGTGCTGGGGCTGAACGGAGAGTGTATTGAAATCAAAATAAAACATATTTAATTAAATTTAAAAAACGGTTCTGATTAGCACCATTAAACCTTATCAGGCATAAAACCGAAATTGAAAAAATTATTAAAAGGATCAGAATTAACTGAAATGTTGTAAGCAAGGCATGGTGTGCTGCTCCAATGGTGGCTGTATAGCATCACATCTTCAGGCTTGGACATTTGATTCCAGCCCCTAGGTCTTGAAATGTTATCACAAGCGTTTTAGAAGGTTTCCTCCTGCAGGCCAAAAATGTGAATGAGGTGAACTGGTGCCTCCAAATTGAAGAGCAAAGTTCCAAAACTCACTCACTCACTTTGTTGTTGTTGAGATGAGACTGCCAATGACCCAATGTCATCATTTGTTACAGTATGAGGAATCAAAATCACATAATACAATGAAGAATATTCGTTTAATTTCCACAACTCATTTGAAGTCCCCGGAAAATGTATCCTGTGAACTGAGTGAGTTTTGGAAATTTACTCTTGATTTGGTCATTGTGAGTGTGTGTTCATAGGTTATGATGGACTGGCGTTTCATCCAGTGTGCTCCCTGCCATGTGCCCTGCATTCTGGGATAGGCTCCAGGCTCACCAAGACCTTGTACTGGATAAGCAATATAGAAAAATAAATGGATGTAGGCAAGGCATATCCCATAAAACCACCCACCTTCTCTTGGCTGTTAGGCCTTTTTCATTGTCTCCAGCACAACCAGCATTTCTTCTGCATTCCTCTGCATTCCAAACCAACAAAGCACATTCCTGAGCATTTCTGCGAGATGTCCACTTCACCACGGCGACAAGGGTCACCACACATGTCTCTGAGTCACTGGTCATTATTTCCAGTACTCTAAAAATGGCAAAGCAACTGATTTTATCACATTCTTTTATTGAATCCACCTTTTTTTAAAGAAGAAAAAAGAAATAGCCCGTAGATAAGATTCCGCATCTATGAACTCAGAAATCAGTTCACAAGGACATCCAGATGCCATCAATGGGGAATTGCACTGGCAAGAGTTAGGTAGGATTTCGACGTTTTGTGAAAATCAATTGCTGCCGTTCTGAGTCCCTTGCACGGTTGTGGCATGCTTTATCTAGAGCCAAGAATGGGACTGTTGCTCTTATCATAAGCCTCTTAACAGGCCCTTTCTGATTAAATGATGTGTTAATTAAAGACCTCATCTGGCACCTCTTGTCTCTGCAATTCTACCTTCCTGTGAGAGAACATGAGTGGGTTGAACCACTCTGTTGAATTGACTCCATTCATTTGGCAGACAATATATGGAAAATGTTTGGATGACACTCGTCTTGTGTGCTTAATTAAGGAATGATTGTTCACCGTTTCATGCTTTACTTATAAAGGTCTTTATGGAATAAAAGTACTTGAACAAGAGCTGGTAATTGTTCTGAATGTCTTTATATGGAATGCAGGAGGTTTATAGCAGTGGGTAGGTAAGATCTAATGTTATTCATTTGTGTATTCCTTTGCATTTTATTCATTTAACAGGCACTTTCATGCAAAGTGACATACATTTTTGAGAAAACAAGATGAGATAGTCCCTGGAGTATTGACAGTTAAGGGTCTTGCTTAAAGGCCCAACAGTGAAATCATTTTGTTAACCATGGGATTTCAACCAGCAAGTCTCTGATCAAAAGCACACTAGCCTAGCCCACCGTGCTTAGGAGCTGTGGGACTGTTACTAGCAAAGGTATAACTATGGGGAAATAAAGTCAAAGACTCCAGAACCTGCTTTTAATCCAGGATTCTAGAAGACAAAAAGTTAGGTGGCTGTGTTGTTCATGGTCTTGCTGGGTTCTGGGAGTGGTTCAGGCAGTCTCTCTGGTTAACTATGCAGCAACCCACATCTTTTATCCTTGTGGCACGTTCCTCTGACATTTCCTGCCAGTGGATCTGTGGTTCCGCCTAGGGGCACAGGGACCGACCTCATTACAACGACACCATTCATTAGGTCTACCATCCCCCCTTCAGCTCCTCTGAATGTGAGCACCAAAGAACAGCAGAACAAAAACAAAGGTCATGGCCTCGGGACGTGGCCAGCTGCGCCAAGACTTTGCTGTCTCCATCCAAGCTTCTTTTAGTGGTTTATTTGCATATATTCTTTCTTTGGGCCAATCGGAACCCAGTGTGCACTTGCTGGTGGAACGATGCCCAACCCTTGCATGGGATTGGGAAATTCTACGACAAACAGATCCAGAAGTCTGTTTTCTTCCAGGGAACAATTAATTGAGCAATTAGCTGGTGTTGTGCTTTGCTAATGCACTCGAGTGCAGTGTATGTGATGGTAGAGGCTTGCCTGGTACAGACTGTTCGAATTGTATCAGAGGTCATGGGTCAATAAATGTTAATGAATGACAGTGGTCTTCAACCTTATTTACAGTGACAGCTACTTCTACAAATAATAATGTGGGGAGTTACGTGTTTTATATTATCAGATTTAAATTAGGTGGGGCGGTATTGTAAAAATTGTCTACCGGGGAAGTAGTAGTGTTGGCACTAAATCTTGTAAGCTGGTCACTTTAGGGGCGCAGGGGTGGAGCTAGGAACATATTTTGTCTCATATGGGGGGTCCATGAGATCTTCAAACACTGCTGTTATCCATGAACAAGAGAATGGAATCTGCTGCTAAATTGTTTTGAACTGGTTCAGGTCAGGGTTCTGGATAGTCTGTTATCATTAAGTACATTTACTATGTAATCATTGATTGCCTGTAGTATATCAACAACCACTGCAAACTGTAACAGCTGGAAACAGGTATTTGAAAGCGCTCCACTTGCGGTCAGAACATTGGTTCGGAATAATTCTGTTTTTCAAAAACAGGATAGAACATAGGCTTAATTTTCCATTTATTGTAGACTACAAAAACAACCGTTACAATGTTGTCATTGTAAGTGATGATGACATTCAGCATGCTCTGTTCATTTATTCCTCCCCCCTATTGTTAGCTGGGTTTCGCCATTGTTGCTAATGACAACACGCATCTCGCGTAGCTACGGAGATGCTTCCGGAATGTAAACAAGCAATCAGAAATGGGCTTTGGGAAATGATGGGGTTCACTCATGCGTGATGTGGCTCTTTGACACATACACATGCCTGCAGGTCCCCAGTGACACCAAGGTGGCATCGCCTCAGAACTTGCTTGCTGCTCTCATCATCTAGGCCAGATATTGACATGGCAGCCTCCAGTATGCTCATTCATGGCAGGTGATGGAGGGGCAGCTAGCTCTGTATCCCGGCCTTCTCCCATCATGTGGTTATTTATGATTATTGTCTATGTTTAATGTCTAATGCCGTCTTTTATATATATGTTTCTTGTGTTAACAAAGCACTATTAGACATTGTACTGAATATAACTTTGTGCGTGAAAAATAAAACTTTTACTTGATTTTTCACACTTCAGACTTAGGACACAGATCTATTCTGAAATCAAAGAATGTGTGGGTGTGTAGCTTAAGCAGGGATGCATTAAACCAGGGGAATTTTTAGCTATTGAGAAGGTCAGGGGCTAAGTCAAGTTTACCTGGAGCTTGACTTTTTTTCGTTTTGAAGGAAGATTGGCATCAGGAATAAAATATTCGGGGGTAGGCTTAAAATACTCAGGGCTATAGTCCTAAGTGATCGGACCTGACAAAGCCCATACATTTAACCAAATTGTTATTCATTCACTGATTGATAACACGGAATTGACACTAACCTCATCGATCTGCTGATTGATCGATCGGTTGACTGATTGAGGAATGTTGCAGAATTAGTCTGGTAAATGGAGATTCATTCAGTGTAACTAGCTGTCCAATAGCACTGTCTATAGCCTTTATGTGGCCTGATGTTGGGCATTTTTCTTGTTATTTTCTGCCTTGTTTGTTTCTGATTAGATGCAGAAACTCCCTTTTCTGCTTCTTGGGGCTGGTTATTATTTACTCCCTCCATTCTATCCTGAAAAAAATCCCAGCCTGTCTGGTTCAAGCCTCAAACTCAGCTGTCTACATGTATGCCTTACTGGGAATATATTGCAAATAAAACAGCCACAAGTCTTTTAGACTGCAGAAGAGCACCGGACTTTGCAGATTTTTTTTACATTTATAAGTAAATGTATATTTATGGACGCCTTTTCAAATTGCGTGTCCCTGGAGAATCAGAGCATTGGGTTAGGAGACTCTCAGGAACTTCTCAGTGTGACTTACCTACAGATGGTTTGTGTGGGAGGAACCGGCTGGTTTTCTGAACATGGTAGGATCATGCATCTCGTTTAGAAACTTGCAGTTCTTGATATAAATACCTGCTATTATGAGTCTGTATTATATTATTTTTCTTACAGCTCTGCTAGTGCCATAATTGGCTGTTATCCTTGAAGCAAGCTACAGGGTAAGCTTCTGTGGAGTCTTTACTGGAGGTGAAGTTATTCCATTAGTGGTGAGAGAAATGGGGCCCTCAACTACAAGATAAGGCAGGACCAGAATGGGCCGCTGCTCACTGGCTGGTTTAACCCTCTTGCCTTTAGTTGCTTACTTAGTTACCTTCAGCATAAACCAGGCCACAATTGACAATGCACTGTTAACCCCTTACCACTCTTGTTTTACCCTAAATTCACCGTAGTGCAGAGGTCTGTCAAATATGAACTAATGCCTTCTTCAAATTAATAAGCATTTTTTTTTGTAAAACATGAAAATGTGAGTCCATTTAATGGCATGTGTAGTTGGGCAGATGTTGCTGATGCCCCCCTGACCAGCATGCCAACATGGGGCAGAGGATCCCTGGCAGGACCTGTTCCACTAGAAGGCATCTCGTGAATTAGACAAATACTTAACTGTCCCACATTATAATTGAGCCATCTTCAGAGAAGGATCTGGAAATAGACGGGTTTGATGGAATGTTAAGGGTGGACATAATTTTAAGATGCTAAGTTGATTTTATTCCTTCTAAGCTTCATAGTCGTGATTTTAGATTTTCTTAAAGCATTTTGATTTGGTGCCATATTTTTGCATTTTACATTTCCTCAGTAAGGCTAAATATTTTGGCCTGGTTTTGAATACATATGGCACGAATTGTGATTTCGTGAAGGTGAATTTGAAGTACGCTGCCTCCAGTTTTCTTTTCCGTAGGCTTTAGTTGTAAATGTTGGATTCAAGTAACTGTAGAAGTAAACAAAATTAAAATGAAGCCTCATTGTGTGTGTATGTGGGTGAGTACCCTGTGACAGACTGGCATTCCATCCAGGGTGTCCCCTGCCTCGTACCCTGTGATGGGCTGACATCCCATCCAGGGTGTCCCCTGCCTCGTGCCCTGTGACGGGCTGACACCCCATCCAGGGTGTCCCCTGCCTCCTGCCCTGTGACGGGTTGACACCCCTTCCAGGGTGTCCCCTGCCTCCTGCCCTATGCTGCCTGGGATAGGTTCCATGCTCACTTTGACCCTGCATCGGTTAAGCATTATGGGACATGAATAAATGGATGGAAAATGGATCCTGAATAAATATTTTGTTCTTTATAACACAAATGCAGCATTTACATTTCAAAACAATGACAAAAGCACCTGACAGTTCTGACTGAATGAGGACGATATCACGGTATTGCATGTAGTTGCTAGGCGGCTTTCAGATCTATGCCTTGTGTGGATACCCTTACACTATTTACCCAGGCGATTTTTGGGTCGGGAAACTTGTGACGATGGCACAAAGTGGATCCCCTGCTGGCTCTGTAATCAGCAACCTTCGGATATAATGCCATATGTTTTACACAATTAGATGCCGTTTTAAATGCAGAACATCTGTGTTTCACCATGTGACGGCCTCAAATGAAGGCAGTATTTTTCACTGCCCTGTGAAATTCTGAAAGCATGCATACACATATTATTTGTGTATCTCTCAAAAAAATCAACACACACAAAGTTAGCTGGTGCTAAAAATATATGTTTATTTGACATTGTTCGTGTTTTTTATCTTCAAATACAGTTATTTAATCATTTAATGACATTTAAAAATGACAGAACTTAATTCCAGATCACAACGTCTTTACCTGTTAATTGGTATCGTGATCATAATGTGATCATGTGATAATTACATACTGCATACACAAAACAAACTTATTGTTTTGTAAAGAAAGCAGAATAGTTTGCATTTTTTTGATGGCTTCCACAGGATTATTATAATGATATCATTGTATATTTAGTAGGCAGCTTTGAGGTCTTGTTCAGCTTGGACAGGTAACATGGCAGATAAGATGAGTAGCTTGGCTTAGTTTGGGTGCCCTGACTGTATGGTGGAAGTGTCCGACCCTCCATAATCTTTTCCTCATCTGTCCAGAGGTGTCCATCCAATAGGAAACCATCTCACTGGCCCTGTCCCTGGCTCGACTCTGCATTTAGGGACAAGGGACACACTTGTTCGCTATCTTGATTATCCTGGTCAGGGTCACAGTGAGAAGAGACATCGCCCCTTCATTATATGCTTCAGAACTGACAGGCACAGAATCACCGGAGTCGCTAAGGGAACGAGTCGTGGGCACAGTGATGATCCCTGACTTTTGTTACAAGCTTGTGACAGAATGAATGTGACATTATGGGAGTCCTAACGATGCAGTGCATCGGTACCATTTCCAAATTGTATATCCCAGCCAAATGCACAGGCGGTCACTTGCATACTGGTGTGGAAATGGAAACAAAGGGTCTTTCTATCTTGGATTAAATTGGCACTTTGTCAGGGTGCGGATATGTGTGTTATGTGACACGTCGTACGAGATTTTCCACACTTCTGCATTTTAATGCTAAACGTCTCCACTGATGCATTTCGTTGTTTACACTCGTTCTGTTGCTTCCAGATTTTTAAGTCATGCATCAAATTACAGCCGGCACTGGATATTCAGGTATTCTTGGGAAGGTTAATGAGTTTATTTATAAATTAGAGATGCAGAGTATTCTTGTTCCTCCTGCAACCCAAAGCCATGTGGTGAGGTGAATTAGGGTCTCTGAGAATACAATGACCTGGCATCCTGTCCAGGATGTCCCCTGCCTTGTACTCTGTGTTCCAGTCATCCAGGGTCTCTGCAGCTTTCTATTGGATGAGCGGTTGGGGAATGAATGGATGGATTGATGGATTGATGGAAGGGAGATTTCCTGGGAAGAATTGCATTAGGTATCTTCCGACAGGGTTCATGAAATAGAACTGATTAAGTGACCACTATTTCATCATCAAAGTTATGACTAGTTCTGATTGAACCCTTGAACCATTCTTCTAAGTCCTCTCAGCCCTGAAAGCAACTGTTCTCATGACAGTCTCTCCAGTGAAGCCTTTTCAGTCCATTATAGTGCTTGAATTCTATACTTAAATTATTGAGCAAGCTTGAGAGCGAGTTATGAATCTGTGTGAAGCCAAGCTCCAAGAATCTCGACGTGTCCCTAGAGAAGGCAGTATGCATTCAATCCTTCACATGGCCTGAAACATACGTGCCATCTAGACAAGAGGGGAGGAAAGGAGGGACCTCAAAACCGGTTTCAAGAAAAGCTGTCTGAAGTTATATGATGTCTAAGTTCACTTGGGCCTGATATTGGTTATGTGATCCAACTACGAGACAAAAGTAACGGGTGCTGAGACATCGGACGTGGCGAAGCATGAAGACAGCATTCACATTGAAAGCTACCCCCAGTGCTCCTTCTGGGGTAACCCAACTGTGAGCAATTCATACAGGGTGACTAAATTTATCATTACAGTAAGCCAACGATATGTATTGAATCAGAGAATGATTGGGAAGGGGGCACTCCGGGGCCAATCAGCTTTCTGCTGCCTCATGTAGTCCTGCCCCCATATACCCCCCTGGTCAGAGGTTACTCCCCTCGATTCCCAGTGCACCTCTCAACCACACAGGCCCATCAAAAGGGAAACACCTTCAGAAATTCTCACTAGCATTTTACTCTAAATGTGCAATCCTCCATTTCCAGGAGTAAGCCCCATTTCAATTTTCTTGTTGGTTATGCACTAAGTCTCATCTTCATGTCTTAGGAAAGACAACAGGGTTTTTCCCCGTCATGAACATACATAAGACGGTTTTCTCACTGATTGTTTTTCTCACCCATTTCAGATTAATTAAATGCTGGTCTCTCAATGCACAGATGGTTACACTTTACTTAAAATATTTGACCTTTAAACCCACACTAATTTAAAAAATCCGATCTGACGCACTCCAGATGCAGCGCCCTCTCCAGAGAGGAATGTAGTACAACGAATGATTTAACTTAACGTTCGCTTCATATTTTCTCTTTAATGACCATGTTCCTTGTTCTCAATCAGGTCTCTCTTGCCCCCCTCTCCTCACGTTTGCCTCAAAGAAATTAAGCTCATCATGTGAACATTGTAGCTATTGTCTACATCGTGAATGAGAATGCACTAAATGAACTTAAAAGATCCATTTAAAAATGGCCAAGCTCTTCAGTTGATGCTAAGAGATGAGGATGGCTTGGTGTGACACATGTTTCACTGCTTCTTGTGTCGCTTCTTTTATGCTTGATACCAAAAATGCCAAACATACAGGACATGCAAGTGATTAGCCTGACAGATACGTGTACGGTCACGATACTTTCTTCTGATGTGCTGCTTGCATTTTTAATGCTGTGCTTCTGAAGGCCCATTATGGGAAGATGCATTAAGTAACTCTACGTAATGGTTTAATATTTCCAGAGCCCCCAACCCACGACCCCTTGATTAGCTTTAGCAAATGTGTCTGTTGTGTTTTTCTTCTCAGATTCTGCGAGTGTGTGCCGTGCTCTGTGGCAGTCGGTATTGCATTTTGTTTTACCTCTGTTCGTGTCAGTCGCCTGTTGTAGACATGGTTTTTGCTTCTGGCTCGAATAGAGATATGCTGCAGTGACTTTTTTGATTAGATTTCACCAGAGGGCAGGGACAAGCTGGAGGTGAAGGGCCTGCAGCCAGCGCACCTGCTACCGGCTCTCCTGGGAGTCAGACCCTCTGGGTGCATGATTCACATGGATTCCAGTTGCGGCCAGTGTGAATAAAGGCTAATGATTGGAGAAGGAGAGCAGTCACTTTGTAAAGAACCCAGATACCCAAACTGCTACTTTTTTGTGGGAAATAACACAGTGTTGGTGTCAGTGATAGTGGGGTGGGGCAGTGTGACGTTAATACTGAGAGTATAAATATATATACATTGAAAACTTGGAATTGGAAGCCTTGGAAAGCTTGCTGAAGACATATACATTGTCTACATTGTCTATAAGCAAAGGTAGTATTTTATGGGCAGAGACAAAAAACAGTGGTGTAGGCTTCAAAAGTGATGACAGCTAGTCTCACAATGGAAGTAGCATTGTTTTTTAACAATGGAAATTGAACTTGAATTAAGTTTAAAATAATTAACATTGCTTTGCCAAATTGCCTGTAGGTGTGCATGTGTGTGTGTATAGTGTGTGAGTGTGCCCTGCGATGGGTTGGCACTCCATCCTGGGTTGTTCCCTGCCTTGCGCCCGCAGCCTCCGGGACAGGCTCCGGAACCCCGTGACCCCGAATGGGATAAGCAGATACAGAAAATGGATGGATGGATGGATAATTAACATTGTTGTTATTATTATTATTTAAAACAATAATTATAATAAATCTGATTCAATATTAAATTTTTACAATATAATGACTATATTTTAAAATCATATACTGTATAAATACTTTGAACACAGAGTTGTAATATATTGAATATAACATAATTTATTAGTTATGATTTGTTTATATTTATTTATTGATATGATTTGTATTCAGATGCATCATCAAACATTTGATTTACTCATTGCATTGTGAATTTGAGTGGTGGTGTTGCCTAATGCAGCCGCTGAACTGTGACGCTGAGATTTGACAAATGGTTCTAAGTCTGACACAGCTAAGAAGGGCAAAGGGCTCGCTCCATGTCAGTTCTCCTGCCAGCGAGGAGTCGATATTTACTGACCTGTCGCTCAATACATTGGGATATTATAGACCTCATGAAAATACACATAGTAACACTTAAGTTTAATGTCTGCTCCTTAAATATTAATAAACTGTTACTAACCATTTGATAATATTTTACAAGATGGAAAGATTCATTCACAAACAAATTTAGAAGTTTATTACAATTATATCTTGCTCCTGGTATTTGTAAAACAGCCCGTAAATGACTTGCAAATATAAAACAATGGGTTAGTAAGCATACTGAGAAATGAGATATAATTGCGCATTTACAAGCCCATCCATCCATCTTCTGAGACCGCTTGTCTTATTCAGGGTTGCAGGGGGTCTGGAGCCTATCCCCACAAGACAGGGAACATCCCAGGATGTGGCACCAGTCTATCTCAGGTCACAGGCACACACGCATTTACAAACTCTTTAGTAAAAGGTAGGAGTAAGATATTTATGTTAATGGATCTATTTCTTTACTAATATAATATTAAATGCTTAATGACAGTTTATTGATAGTTAAGGAGCATCGTAGTGTGAAAAAAATGTTGTAATACAGTCTGAATCACATTTATCCTATAATTTTCTTTGTGTCTGTTCATAAAATTTGTTTAACTAGTAATACGTCAGCTAATGTACATTATCTTGTTGCAGAAAGAATGTAAAAAAAGCTTCCTTTTTGTGTCCTGAATTTCTATTTACGTGTTTGAAGTTATTAACATTCCTCGCCAAGGGGAAAGTGGGGCGGAGACATAACAGCTAGCTGCAGCAAATTAATGCGCGCCAATCTGCCGCTGCATCACACTCCGCACGCTCCCGTTCCATCCCCGGCGCCTGCCCACTTCCGTCCGCTTGGGCTTTACTCACTGAGACACCTGCCTGGCCCAGATCAAGATATTAAGGTCACGCTCTCTGTGATGGGGGGGTGTCACATGCTAATCACAAATGACTGGCACAAAGAATGTTAACAAGGAAAATTAGCAACATGCTAAGAAATTAATTATAATTTAAAGATAATATTTCTTAATGACATTAATTACAATAAATGTGTTGAGGTGCTTGATTTTTTTTATTTGTATTTTCTGAATGAAGCGCTGAGTATTATTTTGGTTTGGCAGCTTTTTAAAATGAATTTATGGTGATCCAATGTCATCATATGTCACTGTAGATTAAGTAATTTCCTAACAAATTCAATAGCTATTTGGATTTCATTGATGGAGAAGGGTCAGCAAACCACCCAACAGTAAGCTAATGAATGATATTGTAGCAGAAATTTATAGTTCGGTTTCTATGTTTGCCTTTTTACTCTCCTTCAGGACATAGCAGTGTGAGAACACCTTAACGTCTATCTATTGCTTGCTCTCGCTCTCCCCCCCTCCAGTGTGTGCCTCACTGCAGGCTCTAATTATCTTCTCCCCCCGCTGCTCCTTTGAGAGGTCAGCTGGCTGATGCCTTTGGTGCCTGGCCGTCCCCGTCGCACTGCCCTAGAACCGCCCTCGACTCCACGCCCACCGCTGCTACTCTGTCCCTGCCGGTGCCGATGAAGAGATTAGCTACCGTTCTCTCGATGCTCCGCCTTCCCATCCCCTAACATTTATGCAAATACAGGGATGGTACAGGGCGAAAAAAACTTAGGACATCTACCAAAGCTTTCTTACCCTTCTGTGGGTTTTAGTGCTCTTTCGAAAGAATTACATTTTTATAGATGTGTGTGGCTTATATCAGTAGGACAGGATTACTTCAAACTATGACATCACTATCTGGAATCCTTTCAGTGTGGCTTTATCTTGCAGTCTTTAGCCCAATCCCTATTGTTGAGATCGCACTAAATGTCCTGTAATCCCCCCTCACAGAAAACAGTAATGTATAAAAGATGCTGTAATGCTATTGCGTTATTTAATATTGATTTATTTTATGTGAGGGGTTAATTGGGAGTTGTCTAACAAAAAAATTGGGCCATCAACAAAGCTCTTATCTGATCTTCCCTTATCTTGATGGTCTTGAGTTTTTCATCAATGCTGGAGCAGAGCACTCGCAAGGAACGCTGTCCTGAATGTGTACCTCTGTCTCATGTATGCAAAGGAAATCACACTAACACTCTTACTGCTGGATCTGTGGCTGTGCTTACCCCTGTGCCAGTGGGTGGAGGAGGGGGGGCACGTCTCTGAGGGAGCCCAGCACCCAGCAGGCCTTGCCCTGACTGACACGGTCACAATCACCCCTTCAGAGAGGCACCCCAACACTGAGTTGGAGGACTGAGAGATGGTGCCCCCTAATTTCTAGATTTAAATGCCTTATTGGATCATAGAAGTAGAAGATCACCTATGTTAGCTAGGCATTACACTGAAATCATGATAGGGAAGATTCAGCAAGAGGTTAAATCTTCCACAAGTGAGTCAAAATAAAAAAGAAAAATCTGTTTGAGAGTGAAAATACCACAAATGTCCCTATCATTTTTTAATTGATTGTAAAAGGTGTTACAAGACTCTAGCCAGTACCAAACGTTTGTAAGGCTTAATAGGAAAAGATGAGGTTAGTCCATCAGGGCTTCTTCTCCAAGACCACTAAACGCTGGACTGTACCATTACCCAGCTGGTCGGAAGACATTGCACCGCATTTGATGTGCTGATCCATCATGGCAGGAGCAAATACCGTATCCTCCCTTGTGTAGTTTTGTTCTGGAAGAGGGTGAAGCCATGGCAGGTTGCCTCAGGACCTCGTCCCCATGCGGACACTCAAGCCAATCGCTCTAGCGCTCTCATCCGCGGCAGTAGCCTCTTCATGTCGCGTCATTCCCTTCCCCTTTTTGGTACAAAAGAGCCATGCCTCATTAACATTAATGCATGTGCACATCGCTCTCCCAACTCCCTCTGCACTTCTATATATAGGCCTGCAATTTTCTCCAGCTCGAGGATATGAGGGAGGACATTAAGATACAATATAAGATATCTTTGTGGCTTCAGTGCAGCCTTATAGGCCTCCAGAACAGAAAAAAAACAATATAACAACCACAGCACTCGTGCTCTGAACAGCTTTCACTGGCGTTCTCATTTAACCCAATCTTCGGTTGAAAGATGGGCACACTGATTTCAAATTAAACTTTCCTACTCGCCTGCTTTTCAGAGGGAAAACAGATAGTCTTAATTATCCCCCTGCTTTTTCATTGTTTAGCGTTAATTATTGGGACAGCCACTGAGATAGGAGAGCCATCTGTACTGGGACTCGACCTGCTTTTTTAATGATATTATTGTGCATAGTATTGTAGCTTTAATCATGCTACTTTCACACGGGGCATCTAATGCACACTACAGAAATAAACATATTATTTCTTTCTGTTATTAAAGGCATATTATGGTCATTTGTATCACTTTATACATCTAGGTTGTTACTGCCTCCTTTCATGCCTGTTAGCAAAACTCTCAATGGCCATAAAGTGTTTAAGTGGCAAGTCATGTGACAGGCCCCACTAGTATTGTACACTTTGTGGTGATCGATATTCAGTTGAAAGAGAAAATCCGAATTTGTTGTTTTTTCACTCAGACCAAAGAAAATGACCTCTTGCCTGTTTACTTGAGTACAGTGAAATTTTTAGTTCACTGCAGAACGAATATCTCTAAAAATAAAAAAAGATTTTTGTATTTTTTTTTTCCGATTTCTCTTATAGCTCAATGTCACTGTTATTTGGCTTTTAGTAAAGGAGCTCCAGTTCAAGTCCTGCTTATTTTGGACAACGCTTTAGCAGTTAAAAGTTTAGTTGGCGCAACACTCTGGGATCATTACACACATTAGCTAGGTGATTAGGTCTCTCCTCAATTTACCGACAGTCGGAATACCTCATTGTAATAAATGGTAAATATAACACCACAGTGAGGGTGCGTCAGAAGCAAAAGCATAGCCCAGAAGGGCTAAACCGAAACCATCTGAGTACCATCTCAACATGCTCCATCCTTGAAGGCCCGCAGAGATGAATTACCAACTGACGGATGTCCAGAGGCATTTCACTCAGCCCTCAGCACAAAGCCTGGTCTTAAACGCCTAGGCTAGGTCAGGGCATCATGCAGCATCGTATCCAGCCTGTTCCATTTGCATTTCACATCTCGAACTTGCATGAGTAGCTTGGTAAGAAGAAAAATTATTTATGTCCTGTCTTCCCCCCTAATTAATTCACAAATAGTTTGCTATCGATCATCATTTCTTATGCCTGCGGGAAATACTGAACAACAACGAAATATTCAACATTTATCTCCGACCACAGTCAATACCTACCCTTCTGTCCTCCTTTACATTTAATATTTTTAAATTGCCCTTATTTTTGGGCCACACTCTCCACAAATGCTTGTGCCTTCTCACGGCTGACGGTCGCATTATACCCTTGCCTTTGGTCAAACCTTTGATGCGATTAGAGGATTAATCAAACGGGATGGCTTGCGAGTCGTCTCACCTGCCTTCTGCGGACCATCTGTTAGCAGATTGACTGAACAATGGCTGCTGGCGGGAACAATTAGAAATGTCTAAACGTCAGCTCAGGGTAATCGCCTTTGGCGGTGCCATGCTGCAGGAGGCAGACGGGCAAGGTGGGGAGGGGGGGATGGGGGGCTTGTTCGAGGGTGGGAAACGCACGATTGCTGGAGCAACAATCTGTCTGCCCCCGCAGAGTTGCTAGAGACCAGTTATCCACACACTGAAACTTCATTTTGATAAATCCTATCCTGTAGGCTAAATATGTCGAAAATTCTTGTGGCCTTTGTTGTGCTGGTCGTGACAAACATCCTGGTCTCCTGATTCCCTTTTCCTATCCACTTCCCACCTCTTCCAAACAATGTCCTCAGCAACCTAGATTCAACTCAGCTCTGTGGTCACCTAGAGCTAGCCGTCTGGCCATCCTGCAGTACCATAGCCCAGCTATACTCACAGAAGGGCCTGTGTCACCCCCGCCCCCCCACTCCATACCCCTGCCACTGTCATGGCAACTTCCACCATGGAAACGAGCCTGGTGCACCGTATATGAGTGTCACGTAACACATTTCTGCAACTCACTTCCAATTTTTAGAGATTGCAGAACTTTATTCAACTGTTGCTCCAGTTACTTAATTGATCGTCCAATATATGATATTTGCAATTAGCAATTTTTAAAGCATATTTCCAAAAATGCTTGGTATTTCCACAATTTTAGCCACTAGTGTAGATGACAGAACGCCTTACACAGAAAGGCAAAACCAGTAAACCGTGGAGTGATTCTAGGATTTGACCCCAGTAGGGTTGCCGCTTTCAGTCTGAAGGATTTTGGGACTACTCCCCAATGCCATTCACTCTACTATATGGTAATAGACAATAACATTTGCCAAGCAGGGGTATATATATGGCTATAAAATTGGTACAAAATGTGTACAAAAATACAGGATAGATAGCTAAAAATAACACATCATAATAATAAAATAGTAAAATTATTTTACAGGGGGGCTGAGACAAAAATTGAAGCACCCTAAAATAGGGTCTAGAACAGGCCCAGTTCTAGACTGTATCAAATGGGGGGGCAATAAGAGATGTTGGTGGGTCACATCTTTGTCTTTAGTGGGGCATGTGGAGCATTGCCCCCCCCATGCCCCTGCCTAGACTCACCTATGATTCAGACCTGAGTCACACAGAGAACATGTGAACTCCACAAACAGAGCCATGGTGGAGACCCAAACCCTGGTCCCAGAGGTATGAGGAAACAGTGCTTACCACTGCACAACCATGCCACCTCTGTACCTTTCCATAACTAAGTACTTAGCATAAGATCACAGTGAATCTGGAGCCTATCCCAAGAAGCACAGGTCACATGGTAGCATGCACCCGTGATGGGATGCCGGTCCATCACAGGGCATACAAGCACATACAGTTCAAAAGCACCAAGTCATAAAAACATCCTGTTTTTGGACTGCTGGAGGAAACTGGAGTACCTGGAGGAAAGCTGTGCAAATATGGGGAGAACATCACACACGGAACCAGGGACAGGATTCAAACTCCCATCCATGGAAGTATGAGGCCACCACACTGCCCCAAATATAGATTCATTTTTCTATCTGATGTACGAACTAGGATCTAGTTAAAAACTAATATTAAAGAACCATGTCCTCTGTCCATAAACATTGTGTTGCTTTCATAACAAAAGTAGTAAGAAAGCAGGCCACTTCAAAAAGGCAAGGTATTGTTCCTTCCCCCTGCTCAGAGGACCTTAATCCCAAACAGCTCTCTGCATTCCTTCCTTATCATTGTCGAATCTGCCCATTTCAGCTCTAATGAGCTCTAGTCCCCTCTGCTTTAGACCTACTTTCTTCAAGCATCTATTTCATGAAATGTGATAGCGGTTCAGTTTAAATCAAATCATATAGACGATTGCTCACTTCTGATTGGTTGTCGTTGTTCACTCTGTCAGTTCCCCCTTCAGATTTCTCCTTCTTCTTCTTCTTCTACTTGACTTGTGTTAGAGTGTGATTATGTAGGTTAGTGTACTGGACTTGTGAGTGGAAGGTTGTGGGTTCAAATCCTGTGGTTGGCAATGGTATTTTACCCCTGATTGCTCCAGGAACTGTCTGACCCTGCTTAATTAAAAATGTTACATTGGATAAAAGCATTTACTAAATAGACAAAATGTAAATGGCTCACTTATTCTCAGTAAACAATACCTTGTTTTCAGCCTAGTATACATACCTTTTGTCCATCATTGCTCAAAGATAAATACTGAATGCAATTGTATACTTTTTGTTCCCAGTTGACTAAGTGATCTTGAGCTTGTTTGCCTTTTAATGGCCGAACGCATCTTTTCTGTATGAGTCATGCCTCTAACAGTATAAACAATTGCTTATACATGTTAGTCTGTAATGTGCATTACCTTCTGAAGTCTCTCTTGGGATTTTAAAAGGCTGTACTTGTTTCTGAGTTTCTCTCTCTGCCCTTTTTTCACTCGTCAAATGGGCTGCCCACGAGGCTTCGGAAAATAACAGAAACCACTAAGTTCAAAGTATAAAAGCAGCTCTCTCAGCTTAAGCTGGGTCCATTTTTTTTGTTTTTGCAACATGAATTTAGGCTACACCTTATTGCACTAATGAACACATCTTCAGGAACTACTTATCATAGGTTCTGACAGCGATGTGTGAGAACTTTTCAAGGCGCAGGTGCTTGAAGAAGGTGTGGCCGGGGGGGTGGGGGTTCCCTTCGGTAAATTTTCATGATTTGAAGGTCCCCCTCAGTACATTTTCGAGATCGGGGTGGGTTGCAGGTGATCATCTGTTATCGAAAAAGAGCACATGGAACATCAAAAGGGCATTTTCCTTCGTTCAGGCAAAAGGGGCGGCTGCTCAGGCACCCCCACCAATGTGTCTGGGTCCTGATGATCCAAAGTTGTTGATGGAAGCATGGAACAGTGTGTGGCCTCAACGCCAACCCACACACACTCCAGGGACTCTGGGTTTCCCCCTGTGCTCCGAAGACATGCAGAAAGTTAAACTGGCATCTCCAAACCTGCCATACTTTGTGATTTATTGCACTGATTCCTGGGTTAGGCTCTAGATCACATGTGGCTGTTCTGGATAAGTGCTGTGGCTCCGTAGGTTAGGATTCTGCACCTGTGAACAGAAGGCTCCCGGTTGACAGAATGATTTCTCTGTTGGGCCTTTGAGGAAGGCCCTTAATCCCAATTTCCCCTGGGTCTGCTTTCTCAATGGTATGTTGCTTTGGATAAAAAAAGGAAATTAATGCAATAATCTGTTGGGTGATGGTATTATCACATACATGTATACGTGTGCATAACACATAAGCTTGCTTTTATGCCTGTCTATTTCCATATAGTAGACTGAATGGCACTTGAAAGGATTTATCTAGAAGTGGGGTCTCTAACTCCGGTCCTCGAGAGCTACTGTCCGGTAGGTTTTCTATCCTACCTGGTTTCTGAGGAGCCACACCTGACCCTGGTATTTACCTGAGAACAGGTGTGGCTCATCAGAAGCCAGGCAGGATAGAAAACCTACTGGACAGTAGTTCTCCAGGACTAGAGTTGGCGACCCCTGATCTAGAAGAAACAGCAAGTGTATCTGTATGTAAAGATATAAAAAAGAAGAGGTTCTTAATGTTCATTCTTGTTTTCTTGTAGCTGATTGAGTTCACAATTTGAGGGCTGGTATCTTTTTGGTTTGAAACTGAGTAAATAGAACATCACTTTTCAGCTTAAAGGTTTTCCCACTTCCTAACATGAATTTTGTGGTTGTTGTATTGCTCTTCTGTTACCATTATTCTTTCTAGATATTACAGCAGTTTTCTGCCATGACTTGGGCTAAAATAATTTTTAGCATGAATAATATTTTAAAAGACCCCATCTTAAATATTTAATATGTAAAATACAAACCATTTTTTGTGTGTGTTGGGAATTCAATGCATTTTTTTTTCATTTTAAATTTTAATTATTTTTAAATTCTATTATGACTTGGGATTTTATGAAATTGAATGCAATTAACAATAAAGTGATTATCATCTTACACATATATTATAAGATGTAGGGTAAGTTAGACATATCTCATAAATGTAATTTATGCAACAACAATGCAGCGTTAAACATCTTATTTAAACGAGACAAGAAAAAAAAAATCCCAGTTTGCAGTGAAATATTAATGCGAGTTGAACATTGCAGCCTTGCATTCAATCCTGCATTTGTGGTTTGAGGCATCGTGCTCCAGCTGATGTCCGTAGCGATAGTGACCGTGCCTCTGCTCTGTGCATGACATCAGAGAACCTTGTGACCCTGCGGGGCATTGGGCCTGACAGGTTGGCAGAGTGGCGTGGGAGGGGGGCACTTTGATGGGAATAGGAAAGCCGTCGGGTCTCTGGCGCCCCCTGTTTAATATTTATCCGTCCCTGGGAGGCACCTCAGCACCTTGTGGTCACGTGAAACAGACTCCTACTAGCTTATTTATATGGCTACTCATCATTTATTAAAAAGTCAGTCAGTGGGCCAGCTTGTCGGTGTGGGGGGGGGTGGGGGTAGGGCACGGGAAACGGTATGCGGTCCCCGTTTCATCTTCCGGCCCATGAAGCCCCCCCCTCCCCTCCCCGCACAGAAAACAAAGACACAAAGACCGTGGCAGAAAGCCCCCACCCCCCGCTGCCGTCAAGGCATCGCTCCCATTCTGCCAAAAGCAGAACACGATGCCATTGATTTTTTTTTTTAACCCCTGCCCCCCCCAAGGCAGCCACTTGCCATAATAGCCCACATCAAATGCCACACAGTGGTGCTACGCCTCTCTTATTAGTCTGCCTGTCAGGCATCCTCAGGCTCAAACCTGGGTTTCCGCCCGCATCAGAATGCACCCCTCGTGCTGGCCGTCTGATGAAAAACACCGCAATACTTCCTGCGACTTGGACAACGGGCTCCCATTGGTTACACTGTCCCTCCTCTTGCTCAGTGACTCATTAGTCTGATTTTTTTGTGTGTCTTTTATTATTTATTATTTTTATTTTTATAATGCATCTCTTTTAGTGAGATCGCTGCAAAGGTCCAACAAGACACTTTTTATTTTAATTGTAAAACACACGTAGGTCACATCTAGAATTCTCTCTCAAATGCGTTATTCAGTGGTCAGAACGTGATCTTAGTGCTTGTATCAAGCTCTTTGCTCCACCTTCACTCCAAAGCCTGTGAGATTCTTTCCAAAGTGTTTGCAGTTCTTGTCTGTCCAAAAGATGGGTTGTGGTTAAAATCCTCCACAGAGACTTTCTGCAGGATTGGCTGAAGCATGACACAAATTCCCTGGGATCTACCCAGGGCTCCTGGGGGAACGACCGGCAGCTTATCCATTGCTGATAGCGAGTGAGCCAGCTCAGATTTCTGCTGGACTTGATAAAGGAACTCTCCCAATTGGCCTTGGAAAACCCAATTTTATAGGAAACCCTACCAAGGAATCACAGTCACATCATAAACTTGCACTTTATTTGTACACTGTTAGATTTTGTTATCAATGTCAATTGTCCTTTGTCACTGTCTTGTCCTGTATTGCACTGGTATTTGTCCCATATCATACTGCTGTTCTGTCCTATATTTCACTGGTGTTTGCCCTGTATTTCGCTCCTATTTTCACTCCTATTGCACTGCTGTTTGTCCTGTATCTCACTGTTGTTTATCCTGTATTGCACTTCTGTTTGTCTTATTGTCCCCCATTCACCTGTCCCCTCCCCTGCAATTGTCGCATAAGAAATTCACTGTGCTCCTCAGAACATGTGACAATAAACTTTTAAACTTGAAAACTTGTGTATATAAACCCTTTTGTCCAGCACCTGTTGTTGCACTGTGTTTTGCACTCTAAGTACTGTGAAAACCCTCCATGGTCCTGGGGGAACGTCATTTCGTGACATTGTATAACTGTATAACTTGACTTGTGTAATTGGTATCCATTGAGTGCCAGAAACACTGTTAAAAAAACAAATAAAATATTGCCCTGTCTGGTTCTTATGCTAATTAGGTTAAGGGTTGTAACTGCAAGTTGCGGTTCAACTAATTTCACCCATCTTTAGGGGTATAGGCACTCCCCAGCTAAGTTAACAGGTTATGTTTAGTAGCTGAGGAAAAAGCTTCACCTTCTGTCCATCAACAAGGTCCTTAGCATGGGCTGCTTTGGTGGATATCCAGCTGTAAAAACAGATAAGCATGTAAAAGAGCTCAACCGCCGGGAATCAGGTAGTGACACGCTAAAGGTCATGGCCCTTTAACCCCCGAAAGCAGCTGGCTGAGGCTGCTGGAGGGGGATTCCTGCAAGAACCACAAAAAAAGACATTCTGACACTCCACAAAACGCTCTGGTAAAGGACCCAGCTGAAGGAACTCTTTGCTTATAATCACAGGAAGTCTGTCTGCTGCTGAATCTATTATTAGGGGTCAAAGCACGTAGTGCTGGATATTATTATTATTATTATTATTATTATTATTATTATTATGCTGTGCGTCAGGAGCAAAGGTTGTGCTGTTCCTACCTCGGTAGAGGCAAAGGTTTACGTTAGATGGAGTCAGGGGGTGTCTTTGGGTGACACACAAAGTTACTTCATAAGGCAAATCTCCACAACCCACTGAACATGTGTACGAAAGCAACGTTTTTAAGATCGTGATTTGCTGATCATAGGTTATAAGGTAATTAAATTTTCACTTATTTAGCAGATGCTTTTATCCAAAGAGACATACATTTTTCCCCTGAGAAGGCAGGGTCAGAAAATCCCTCAAGCAATTAGGGATAGAGGGCTTTGCTCAGGGGCCCAACAATGAAATCACTCTGCTGACCCTGGGATTTGTTTTGGCCACCTCCTAATCACAAATCCAGCATCCTAACCTGTTGATCCACATACCACCCTCAGAGAAAAGAGTTACACCAGAAACGAATTATGTTTTTATGTTTTGCAAAAAAAAATAAGCCTTCTGGTCCAGTGCTCTCTGTTTGTGATTTTTAATTTGTGGCTAAAAGGCCTAGTCCCAGGGGATCAATTGTCAGTGGAATCTGAGTATCATACACCTCGGGCACCAGCGGCAGTCAAAACAGCAGCTACATCAGCTGTTACGGGCCTTCAAGTCAGCCGACCTGTAAATCATAAGCAATTCATAAACTGTCTAATGATCCATTGGTGACATGCTGCATGGTTAGTAGCTATAGTTTTCGGTCTGTTTGGAACAAATCTGACTGTAAACGATTTTTCCTGGGGACACTTAAAGCCGTTACTCTGTTCGTGTTGCGTACTCAGAAGCTGTGTCACATTTCACATTCTGTTTTTTTTATCAGTTATAGGGCTCAAATCCCCATTGTGATAAAAACCTATTTTCTTGTCCCCCACCCTGTAATTATATCTGTGACTTTTTTCTTTAAAAGAAATGTGTTTTTTTTTCTTTTAGCCTGGGTAAATGATGTTGGTCCTTCAGTAATTTGATATCTTATAATATATAACTAATCATCTGCATTTTTATACTCTATATGTAATGTTACATCATCAGCAGCATTACCTGAATCTCAACATGTCACGAGGCAAAAAAATGTATTGTGAGGTGAGCAGGCTTCGGTAATTTAGAAAAAAATTTAACTGCGGTGGGAATGAATGAGAAAGTGAAACTAAGTGACCGAGAGCATCCCGAACGGTAGCCCAACACTCCAGGAAATAATTCATCAATAATTTTGTTATGCTTCTCCACCCCTGCTGTTCCTCCTCCCTCCTGGTTCTTGAAATAGCGTGTTAAAATTGAGGCAGCTCTGCAGAAATACAATTTGAAAGTAAGGGACAAGGGGCCCTTTGAAGAGACTGCAGCCTAGCTGTGCCTGTGACATCGACTGTTTGTTATATTGTACATTAAGGTCTTGCTTATGTGTATTTGAAGCAAGTTCTTGCATGAATTGAGAATTAGACCCACCGAACTGCTCCGTCCCAAGAGTGGACCTTACAGCATTGGTTCTCAACTAGTTTCGCCTTGCACCCACATTTTCTCTTGGTCATTAAGTCATGACCCCAAATTTTAAATTTTGTTAACTAAATTTATTTCATGAAAAATAGTGCAGTAACAGTAGCACAATGTCTTGCTGAAAAAACAAAAAAAGACTGACATTGGGATAAAATTTCAGGATATTTTTTTTAACCACACACAGTGAACCAATAAAATGGTCCATGACCAACTTTTAGGTTGCGACCCATGGCTTGAGGAACAAGGCTTTACAGATTTCAGACCTGATTACCATTCCCCTATTAACCGCAGAATTTACTGTAAGGTTTCTCCTGTCATTGCAGAGGCTAAGCAAGTTAGCATGTGCTCTGTGAATGCATGCTCAGAAACAGGATGGCAAGCTGTATAAGGAGGGCTGTAAATGCTCCCAGCTGTCCAGGCATGGGGGGGCATCTGCCCATTTTCTGGGCGGGGGTCCCAAGCATATGGCTTCAGAGTTCAAGGGTCATCTGGTTAAAAAGTCTGTGCGTCTGGTCAGGTCCCACCACTTGTCATTCTTTGTGGTTCCACCTTGATGAGCTCGATTACAACGAGCACCGAAAGGGGCGTCGACCATTGATAACAAAAGGAGGCAATGTTGGCAGCCTCATGGCCAATGAGAATGCTTCGAATATGCAAGGAGTGAGCTTTATTTTGACCAGTAATGGTGGACAAGGTTGGGAAAGGTCATATATTCCATTCACGCTTATTTCCAGACAGTCCTTTTCAAACCCTGAGTAATTTCACTGTCTGTTTAAAAAAAATTCAAAATATGATAGGGAAAGATTATTAAACACTGCAATTATATGCGGAGTCTATTATCGAGGAGGACAATAGGGGGCAGTGTAGAGATTATCCATGGTAATTGATGTTCTCTTTTTTGTCTCTTCCTGTTTGAAGAAACCTTCTTCTCATGGTATCAAATCTAAATTCAGCGGGGTGACACATTTTTAATAAGGTAGAAATCCACCACTTGGGTTTTGCATTATTCTTTGCCGAGTGTAGTAATCATACATATTTCACGTTGTCGGGATGGCTCTGTCTGATTAGCATATGAAAAAAAGTGGCAGTAGCAGAAATGCCTTTCATTTCATGGCGGGCAATGCAAGTGTGGTCAAATGAAATGTCAGGGGAATTTAGCAAGAAGGCAATTTGGCAGTAGTAGGTGAAAAACAGAAGTAACGGGCATGTTGAAGTGTGCGTGAGTGTGTGCGGCGTTAAGGGGAGTGATCTTGTAGGAGCTGAACCAATGGGTATGTTGACCTGTGGACTGTTATCGAAGATCCTTCAGCTGGGGGTAGACTGACTTTAACAGAGGTAACTGGATGGCTCCCCTGAACCTTATATTCCCACATGAAACAAAAGAGCCAATAACAAATGTGAAAAAAAGCATCGCCAAGGAGCAGCACTGTCTTGCAAACACATATTAGAGTTGCTAGATTTAACAATAACATGTAAAATAATAAACTATTGTGGCTCCAAGGGTGAGAACACAAACAGCAGAGAAATGCAGAAATATTTCTCAGGCTTCCTTTTCATTCAGCTAGATAAAATGGATATTAACAATATTTAATCCTCGCTCTGATCTGTATACTCTATCAAAGCCGTTTGTCTAAAGCTGTGGATTAACGAGATCTATCACTCGTAAACCCGAGGCTATCTAAGAAGCAAACCAACATGTGATACCACCATACTCGCTTTGTGAATTCCTGCTGAAGATTGCTCTATGATGGTTACATACTGACGGTATTACATTTACGAGGTTGCAATAAATAATGAATTGACCAGTTTGCGAGTTCAAGAAAGGTTCACAAAAACATGGATCCACGGTTAATTTAATTCTTTTATACATGATTGAACATGATCGTGACTAGCCTTAAACTGCTTCTGAAACAACAGTCTGTTTCTCTGACTAAAAATGTGACTCATGCACATGGGGGCAATGACCTTTGTTGTAGGAGTCCTGTCCTATCTGTGACTAATTTAAGACTAGCGATGATCACATTGTGTCTAACACTTGATCTGGGTGTTTGTAGGAAAGTTATAAAAAGAGATTTAACTTTATTCTAGTTTCCATAATTCTGGTTAAAAACTTCCTCAAGGGTACAACAGAAGGATGCTTCATTGATAGCTGGCTGGAATGCTGCTAGGGCTACATTATGGGTTCTTAAGCCCCACCGTCCAAATGAAGGTACACTAACTAGTTTAAGTAGTGTGTTCTCCTTTATTTTCATTAAAATCAGACCCTTCTAGTAAAGGTTTAGCCCCCTGTGTGTGAACATAACCAATAATTCTGATTCCAAGGATTTCCAGGACTGTGCTACTTCCTGGCTGCACTGTAACTTTGTAATCAATTTATAAGATCTTCATCTACTTTATAATAATAAAAACTCCCTACAACAGAATATGTTTTTATATGCATCTTCCTGTACAGGGGGTCCTAGAGCCTATCACAGGCAGTATCAGAAGAACACCTGGGATGGGATGCCAGCCAGTCACTGGGCACACGCTGTCATTTCTCTGAACTGTGAGAGGAGACCTATACAGCACAGGGAGAACATGCAAACTCCACACACAGAGCCAGGGGCAGGATTTGAACCCCCAAACTAGTGGTGCAAGGCCACAGTGTGCACAATTGATTCTTGGCTAGTTATTGATCCCAACGGTATATAAATGTAAAACATTGTTTGTTTTCCCTGTAGCAGTCATACAGCTCCATGCCCTGTCAAACAAAAACAACTTCAGATGTTAAGACTGACCAGCTTTCCAAAACCCATTTGTCTAAAGCTGTATGTTTTGCAACAGGAAGCATTTTTTCATGACTGTCTTTTAAGGAAGTACATGTTGGGGCGATGAGGAAGATTATATTAAAATATCCAATACGTGTCCTGGCCCTCTCTGTCAGCTAATAGTAACAAGAACCCCTGTTTCTGCCTAAGAGGGATGTTGATGTTATGTTCCGTTGTCTGATATCCATCCATAAAAAATAAAGGCCGAGAAGCAGAACGCAACATTGCGACACTGATTTATGTCAAATTTTTAGTGTTACTCGATGACGGGTTCTTTTAACCCCTCTTGCAATATTTGTTCACAATGTTTACATTGCACTACATGTTACATTGCACAATGTCTGTGTGTTTGTTGTTTTAATTGTAATTGTATTTATTGTGTTATTGTATTTGTACCTTAATGTGTAGTTGCGATCTGTGTTTTTTCATCCTGTGACTCGACAGGTTAGGCCTCTGTACCTGTGATTAGAAGGTTGCTGGTTCAAATCCTGTCCTTGGCAGAGTAATTACATCACTGTTGGGTCCTTGATTAACACCCTTACCTTCCAAAAAATGTTCAAGGTTGCTGGATAAATGGCATGACCTTGTGCTCAGAACCCAAACTTCACTCTCATCTCCATATCTGTGTATATGCCTTTAAAACATTTCCCCAGTAAAGGGATTGTTTACTGTGCACAAGGTAATAAACTCTCTTGAATCGCTTGCATCTCAAGCTTAGGAACAAGTACCATGAAACGTTTTTGCTTACTTTCAAACTTAGGTAGTGTAATCATATACATATATTTTATTCATATGCAAAATGCACGTTTTCCTCAAACCCACTGCCTTCTAGCTGAACCAGACTTGCATGCCGCGCATTGGGGTAATGCACCAGCCAAGGTGTCTGTGTCCACGTCCATTTATGCTGGAAAGAAGCATGAGTTATAGCTTAATGGAATCGCTGTTCTCCCTCAAGCTCCTTTGTGGAACCAGTAGGACCAGACTCTGAACTTAGGTGTGGACAACCAACATTGCTGTGAATGGAAAGGCTGGTCCCAGTATTATATCAGTTTGTAGCTTTAACAGCTCTGTAGGATAATGCATAGTGTAGTGTTTAAATGTACTGGCACATATCTTAATGATTAGAACATGCACTAGAGGATTCTGGGGCACATGATATTGACAGGTGTAGACATCATTGACATTGGTAGACTAAGGAACCCTTGATACTGACATGTTTGGGCATCCTTGACACTGGCTGTCCAGGGGACCCTCGAAACTGACAGTTGTGAGTATCCTTGACACTCGCAAATTGGGGGACCCTTGACAATGATGGATGTGGGGATTCTTGACACTGGTAAATTGAAGCACCCCCTTGAGCTCTACATTTGTCACATTCAAAATAAAATGCATATATTTTATCATGAAAGCAGGCATTAAATTACTCCAAATTAGTGAAAGTCTAAAGTCCATCCATCTTCCAGTTACTGGGGGGGGGGAGGTTGAGGTACACCTGCTGCAGGGAAAACAGCTGGGAGGAAAAATAGAGTGACTGGAAGAAACCCACGCAACCCAGGGAGAACATGCAGGGGAGTCAGATCAACCATGGAGGTGTAAGGCAGCAGTGCTACCCACTGAGCCTCCGCACCACCCACAGGTCTAAGGTGTTAGACAAAAACAAAAATCAGACAAACAGTCCCTGCGGAAATAAGCCATAAACTGAAGAAAATGCCAGCAGCGAGACAATCGCCTTATTATACTAGCTATGCTCCGCTATTTAGCTTAGTGATGATTGTTTCACTGTCTCCCTGAGCAGATCTCAAGTCACAGCATGTAGATAATTATCAGATTGGCTAGCTATCATAGATGAAATAATGTGGGTTTCACCCTGGGAATTTGCCCATTTTGGACTTCTTCTCACATTTGAATGCTGGAATAACAGCAAGAATTTACTTACTGGAGACTGCCAAATATAGAGTACACTCTCATTGGTTACGCTCTTGGTTAATCAGTTTGTTAGCCCTACAGGCTCTTCAGATTTGTTTAGAGTATGTATGCATCCCTTCTCTCACTGCTAGGATGTTCTTAATTTGTGCCTTAACTATCTTAGAAGGTCATAGTTCTGCATAAGCGTTGAGGTACTCCAGTACTGCTTACCCGTGTACCTGGGCATTCAATGGAAGCTCAGCCTAGCTGCACTTATACCTAGTTGACTCCTCGTCAGCCGTATGTTTGTAACGTGCTATTTGTTGTACTTGTACATCGCTTTGGAAAAAAGCGTCTGCTGAGCAAAATATGTATAATGTAATGTTTAGAATTAAACGTCAGAGTGCCTGGGTGAGTATGTTTTTTTTCTGAGCTGTTAAGAAATGTAAAAATGTATCTGTGTTAAGCCTAAGTTTTCACAGGAAGTGCACATCCAGGATTGTCTTGGGATGACAATGTTACTCATGAATATTTAAGAACTCGGTCCTGACTGGCAAGCTGTCATTGGTGCACTAAAAATGAGGCCTCCTTCACATGAAAAACATTCACAATCCACAAGCCCACAATGCTTCTGAATAAAAGGTAACGTTTCCAACCAAAGATTATCCAAGAGTAACATTAAATCAGATCCCTAAATCATCTTCAGAAATTTCATGAACTACGGCAGAAATATATAAATGTGTGAAGGTTAAAATTATAACTGGGATAGACCAATAGGGATGGAAAGATGTTGCATAGAGCACCTCCAGTGTTGGGGCCCAGGTCTAATGGCTTATGAACAGAAAGACTGTGGCTTAACCAAACTGATTTTTTTGTGGCAGTGTATGGCTCAGTGTCTCTACCAGTGATTGGAAGGTTGCTGGTTCAAATTGGCAGAACAATGTCACCATTGGGCCCTTGAGCAAGGCCCTTAACCTCCAGGGAGTGTCTGACCCTGCTTCCCATTCTGTGTCGCTTTGGATAACAGTGCCTGCTAAATTAGTAAATTGTAATCCTGTGTAATACCCTTCTTTCTCAGAAACTTTTATAAAAATGTTCTGCTGGCATTAATAGACTGGCTATGTTTGGGGCTGAAAGAGTGGAAAATATTTGAGGTCATTCGACAATTCTTTAAGACACATTTGATCACATTAGTTTCACCTTTCACCTCGCTAATCAGCTACAGTTTGTTTCCCGCTAAACAACACCTGAAATGAAAGATGACCAAAACCAAAGCTAGTTCTCCAATGTGTGTTGGCTGGTTAATGTATTTGTATCGTTATGCAGTTTTCGATAAATTTCACCTTAAATGTCTGGGAATGTTTACAGATATTAACAAGGACAGATTTCATATGTCAGTAAGTGAATTTTATCCTTGATCTTGATTAATTATAATAAATGACACCCTAACCCCCCTAAAAGCCCCAATTAGAAAAAAAAAGTTCTGTATCAAAATTGTGAATCTAAGAAATGTGTCACTTTTTTATCTATATTTCCATATATTAAACATACAGTCTGCTAGTTGGCGGCTGCTGCCTTACAAATGACATGCATAAATGCATCTTGCTCTTGAAACTAAGACTGCAAGGGCTGCACAAGCTGTGTGTGTATATTTCCATTAATTAAAATTTCGCACATGTATCAGCGCCGTGCTGTTAGAACAGATGATAAATCACCAGCTCCAGACGCGTATGAACATAACGGTGATGTCAGTATTTTTTTGTACGCTTTCATCTTGTGAAATCGTCGATTTCTCTCCCTGTCAGGGAATGAGCGATTGCTTTAAAGTGACAGGGACACATTTTCATTTACCGCCCTACTTAGTGCCATTCGTATTTTTTTTCTACCACATTCTGTTGAAGACAATCATACTTTAGGTCGAGCTGGCAGTTGATTAAGTCTATAAATATCTCTATGGAATTAAATGCTCAATGACTTTAATTTATTCGAGCAAAACATTTAATGCTAATAAATTTGATGGGCCAATTACATGTTGGCAGCTTAAACAAATAAAATCATTTTAAAAATCTTAAAAAAAAAACAAAGTGTAAAGAAAAATATTGTTAAATGTGCATATGCTAAGAAATGCAATATTGTATTCAAAAATGCAAATATAAAGTAATAGCATTTTTCTACAAAACTCATTTTACTGGGTGTGTAAGGTTGATCGTAGAAGAAACTGTTCTTAGACAGGTTTAATGGGATGAAGTAAACAACAGAAGGGGAATTTAAACAGCTCAATGTCCATAAGACCTCAACATCATCATCAGTGTTGCTGAAGGACTGGAGGACAGTGTTCATGTCCACAAGGCCTCAGCATCATCAGTGTTGTTGAAGGACTGACTAGAGGACAGTCATGATGTCCACAAGGCCTCAGCATCATCATCAGTGTAGCTAAGGACTGATGGACATAGTGATGTCCATAAGACCTCAACAACATCAATATAACTAAAGGTCTGGAGAACAGTGATGATGTCCACAAGGCCTCAATGCATGGACCTACATAGTAAAGTTTATGGATTTCTGACAAAGCAATCGAAGAGAAAGCGGTGATACTTTTAAAGCGAGTTAAATTAGCCAGTTAAAAGAGTCTTCCTGGTAAATCAGTTGAGGTCTGTGTCAGAGATGCTTGTACAGATTATTTTCACACCAGTGTTAATTTCAGGCATTGCACAGGTACCACAAGTCTGTCTGCACTGTGATTAGGTAATTATGTTTTTGTGCTGCAAGGATGGGGTACAATAAACGTCTGAGAGTAAAACATCAGTTTACCTGGAAAGCAACTGCACCACATAGTTAGACACCCACTGTTATAGCCTAAATCTAAAGGTTCACTCAGTTTAAACAGCTCAATGTACAAAAAAGTAAATGTTGAAGTAGTATGACTGGCTATTTGAAGTCAAAATGGTAAGCAAATAATATATGAATCTTTTGAAAACTATATAACTGAAGTAGCAGTTTGTTGAATATCCACTGGTATGTGGATGTTTTCAACAGACAATTTAAGATCATTGATAAAAGCAAGTAAACATCCAAATATCCATCCCTCTATTATACTTACCGCTTGTTCAGTATATAATTGTGGTTGTATTTAAATATATGAATTTAAGATATGGGAGACTCAGTGGGTATCATTATACCCTCACACCTCCAGGGTTGGGGGGTTTGTTTTGTGTGTGCGTGTGTGTGTCTCTGGAGTTAGCATGTTCTCCCTGTGTTGCACAGGTTTCATCTAGGTGAACTGGCTTCTCTAAATTATCCCTCAACAGACTGGCATCCAGAGGTGTACTCCAGCCTTGTGCCCATGCTTGGGCCTGACTCCAACCCCCCCCCCCCCCAACAACCCACAATGCTGACCAGGATAATTGGTTTGAAGATGGGTAGACTTAATATTTTCACTCATTTTAAGTCATTTAATCCCTGATTTCACACAAAAAAATATGAGCATTTTATTTAAAATGTGACAAATGTTGAGCTCAAGAGGATGCTTCAAACTGCCAGTCTCAAGAATCCCCACATCCATCATCGTCAAGGGTCCCTCGATTCGCCAGTCTCAAGGATACTCACAACTGTCAGTTTTGAGGGTCCCCTGATCTGCAAGTGTCAAGGATGTCCACACCTGTCAGTATCAAGGGTCCCCTGATCCGTCTGTGTCACAGATGCTTACACCTGTCAGTTTCAAGGGTCCTTCAATCTACCAGTATGAAGACTAACCATAACTCTCTGCTGGAAAAGCAGATAGAAGATGGATGGATGGGTTTTATAGTATAAAATATAGACAGAAGGACAGCCCTGAGAAAACCACCATCTTCATCCTCGGGCACTCAAGCAAAGCGGTAGATAGGCTCCCCACCCATACCTTGTGAGATGTGTGTGGTTCTTCAGAAGTGATACAAGGCCTTCGAGAGCCATCAGCATGGCCCTTTAACACAATTAAGGTTCTCAGAACCTCAGGCCGGGCTGTGCACAGATTAATCTTTTCAGTAGTTGGTGGCTAGCAGCCACTCACACAGCCCTCACCAGATGGCATCTACATGTTGACATTGAGGCCTGCTGGCCTGCCATAGCTCTGTCTTCTCTCCAGACTTCAGGACCAGACCCTGGGGAGTACCATTGGATGAGTACCATGGCAGCCAAACCTTAGCATCTGCATCATGCACAGTTCAGGACCCTCTGGATCGTGCTCAAGTAATAATAATATACGTTAAAAACAAGCTTTAACTAAATATTTAACTACAAGTGGGGTCTTAAAAAATAATTTTTCAGGAGGGCTGAGACAAAAAATAGAGTATGTAAAGGTCCCCTAAATAGGGTCTAGAATCAACTTTGAGCCTAACCCAAACAACACAGAAAACTGGCATGGGTATTCCCTAGATGGGATGCCAGTCCATCACAGGGCAGCTTTAAATATGATTTTAAATACTTTTCTTAAAGGATAATGGGGCCTTAATGGTAGAACTCAAAGGGGATTATCAATTTCGTGTTTCCCATTCACAGCTTTCATGTCTGACAATGAGGAACGCATCGGATCTGAGAAACATGGCCACTTGCAAAGTTACTTGCTTTGCAGTCAGTGATAGGATGTAAGTGGCAGGAGAGCTCAGTGGGTATCACAGTATCCTCACACCTCCAGGGCTGGGGGTTCGAGGCCTGCCCCTGGTACCAGCTGTATGGGATTTGCATGCCCTTCTTGCATTTGTCTGGGGTTTTCTTCCTGCAGACCAAAGAGATTAGGGAACTGGTGTTGCTAATTTATGTATAATGTGCCAGTGTGTCCTGGGCTTGCAGGGATTGGCACCAAACATGCATACTCAGGCCCTATGGTGAGGAAAACATATGGGAAAAGAACCTGCTGTTAAACCATGCCTCTCCATAACCCTCGGTGCTCGCAAGAGCTTGCCCTCAAAAGCCCTATTTATCACCTTGCCCATGAGCGAGAGATGTAAGATGAGTGTTAGCTTAGGTCCCTTAGGTCCTGCTCTAGGGGATCCAGGCTACTAAGGTAGGTGAGGGACCTCTGCGTGTGTGTAAAATGTGGGACGGGGCTATTGGGCTACAGAGAAGTCACAGATGCAGGAGATCAGGGTCAGACAGTGGCTGCATCTGGCAAGTAGAACTGTGGATCAAGGCTTTACTCTGCAGGGTATCATTGCAGGGTAATTTAGAGAAGCCAACTGTGCACTGGATAAATAGTGTAGAAGATAGCATGGTGAATATCAACAATGAGTTTCCACACTACAATGAAGATGTATTGGCTTCCTGTCTGGGGTGTCCCCTGCCATGTACCCTGTGCTAGCTGAGATGGTCTCCAAGTGCTGAGTTATTGTATTGAATTAGAGGTCAGAAGAAGCTGTATGGATGGAAAATTCAGATGTATTAGGTAACCAACTGGACACATTGTTATAATTTACTATAGCATTTAAATGAGGCATTAAGCAATATAACTACTGACCAGGAAATTTTGGATTTTGGAGTATATGATGATTAACATGCATCAGGTGCTAGCTGATCGCTAACAGTTTTAAAGTACCATGAGATACATCACACGAATAGCTAACAGTTTTGCAGTACTATAAAACGCATCATAAAAAATTACAATTCCTTAATTCATTGTCCGTTTTACGCCATGTTCTTTCATGTCTGAAATCCAGATAAATTTCAGAAGCTCATCTGTGAGTGTCTGGAAACTCCAGGAGAACATTAATGCACCTTTGTGTAGCCATAGAGGATTATTTAAGGTCTAGACAATCATGTATCCTCAATAAACATCAGGCAGGAGAGATTTACCAACCGAAGGCCTGTGTGCCTTATCTCAGTGACCCGCTGTAAATTGTAACATTAAATACAACGTTAAGCCCACCAGGTGGGTGTTTATGATGGAGTGCGTTTTGATAAGGAAGCTCATACTTCCTTTTTTCCTTCCTTCAAAGGAGCCTTTGCTTTGCATATCTGTTTATTTGCATTAGCTTCTGCTATATAACAGCCCCCCCTGCCCCATTTACAAGAAAAACCAGAAACCCCTGTGGGAAGATGTACCTTTTCGGCGGAGGTCATGCCAATATGATACCTCTGACCTCTGAGCCTAATAACATACTTAGTTGCAAGGCATGCTCAGCTGGGCATGGAAAACAGATATAAAGGATGGATGGAAAGAACAGGAGTTTTATCAGTGCATTTGGGGGGGGCACAAGAAACAGGTGTTTAGGGTTTAGCAAAGTGAGTTAGGACAACGGACTGGGAAAACAAGACCAGAATCAGGTTTACAGATCGCAAGGGTGCAACTGACCTGTTAGCATGAACAGGAAGCTAGCTAAGTTAGCATTAGTAACCTGTTCAGGAGAAAGCAGAGGCTTGTGACCTGGTTTAGCCCATCCTTAGGGTGTCCACTGGGATTCATCAACATGCACAAACATGTCCGTGCCAAGACTGTGTCTGTGGTAAACAAAACTATGTAGGTTGTGTCTTTAAACACCATGTCTGTGGGTAAAATTGCATTTTGATCACAATGTCAGCAGAATACGGCCTGGTGTTGACCCCTGGCACTCACCACTCCCCCCAGCTTATGACGATTACAAAATGCTTCAGCTGGCTTGAATTTTTAGCACCTTTTCATAGCTTACTGTATTGTGCAACCAGCGCTGGTCAACCCATTAAGCAATATAGGCAACCAACTAGAGTGCCATCTTCTGAGAGTGCACTACTAAACTACTAACTGAAGGGCAGTTAGTAAGGTCACGCCGCTGGTTATATACCTCATCCTCTGTTGTCGATCTGGGGTTGGTAAGGTGCTTTCCAGGAGACCTTGGAACTGAAGGGACATTTTTCTTGCTTCAGGAGCAAGACAGAAAAATGTGGGCACACAGAATCCCCAATCACCGAAGGAGTCCTCCAAAACATACAAACAAACAAACAAACAAAAAAAAACTATAACTACAAGCAGCCAGAACACTGCCATTGAATGGCATTCCCTCCACTATGTCCTCAGCCTCATTCCCTGTGCATTCTGGGATAGGCTCCCTGCTCATTGCAACCCTGTGCTGAATAAGAGTTTAAGGAAGATGTAGGGATGGATGAAAAGTACATATTACACAGCAAAGCATAAAAGCAAGGCAAAAATGATGATTTTGAATACCGCATGAAGCTAACCAATAAATGGATGGCCTCTGTCAAAAACAGGGGTGTGTTCAAGATATGTAAACAAAGCATTTATGTTGTCACTGAAAAATGAGGTGGGTGGTGTTGTGGCTCAGTGGGTAGTGCTATAACCTTCCAGCTCCTGGTTTGAGTGTTCAAATCCTTGTCTTGGGCCCTATGTTTCTCCTCACAGGCTTCATCTCATCCTTGGAAAATGGATATATATAAAAGAAGGTCCCCTCCAGACAGAAATGGGTTAATGCTGGAGGGAAAGAAACAGAGCTGCATATTTGTGAGGTGGCAAACACATAAATAATTCATAGATATCTGTCTCCAGTGGTGTATTTTTCACTAGACCTGGGTAAATACTTTTAGTGTAGCTATTAATACCAGCCAAAGGAAATACAGGGAGAACATGCAAGCTCCACAAACACACACAGTAAGGACAGGATTCGAACCCCTGATGTGATGCAATAATGATACACCCTGAGCCACCTAACCACCCCCAAATGCCTTTGCCCCTTGGTTCTATTATTTTATAATATCATATATTTAATATATATTATATATTTAAAATAAAAAATAATATATTATACATTTATTTGAATGCAATGGATAATCAAATATTATCACTTGTATGCTAATCCTGGGCTCAGTGTCAATTTTAAGAACTAAGAGTACATCTGACACAACATTTGTGGTTGAATTCAATTAGAAGTATCGCTATATAAACAAAACTGTCACATTATAAGCACAGTTACTGTTCAGCTGCTGTTCTTGCATCACCATTAATCTGTTTGTAATGTAACTCATAGTGTTTCAGTGACCCTACAACTGAAATTCTAATTCAGAGAGCACCATTATGAATTGAGCATGACAGTCAATGGCAGCATTGTACAGGAAGGTACTCTAGGTGCAGAGTGTTGAGGTTGAACAGGAAAGCATCACTGTTATTTAGTTACATGATTAAAACTTCTGCTTAGCCACAGATGTTAAAGACTTCCCAGCATGCTTCAGACCCCTGAGTTTTTTTATCATAATTTTGAGATACTCATGTGACATCACCAACATTTGTGTTATCTACACCGGGGGCATTTTCACAGTGGCTAACGTTAAGCGTTGTGTTAAGGCTACCAGTTTATGCAGAGGTGCAAAGACTGCATCGGCGACCTTGATGCCAGTTATTGAGACTGGTTTAGATGGGAACAAAATTCAAGGTTTATGGAAAAAAAATGATTATGGATGTTAGCACTGGGGTTTGGGTTACTGGGGGGAAGAAAACACTGATAAATAAATAAATAAACATATATATGTGTGTGTGTGTGTATGTGTGTGTGTGTGCGTGTGTGTGTGCGTGTGTATATATATGTACACACACAGGTATTAAAGAAAAGGGACCAAGTTTCTTAGCTCTTGATATGCCAGTGGCTACCCCCCCCAAATGCAAACAACATTAAAATATTTATTGCCAGCTAGCTAATCACAAATTCAGTGTCGCGAGTCTTATTCCACTTCTTAATGAATATTCACGGTTTATTAATTCATTAGATACAATTATCTCTGCGATGTGGGTCAAAGCTAAGGCATGGACTATATCCTGCTCATAGTCAGTAATATATTGATTTTTCCTTCACAAGAGGAGTCGAATAAACAGCTACATGTGTTAACAGGCGCAGATTAAAAAAAAGAAATCTCAGGTTTCCGTAGCACCCTGGGGCCAGTGCGAGACAGCCAGCGTTTGTTTGTAGACGGGACCGGAGGTTCCGGTTCTATCCAGTTCACGTTCCGGTTCTGTCTGGAACAGGTTCTGGTTCTATCGGTGGAATAAAGGCAGGGAGCCTGTGGCATCGTTCATTTGGTTCATGTGGTTTTTTGTTGTGGTCCCACATAGGGACATACAGGCTCTGAGATTTGTCCCGCGGGCTGCACATGATGGAGGATGCTGCCATCTGACTGCTTTCTGACCTTCATTACACACACAGAAACACACATAGACACACACATACACGCAGACAGATACAGATACACACACAAGCAGATATAGACGCAAGCACACATACACAGACACACACAAACACACACATACACGCATAACACACACAGATGCACGCACACAAACACACACATACAGATATACACACAAACAAAAACACACTTACACACATATACTTTCATAGGGTTACATAAATACAACCACATAAATGCACCCTGACGCACAAAGGTTTGCTGTGAGCCGCATAGCCTCTCCTGCTTTCAGGAGTGAATAATCGCGGCTACTTGGTGTTTTAAAGTTAGATAGGAGACAAATAAAGAGGAATGAAGAGCAAGTGTGCAGCCAGGCTCATCCCAACCTCCATTTCCACTACCCCCAGAGACGTAGCTGTGGTCCCCCCCCCCTTCCCCAGGGTTTGGAGTTCAAATCCCAGCCCTGTCTCCTGTGTGTGTAGAATTCATGTGTCTTTCCCTCCACAGACCAAAAACATGCAGATGGTGTCTCTAAACTGTCCATAGTGATTTTTGTGTGTATGTGCCCTGTAATGCACTTGTGTCCTGTCCAGCATGTCCCCTGCCTGATGCCCTGTGCTGCCTGGGATAGGCCCCAGGCTCATTATGACCCTGAACTGGACAAGCGGGTATAGAAGATGGATGGATGGATACAAATTACTGACAGAGACTCGCCAGACCTAATTAATCGCACTCCGAGCGATGGTGCCATGCTGGAAGGCTGTGGATGTATTTTACTCCCTTTCCACAGAAAACGCAACCTCGCATGCAAAGTTCTTCAGGCATGACGCCCCACATCGCATCAGCGGAACCTTCCAGACTAGCTCTTGCTACAGGCACTCTCCGTCGTTCCCATTCCTCTTCTGGTTTGAGTCGCCTGAGTAATTAATGAGGGCACTATGACTGGCCTAAGCCTCCAGTCTGCTGGGCAATTCTATCACACAGAAAGGGAAATAATAATAATAATAATAATAATAATAATAATAAATGATAAGAGGGATGTCTCTCCCTTTCAGTTCGCAATAACTCTGCAGCTCTCCTTCAGGTCCTCTTGCATTGTTGTCAAGGTGAAATGCGACAGTAAGGCTGTTGCCATGGAGAAATATCGTGTCTTTTTCTCCAGCAGCACATGGTCTCTGCCCTAAAGGGGATCTGCTACCTCTCCTCTGTGCCTGAGTAGATTTTTATCCCCCCTTCCCCAAACAACAGCGATATTATGAGAATAGGGCCTCAGGCTTTGCCAAACACTATTTCCTCTCTGCGTTAATCCTGGGAAAACTTTGCTTGTTGTTCCGTATTGTTGCATGTTCTAATTTTAGAGTTCTAATGAGCTTCAGAGTGACACAACCTGTTTTTCGATGGAATCTGTGTGGATTCCATCGATAACTGGGGTTTTTTGAAGTTATGAGTCATATTTTATTATTGGTGACAATGTGGGAAAATTAATTAGGAATGGGTGGCACTGTGACCTCAGTCCTCCAGGGTTGTGGGTTCAATTCCCAATCCCAGCTGTTTGTATGTAGAGATTGCATGATCTATCACTGTTTGTGCTGGCAGAGATACAGCTAAAGATTATGTGCCCTGAAAAGCATATCATATTGGGCCCCCAACCTAGACCAATTTAATGATGTTCCAAATTTTGAAAATACCACGGGGCATAGAGCAGCGGAGGCGACAGCATGCTCATGGCCTCCACGATGCACACTGAGACTCTTGTGCTGAGGAGGCTAAGGGTCAGCGTTAGCCTGTCATGGTAGGTCACTCTCCAGGGATGTGCTCACACTGGACATCATGTGATTTAATAAGTACCATGTGATTGGTCAGGGGCATGTACAAAGATTTTTTTTTAACTCTTCTGGTCCATTGCCAGCCCTGTGTAAATCCTGAATGGCAGCAGAAATGTTCAGTTAACCAATCACAGTTTAGAGGCTGGATTTCATCATCTCCACATTGTCGAAATCTTCAAGCAGTGCATTAGAGGGGTGTCTGTCCCAGGACTGATTCCATTGGCCGTTCTACAGTCACCATGTGCCCCACTCACCCGACTTCCCAGCCTCTGTAACACAGTGTCTTGGCCCCAGAACATCTGATGGCCAGGGCCAAGATTTTCAAGGGGGGGCATGGGCTGGGAGGAGAGAGCAGCAGCATTGACAGTAATAGTTATTGAGTAGCAGCACACCACAGAAAGCAGAAGACACGCCAGCTATGCTGTCACAATATGTCTTAATTGTTCTTTTTTTGCATCTTTGGGTGATTTTTCTTTAGGGGGGGCACAAGCAGTCATGCTTTATGTGAGTGAAGCAGAAATGCATCGTCAGTAACACATCATCCCTTCCCAGCATGCACCGGTACCATTCAGAACTATTTATATCAAGTCCCGGCTGACTAACCTAACAGCCCGCTGGAATCCACAGCAGATTACTAGCGGCCGGCATGGGAATGCGGCACGGGAAGGTGTCACGCCGGACTTTACGTCTGGCCCCCGCCCGGCTCAGGAAGTCACGTCACGGGCTGCTGCGTGTTGAATCACCAGCTGACTGCATACTCACCGGGTCTATTTTAGGCTACAGACGCAGACGCGTGTAAACTGAGAAATAAGGAAGTATGGCAGGCTGATGGAAAACAGACCGCTGGTCACGTGCCTCGCTTTCCTGGAAGGGATGTACCCTGACTGTCAGTGGCGCTTCTGTTACCCCCGCTCACAACAGGCAGCTTTTTACAATATGATTCTTCTTTTGTGTTTTTTTGGGTTCCTGCAAAATCTAGGTGGTGCCGTGCTTCGGCCCATCTGTATGGTGTGTAATTAAGTCTATGTTTTTTTTCTTCTGAGATTTAACTGTAAAAAGATGTCCTGGGAAAGAGTGTTCATTTGAAAGCCATTAACCTCTTATCCACGTTATTGAAAATGCTGAAAAATAAATAAAACAAGAAATGTTTTTTTGTATTATTTTAATTTTCTCCCTGGAGGGGCATACAATTTTACACCGCGTTACCTCTGTGTTTACAGTCGAACACTTCGACACTTAATAATAAATCAACAGTCCTCAAGGTCTGTTCAACCCTATTCTAACCCTGACATGTGGTTATACACGGGCATGCTTGCATGTAATTGTATGTATTTCAATTACCAACAAGCAAGAGAATTACTGGTTAACTGGACTTTTGAACCGGGCAGGAATAAGGAAGTTGAAGTGATACAAATGCTTCAGGGACTGACCCTGCTTACTCGAAAAATGTATGTTGCTTTGTATAAAAGTATCTGCTAAAATAGATTTAAAAAACAGGTCACTTTTTTCATAAGTGACTTGAGAACATATATGTCAATCATGGTTTAATGGTCTCCTGGACTTGTTTCATCCCCGCTAGTCTTTCACATCCCCAAAAAATATATGATGTGATTAAAACTGTCACTCCCATAGAGCCTCTTATTCTCCTGAAACATACTGAAGTGGCCCTGTTGCCAACCCTTCACTGGATGTTCAGCAGCTCCCCAGCTGGACTTCAGACCAACTTCGTCCAGTTCTAGCTTTTGCCCGTAATGGAAGTGTTAAATCGACATTGCCAGATTTTCACTCCTACCTTAATCGCAGACTCGGTGGACCATCATATATTAATCTAAAATGCAATTACAGCAAATTGATCCAAGATCCACTTGACTTATAGCACCAAACATCTTATAACCAAGTTTCACGTCAGTATGACATGTGAATTTGACCACAGAATAAGGTCTTTGGTTTATACCATAGCTTGATACCTAATATCATGCACATATTTATTAATGCATATGTATTTCTAACCTTTCAACCATACTCATCCCAAAACAACCTGCAATGCTGAAATAAAACTTGATGGGGTGCAAAAAAGATTTTGCCAACACACACACCAAAATATACTGCATAAAATGGATTTTTTGGAAACCGATAAGTGCCAGGAACATAAGGAGTTTCTTGTCAATATCAATAAGGAATTATATGCTGTATTTGTTATAATTTTAGAGGAAATCAATAAATAAGAACTTATGAAGTTCAGGGGACAATATCATTGAGCGAATCCTCATGTGTTGTTTAAACAATCACATGGCACTAAGTATCAAGTCACTGCTGCCATGTGGCTACAAATCCAATAAACAGCACTTTTGCCCCCAGACCAAAGCCGGCTCCTTTAAAACAGCAGATTGAAGATGTTAAATCGTGCACATGCACTGATCTCAGCTTTGATTAATGGGGCGACAGTCCTCAGCCTCCCCAGGGCCGTTGTCTCCTTTGGAATATGGAGACTCTGAATTCTCTTTGCCGCTTTTAACAAGCCGCTGATACTTTCACGGGGCTAGACGGATGCCTTGATCTCCTCAGTGGCACATTAAGTGGGCGATTAAGCCAGCCCTTGGAATGTGTATTTACAGTTAATTTTCATCCATCTTTCAACTGCTTATCCAGTACAGGGGTCAGTCAGAGCCTATGCCAGGCAGCCCAGGGCATAAGGCAGGGGGATACCCTGGTTGGGATGTCAGCCCATTATAGAGCACGGGGCAGGGGGACAGCCTGGATGGGATGTCAGTCCACCACAGGGCATTTTATTTTCCTAAATTTAAAAAATGATAATCGGGCCTTTGCAAAACTTTTATGAACTTTTATTTATCGCTATTACAACTGGCAGTCACTGACTGTCAGTATTTTCTGTTAACACTCCAGGAACTTAATGCTGCAAACAATATACTCCTACCCAGAATTCCATGCCACTTCGCAGTGCACCATGTTTCCAAAGCAACACCGGCCTGCTACAAAAATAAATAAACAACCCTCTACATCTCAAGCGACCTATAAAGTGGAGACCTTTCACCAAACATTAATTAATTAATAAATATTTCCCCATAAGGCTACTGAATTGATGCTGTTTTCATGTTTTCACAATAGCTGTGGTGGTGTATGTGAGCCGGACCCGTTTTCACAGCGTTTTGGTTGATCATAAATTAGCCCTTTTGCGGCGGCTCGACTGGTCACTGATGCCTTTCGCAAATGGAAAACATTCGGGGCTATTATTACACATATTACGAGATGTCTCGCAAAGCAAAGTCTTTGGCACTGTTTAAAGGGAGACACTATAATGTATTCAGGTCGGATTCAATGGTTTTGGCAACACGTTATCCGTCCCCTGCAGGGCAGCTTTGCCTGTGAGAAAGAAGGCAAACAATTGCGGCTACTCCATGTCAGTATTCCTGCTTTTTTTGGTTCAGTGTTCCCTACTGAAATTTGTTCCCTTCATGCAGTTAAGGATTGAAACCGAGGCACCCAGAATCAAGGAGGAAGTCTTAGTCATTCATATCAGCCTGTTGACGAAAATGGTTTGCCCCTTATGTCCACCATGTCAGTTGATGTGGAGGGGAAGGGCTAGCTGTTATTAGCCTGTAAATTATAGTTATTGATGTTATTTAGAAGTATGTGGCCTCCTTAGAATGTTCATGGGACAGCAGCATCCCAGCGAGAATTCCGGAATTTGCAGCCTAACTTGTGCATTGACTTTCCGCATGAGACAGCACTCAACAGAGCTAACCGACATGCAAGCCGTTTGCCGCGAGACTGCGAGCCCCGATACCTGGGCACACAGGTAAGCACCCTGGATTAGGTACCTACAGGCGTCGTTCTACCATACGGGAGATCACATGACTCAGTGTTCCCTGGGGTCTGTACATGGCAGCCACCTGGGGGTGCTCTGATGGAACGACTCTCTGGTTGTATCTCTTACTGGGTAATACTATCCCACTAAATGCTTCCCACACTTGTATTCAAGGCCCCAACATCCCAATGAACCCAGAGTCAGCATGGCGCTGCATATTTTTACAGCATTTTTTGAAGATTTTTTCCAGGTGCTTTGGTTTCTTACCTGCAGTCTGAAAACACACAGTTAGATAAACCAGCATTTGTAAATTGCCCATGTATGCATCCAAGCAAGCATAGACCCTATGATGGACTGTCATCCTGACCAGGGTGTCCCCTGCCATGTGCCCTGTACTGCCATGGAAAGGTTCCAGGCCCCCTGAGGCCTCGGACTGGATAAGCAGTTATAGAAGATAGATGATTGGATGGATGGATGAACCTGCAAAGGGCAGCCTGGGATGAAGCGCTGGAACAGAGTTAGCGGCACAGTTAACGGGAAAATAAATTAAAAGCCAAGGCGGGATCAGTGGCTTCCATTTTATCCAGCTCAATGAACATGTACATCCCGAAAATAAAATTTCTGCGTCTCTCTGCATGTGGTGTCTTGCCATGTGATTTTTTTGTTTTGTATGACCTTTAGACTTTATTCTGGCTAACCCTTGGGTCAAGCAGCTAGTAAGTTAATGAAGGCTCGCCGACGTGACTGAGTGGATTCAGATGGAATCCGCAGCAGCGGAGACCTTGGCAAGGCATGGGGAGGAGAAGGAGGAGGTGGAGTGTTTGAAAAAGAGATTAAAACCCCTGAGGCCAGTAAAAGGGTAGATGTTTGGTAATGATTTTACAACCATCTTGTGCTTTTGGAATCAGGAAGAAAAGGGAAAAGTTTGTTCTGGCTTCCAGAAACACATGCATTTTAGGGGGTGTGAAGGACAAGAGTTGAATCCAGATGTTTTAAAAGGGATGGTCGTACCACTTGCTCCCCCCTGGGGGAGAAAGGATGTCCCACCAGTACTGGGCGAGTAGCTAGTGCAGCTACTTCTTAGTCCACTTCTAGGCTCTCTGCAGACAGCATTGATCAGACACCTCTGAGTCGTCGTGAACCCCCCCCCCCCCAAAAAGTGCCTTTTTCAGATGATCTTACATAACCTGCTGCCATGATACAGCTCCGCAATATTAAAAGCGCCGCCTACGACACAGGACGCGCCACAGCTAGCCGTGACTCACTGGATACGGGCTGCCGTGTGAGTGAGACATGTCACCTGCTGACAATGCCAAAAGCGAGCCTCGCCACAGAAATGGACCAAATGCCACCAAGCCGGGGTGTCTGACGACTTATAAAGAAACAACAGATCTGATTAACATCTTAAAATGTGGCACTGTATCTCTGTCATAAAGTGATGCACACTGCTATCTGACCATCTTTGCACACTCTCACAAACATTTGCCTATATCATTTTGGTTAACCAGCACGTCAATATTAAGCTGTACTCCTATTTGACTGGGCTACTGTGTACTGTGTCGTCCATGCACTTCTTTTGTTTCTCTGGCCTCCCTTGTCAGGTTATCAAGTACTTTCTTTTCACTTTCTTTTAAAAACCGTATTCAAGCACTGTTTACATACTCCCGCGGGCAAGGGTAGGGGAGATAATGAAGGGGATCGGCTGTCAGGATGCGTCTGCGCCCGGACCGGAGCTTGGCAAGGCAGGAAGGCGTGTGGGCAGGTCTCTCTCGCTCTCTCTCTCTCTCTCTCTCTCATCGCCTGCGTCAGACGCCAGAAGGGAGTTTTCCACTGACGAAAAAGGATACGGTCGCGAGCAGGCTGGCTCAGACAAGGGAGCGTTTCAGCTGCTGCAGATCTCATACAATAAGCAAGAGCAAAAGTCAGCAGTCGGTGCAAAGGGGGATCTATTCCTACGCAATTCTTTGTCGGATCTACTGCCCCTTTTCCCCACTAATGGTGAACGGGTGCCTAAACTCCTAGTAAGTAATTTGCGGTGTTCGAGTTGCCTCAATGTTTCACGTTGATTTTAAGCTTTCGCTACTCCTGTTGGCCGTTGGCCAGATAGTTGGAGCGGTTCTTTGCTCTGTGTCTGGAAGGTTGGATAATTGTTTTTCGGAAGTTTGGATTTGCCGATGATAAGACTGAGAAACGTTTTAACTTTCTATGTGTATAATTATATACTCGAAGTCTAACACGCGAATGCCGATTGAATCTTATTACACAGAGTTTGCATTTTGGATTTATTTTATAATTTAAATCTTTTACACCCTGTTAGACGTTAGATGGTTACATTTGTACCTCGCTTTCTTATTACGTTGTTAACTAGCTGTAAATGGGATTTATGTTGTAGGCTATTTGCAACATTGCATTTTTTCTGCTTCATTGCAGTTTCTATAAAATAGTTTGTATTCAGCATTTGATCGTTTGTAATCGTTAGCCCTGATTTGTTTAAAAAGCATTCTGCGTTTGACAGTGTTTCGGTATCGTAATGTTTTAATGGCCAATACTGTGATGTGCCCCGTGTGTGCAATAAACTGATTTATTGTTCACTTCCCTTATGGGCTCTTGTTACACCGGGCAGCTCCTGGAACAGCACGGCACAGCTGATTGAGGTCGGCATTTAACGGGACAGTGTTGTAATTGTAATTAGCATTAATCACCAGGGGTGAAGAGGTCAGCAGTCGAGGTCTTGTGCGGGGCTAGCAATACGAGGACCACGACGTGATCTGACGTTCGTCATCATGATCTGTGCAGCAATTTTGATATAATGATAGCAATTTGTATGTGGCTTCGGTGCTTTTACATAGTGACTAAATGATATCTATTGTTTGCATCTAAGAATATCCGACCGCTAAAGTCGCCCATTGTATGTTTTTGAATGTTCGATAATGATTTTAAATACCAAGTGTATGTTGCATATGAAGGTGATGTAGAAGTAACAAATGATCGCGTCTTAAGAAGAAGAAACGCGTTCGTGTGTTCGGAGAGGGCTTCAGTAATAACGGAGTATCGAAGCAGCTCTCGTGATGAATGGGGACGCATAACCAGCGTTTCGCTGAGTCTCGAAAGGCTCGTCGTCGTTCCCCGCTTGTGATGAATTTTTGTTAGAGGACTATCGCATTCCCTGTAATATGCAGCCTCCGCTTGGTTTTGGAAACCTCTGCATGCTTTCTTTGCTCATCAGAAAAACACGGATAAACACAACACGTTTTTATTACCCAAGACCTGGCCGAGGTTTATCTTGATCTATGCATGTAACGGACCCAATTCCTGTGTTTGAAATTCTAACCAAAAATGTCTTGTGCCTTGAACATAGCTGACATTCTACGCCTTCTAATTGATTCAGAATTATTTGCTCTAAAGTGACCGATAAATCACTTAGTTCATGACAAATTGTCGCCCACACAAAGGGCAATATTACTCCAGTTTTGCATAGAAGTTTATATCGCGTTTGTAGAAGTGGGCTGCTGTTATTTTGACAGCTTAGATGAACGCATCCAACATGCGACCAAAGCAGTGTTTAATATGTCTTCTTTTAATAATGTATGCGTTTGGTTTCGTTTGTGTGGGGATTACATTTGTGTTCTGACTGCACAACGATAGGTACGAAGTTCAAACACAGATAAGCATTTCCTACAGGTGTCCTAATGTAACCACAGGATTGCTCGGAGTGTCATCGTTTTTTTTACAGACTGATCCTATTCTTTAAACTCTGTGAGCTTGCTTCCCTTACCCAAATATTTAGTTTCTGGCATTAAGAGGGATTTCAGCAGTGTAATGTCGACCTCGCAACCTGTGACACTTGTGTCGTGTTTCACTTCTGTACCCTTAGCAGCTGGTTTTCCATAGTGACAAGCAGAGATTGAACTGCGATACAGTTTCTCTCAGAGTGTAATGCTATATTTTTGCTCTGCACTGGTCATCCTATATAATGACTTCAGGAAACCATTAGAAAGTGGAGAGGGAGGGGGATGGTATGGTAATGTGCACCGGATATCGTGCTGATGTACCGCGAACCTCTCTTTGTAAAGACGAAGAAACAGTTTAATGTTCTTCGAGATGGGGGGGGGGTTACAATATCGTGGGTAACTCTAGTCCGTACTGGAATTTACACAAGGAAAGAAGCGAGAGTGCTGTACTGGAATAAATTATTTCATTTTACTCGCGGTACATCTTAGTGTTTCTGTAATTGTCCAGCACCGTTCTTAACGCAGAGGGATGATGATGATGGGAGAGTCCCCCTCCCCGCCATGGGACAGGTTTTACTGACCCCTCCCATTCACAAAATAAGAGGAATGGGCAATATTTACCACCCAGGAAAAAAGTGCATTTTGCTGGCAGGGGGTTAATTATCAGTTATTTTAGGCAGTGTTTTACTTGGACTGAGGACATGAGCAGTGATGCACCTGAGGAAGTCTTGGAGACGCATACATCGTCCCCCGTCCCCGACAAATTTCATACCCCCCCCCCTCCGGGGACAATATTTAATTTGGCTTCATTCATCGTCTCCATAAACAGAGCGTTGTATTTAAATTGTGTCCCCCAGTCTCAAACTCTTCCTTGCGCCATTGCCACCCCCCCAATACACACCCACTCAATAAATACTTTCTTTCTTCCTTTCTCTCCAGAGAGTGTCTCCGTGTTTGTTATAGCACAAAGCGGGAGGGGGCCCTCGGATCCAGCTTTACTTTCATGCCTGGCGTCTGATTGAATGGAGGCGGATTGAGTGCACTGAAAAGGGAAGCATCTGGCATTTAAACGCCATCGAGGGGGCAAACGGCGGTTTCGGCCGGTGACGGACATTTTAATTAGTCGTCCATGCTGCCCTGGACGGTTCGAGCTTTGTGCCAAGTGCTATTGGGCTGTGATGGGATATGTGGTGAGATTTCAATGGATTCCTGGGTTTTCTTGTTCAGTAGTCCCGCCTTCTTTTTTTCTGAAATTACCTTACGTGAGAGAATCGTGGTGTTACTCTTCATGTATCAGTTTCTTTTTAAATGTGTATTACGGTGTACGGAAACGTATTTATCACGTTTTTATTCTGAAGCTGGCGGGAGGAGCCTCAAGTCAATTTGCATTTCAGCTTGTGAGTCGCAAGAGTGTGGAATCTAAACTGGGGCTGAAACCCATCTGGGTGAAATATCATTTGTGCTTGACCAAAAACAGTGGGAGCCTGGAAGGAATTCCCATCGATCTGAGTCATTTTATTATTTGTATAAGACCCCCACCCGTATAAAAGGTTGAGGCCAAGTAAAAAAAAAATCCCCACACCCTTGCAGAAGTGAGCCAGGAAAATTTTCGTTTGTAAAATGGCTTTTAGTTCACTTCTTAAAGGATTGTTGCTTAGTGTAACAGGCCTCCAGCTAAGTGGTTTGACTTTGTGTACTGTTCTTTGATAATCTTTGAATGCTAGTGAAAAACATTTAGTTTTATACCTTGGACCCTTGTTTTCTTTAACCATGATGGCTGGCTTTAATGTGCCCTTTGAGCTGTGGTGGATTTAGAGCAGAGAGAGGTGGTGATTGGCTGACTGTTCCAGGTGTACAGGGGACAGGGGACGGATTCTGGGCTACAGGGAGCTATTCAGGTAATGTGGTAATTATGGGTCATGGATTTCACTCACCCACCCATTAATGAGGCACATTGTCAGACAAAAAAGAGAACTGCATGTCCCAGTAGCTCCCAGGGTAATATGATGCTGCTCTCGCGTGCGATTTAATTGCCAACCCCCGTGGTGGCTCTGTTTGCCATGCAAATCCGGCCCCAGCAGTTCACGGCCGTTTGCGTTTGGCTGTCGGTACATGACAGCGTTCCATCCCCTCTCCCCTCCACCTATGGCGCCGCCCTGCTGTTTGCCTGCAGCTTGCACGCTGAAGACGGCTGGTCGACCTGCAAGGTGAATTTCTGCTTTATTTTCTTCAGGATGTCAGTGTGTATGATTTAATCTAGGACTAGAGTTACAGAGGTTCCACTTCCCTTTCTTCTCTCAAATCTCATGAGTTAAATGGAACATAAAACTCTTATAACATTAATATCAATTATAATAATTATTTTCAGATTAGAAAGTGTGAGGGGAAAATACTGCCATTTAGTCATGTATATCTTGTTTAGTTGATAGTGTTTCCTAGGCATTTTTCCCTGTGGTTTTTGCGATTTGATTACAGAATGTCTCTGGTCAGTGGCCAGCGCGTTACTGCCTGCTGGGTTACTGGTTTGCTGCTTTCATTGTGGACTCGGCCCCCATCACCACATTAAGGTCTATTTCCTAAACCCTGTCAGTAGGGATTTTTGAACAGTCCTTCAGATGCCTCCCAATCTGCCCGGTGTGACTGTTCATGGAACGCTACTAATGCATAATTCATAAAGTGACAGGACCGGAATGGAGGGGGGGACCTTTCTCTCTGGCCGGTTTATCTTGCACTGGAAACCCTACATGGTGACAGGCTTATTCCACAAAGAGTGAGAAGGCAAATCCCACCCCCAACCCCCCACCCCCCAAAGCCCCCACCCCCACACACACAAACCTGCAGTATTATTGCCCTGTGAAAACGTATATATTTTCTTTATTCTTCCCAGAATTGGTACACTAGGGTGTTTCGGTCTGGTCCAGCAGATTAGCCCCCCCCCATTGATTCTGCCCATCATGCTGTGTTAACAAATCAATTTGTCAAGTGGTTCCTGGGCAAAAGATAACGACCTGTTTCTGCCAATGACCCCCACAGACCCTACCTCACCTAGGGCTTGATTATAACATTTCTGCTTAGCTGGGTCTCCCCATTCACCTCTGGCGAGGGGGGTACTGAATGTCAATGGCTCCCCCTCCATCATGCTAGAAGAAAATGGATGTTCACCTGAATGGAAGCTGCGTGTCACATGACCCCGATGTGTGCGGAAATTGCCACTGCATCCATGTGTACTGGAATTAAGATAAGGCCCCTAAGGAAAATGTGAATGTGCACAAACTAATCGAGTGCTAATTATAATGTTATTAATGACGACATTACATTTTATCTATGATTATCTGGTCTTATCCGAACTAGGTAAAGCTGACAGAGGCTAGTTAACTGAACTGGGTATATGGTCACTAAAATCATTATCATAACCTGAGTTGAACATTTGTTAACAAATCTGTAACATTAGGGGATACACATGTTTATGGTAATTTGCTGAAATTTGGTGGAAGAGGTAGAATATGAATTATCTTGAAATGCAAAGGGTTTTTAGTTCCATCTTATTGCATGCATGAAATGAGATTTTCAGTTCAGTTTTCAGTGCTTTGCTGAAAGTCCAGTACCCTCGGTTCTCACTGTTCTATGCAAATTAGCCTTGGCATCTTATCTGAGCCACGGGGTCAGTGAAACACAGCCAGCCTCGAGTACGCCACCAGGCAGCTCCGGAGGAGACGCACTCTGTTCCGCTGCAGCCACTTCTTGGAGTGCTCATGGAATGGGGCAGACCATGAGTGTCTGTGGGTAGTGTACACTAGACCAGTGTCCCAATCTGGTCCGTTGGCACCCACAGACGGTCCATGTTTTTGCTCCCTCCCAGTTCCCTACCAGGCAGGATATTGCAGAGACATTCTCTTTCCCAGGGAGCGGTATATGCTCGGGGAAATGTGGACAAATGTAAAGCCTACGCCCCTCCCGTTCTGTGTAAACCAGTCCATATGTCATTAAGAGTAGTAAAGTCAGCATCTGTGGCACATTGACACATGTGCGGTGTGTAAAAGAGCCGGTGCCAGCCAGGAGCGGATGGGTTTTATCAAAGGTCAGTGGGAAGAAGACGGGCTGCCTGTGTGACTCTCTGCAGCGACAGGGAATGGGGGATGGCCCCTTTTGCTGCCTGGTGGTATTGATCAGACATACACTCGTTTAACAGATGAATCTTATTAATTATTATTATTATTGTTGTTGTTGTTGTTGTTATTGTTATTAACATTTGTTTGTTAAAAATATCCAATCTAATGATAAGCGTCATTTCCCTGCTACAGCAATGCAACCTCTAGCTATAGTGAACACAGGATATTATCACGTAGAACTGAATCAAGTTGAATTCTGTCACATGCAAGGTGTACAGTCAAACTATAACCTGCAGTGAAATGAAAGGTGGTCAACTCTGCCGTAATTAAAATAGAAATAGAAATGAGAATAAAGGAAAAAAAATATATAATAAATGTATAATAAGGAACAGCAAGTGAAAAACAAGGGGGTGATGCAGCATCTCTCAAAGTGCGTGGTGCATGTGTAAGGTGCAAGTGTTAAATTATAACTGTTGTTGAAGTAATAGTTTTACATTAAGTATATTGCCCGATTTGATCTGACTGCTGGGTTGTGTGTGTGGGGGGGGGGTGCTGGGAGAGGGCAGTCAGGGTCAGTGGGCAGGGTGTGTTGAAAGAATCTGTTTACGCAGGGCCAGCAGCTCCCTTCATGTGTGATCGCGGCGGGGCTCAGCTGTTGCGTAACGGATGCGATGTGTTTACTGATTAGGGCAACATGCGCTGGAGAGGGGCATTCTCAGTGAGCTTACGTCACACACGGAGCCCCGTGCTGTCATGTCTGTCACAAGAAAGGAGATCAGGAATGAGTTGCTGTGAAACATTTCATCAGATAAGGAATGAATCGATAGGATTTAAAGCATACGAATATATATATGTGTGTGTGTGTGTGTGTGTGTGTGTGTGTGTGTGTATATATATATGTATGTATGTATATGTGTGTGTGTGTATATATATATATGTATGTATATATGTGTGTGTATATATGTGGATATGTATGTGTGTGTGTGTATGTATATGTATGTATATATGTATATATGTGTGTGTGTATGTATATGTATATATAATATACGTATATAATTTATGTTGATCTGTCTTGATTGTTTCGCACAACACCCCAAAGTAAATTCCTCATATGTTGAAGATGAGTTACTTGGTGACTGAAAGATTCCGATTATATGTATGTAAAAGGTCAGTTTTGTTTAACAAGACTGTATTGTATATAGATTTGCTAAAGTCAACATTCTTTGCAGTTAGCATATGACAACCAAAGAACAAAAACTAACTCAGTCCATGGGGTAAGTTTGCAAGTATATCCCATTTCTGTGGATTCAGTGAGTTTTGGAAATGTAACAAAAGGTCTCTGTTGGATTACACATGGACTGAGTGAATTTTGGTTCCCAATACTTATCTTAACATATGATGAAAAAGCCTGGTTTATGTCATTGTCAGTCGAAAATATTGACAGTGTTTTTTGGAAATTAGCTTGTCACTTTAGTCTTTGCTTAAGGTATCTGTTTTATTGACTTCTACATGACCATTGTTATTGTCTTCACTGTTAAAGCACATGCTGTTATTGTCTTCACCGTAGAAGCTTGATTTTTGTTTATCAGCTTATTTGATGGGGACAATGCATTTTGATAACACTGCTGTAAATATGCAAGTTAGCCAAAAGGCTAGCTTTCATCTGTAGTCCCCGGGATCTTCCATTTATAAAAATACTCCTTCCCATCCTTGTTGCTAACAGATTTCCCAGTAACGCCATGAGTGGCCCTTTGAAGAGAAAGTTCAGTGAGGTCGACGAGGACCGCTGCTATTCGTCATCCTCGCCCTCGTCGCTCTCCTCCCCAGCCTGCTCGGAGTGGGACTCGGATGGGGGGGGCTTCCACTCTGACACCCTGGATTCGAGGCCTAGTGCTCCCGCTTCCCCAGAGGCTCTCGTCCCTAGTGAGTATCGGATTCACTGAACGAGGCGGTCTTTTCTCTGTCTTTTCTTGTAGGCGTCCTGCGTGACAGTCCAAGAGAATGTCCAAAGAATAATACAGAACCGTGTGTAGAGGGGAGTAATGTGACATATTGTGAAGCCACTCTCTGCCTTAAATGTTAAGTGTTTTCGCCCATCTTCCATAACTGCTTATCCAGTACAGGGTTAGATGCAGGGGCAATTCTAGGATTTTTTAAGGTAGGGGCCATAAGAGGGGTGATAATGTATACAAAGGGGCCAGTCTTATCATTAGCCAATGATGTGTTTTGAATTGATGAGTGACACGGGAGGGGGCACTCCGGGGACCAATTTTCTTTCAGCTGGGGCCCCCCTCAGGTATATGCCCCTGGTCAGATGGCCCTCTCTTAAGAAGTGCAGGTAACATCATGAAAGAGATACTAGTGCATCACAGGTTACACTCCCTGAAGTATTGCGTACTAAAAAATACCAGGAATTGTCTTGTTGGTAGAAAAAGAGAATCTGGTACAGAGAGGACGTGTGGTTATAAAGTGTCTACTGTAGTGGTCTATTCTGCCCTCTGCTGGTGAGGTGATGGGAAGGGCGACTGCTGTGGAGTTCCCAGTGGGGGAGGGCAGGCAGCCAGTGGGCAAGCCCAGGCCGAGTGCCAGCTGGAATAGCACAAAGCTTGTGGGCAGCCAGCTGGGTGAGTGCCCAGCACAGCTGCTCCAGAGGGCGACGGGTGTACCGGGAGGCAGTGGAAGGGCTGTAGAGGCAAGGTGTTTGTGTGTATGAATGTGGAAGGAGGTGTCAAGGAAGGGAAGGACACTCGAGGACTCTCTGGGGGGGTGGAGAAGAGGGAACTTTATGGATTAATAGAGACACGGCAGGGTTAAGATGAGGAGAGTGGTCATTTTCAGTCCGTCATGGTGACAGAGCATGACGAGTGCAACAACTTATTGAGGATCACCTGCAATAAGGGCTGCAGTAGGGGCATTGATGCTATGTTAGAGTTCTCATTTACTGCTGGTAAGGCTAACAGGTCCCCCCCCCCCAAGTTTTGACATGTGAATAGCACATAGCATAGACCATTTATGGGTATTTGAGAATGGTCCATTTGAATACACTAGATAGCATGTCGGAGCTTGATGAAAAACATCATTTTCTCACAGTAAACTGAGGGTCCCTGAAGTTTTTTTGGGCATCTTGGAAAGCGATCGCACTCCAGATTCCATCTTTGAGGAACGTGTGGGTTGAAAAGCAGTGTCGGGATGGCTGCCAAGCTCAGGCCCGTGGGACGAAGGAGGGGGGGAGGCGGTCTGCACAACTAGTCCTAACTGCTGTAACCAGAGGGAGGAGCTGCGGGTCTCTGGCGGAGTGTAATTTTGGATGCTCTTTTCAATTAACATGGATGGGCCAGCTTTAGCCATAATTGTAGAGATTGATGCCCTGGATTGTGCATAGCTACAGATTCTCAAAGGCTGACAATGGGAGTTTCCTTGGTTGTTTTTTTTTTTTTAATAATATTGTTAAGAGATGCTGTTTAGTATGACTTAGTTTAATTACTTTGCTTACACTGTAGGGCAAAAGGATTAAGCTAGCTAGTGGCTTTTGTTTGGTCGGAATTTACATTTTATTTAGCAGAGTCAGACAGCTGGAGCAATTGGGGGTTAAGGGCTGTGCAGTGAAATCACTCTGCCGACCCTGGGATTTGAACCGGCAACCTTCTGATCACAGCGTTCTAAGCTACTGAGCCACACACTGAACCCCTAGGGAACATGGTCAGTGTTCCAAAAAAATGGGGTGGGGGTTGGATTGGATAGTGATATCTGAGACCTTGGACAGTGACTGCAGGAAGCATGTCTGTAATGGGATCAGAAAATGGGTCAATGTGTCCTGTATGGATGTTGATAGGTGATATCAGCTTTACCCTCCATTCATGGGATTTGTTCGGTAGTTACTGAATATACTTTCCAGATAACTGTTCAGTGTTAGTAGTCATTTTGGAGTTAGGAGCCTGATATCATGATGGCAGAGCTTCAGTTAAAGAGTTAAATTTATTGTGTTTATTTATTAAGCCAGCTGTCAGGATTTATCTGTAATTGCAGTACAAATTCACAGATTTCATTTGATTGTCGTAAGTGACAAACGGTTATGAATTTCATTTGCTACTTATTCTAAACCATGATTGTGGGGAAGATGGGGAAGATATGATTATGCTGCGCTTTGAAAATTTGCATCATTTGCATGTCAATCGAGATAAGCTAAGTGGTTGGCCACGCATTACACACCATCTAGTGGCTGCATATGAATCTGCAGCGGCGACTGCTGCATAGCAACAGCCTTAATAATCAGACCTGTGGGTGGTCTCTGTTTGGTCCAGTCCCCAGGATATGACGTTTTGAGGTTTGGTCATCAGTGGGACATTTTTCAGGAAGTCATATTCCCTCTCCATCTTCAAGGAAAGCCTCAAGACTCATCCTGTCCTGCGTGTTCTCTGTGTGGGTTCTGAATGTTGTACGTCTCGTTATTGAATAGTCTTATTAGGTTCTTGCTTTGTTGGAAGATGTTGTGTAGCTTTTGCTCCTCTACTGTTTACACTTGTAACTTACAATTCATTGGAAGCTCAGACTATCCGCACTTATGTCTAGTCAACTCCTCAATAGCCATATGTATGTAATGTGCTTTAGACAAAATGTAAATGTAAGTTGTCATAGTGATCATGCAGAAAGAGGTAATCTAAGTATCTTGCCTTTTTTACTGTTGGGTTGGGCACTGACAGCTTGCTTCTCGAACCTCTGCAGCTACATCCATCCTGAAGAAGGCAAAGCGGCCGCGGAAGGGCACCGTGCAGTTTGACCAGGTGATCGTTTACTACTTTCCACGCTGCCAGGGCTTCAGCAGTGTGCCCAGTCGTGGGGGCTGCACCCTGGGCATGGTGCGCGAGCACAGCGCCTGTCACAGGTACACCCTTGCGGAGTTTGCCCTGGAGCAGCGACACTTTCGCTGGGAGAAGATAAAGGAGAGGTTGAAGGAGGAGAAGCTCGAGGGCCTGAGGCAGAAGGTGAATCATACGGTCCTTCTCTTGCCATCTTCTATTCCTTTTAAGCTGCCTTGAAGGCTTATTTAAACAAATCAGGCTTACAAGACTTAGTCCTCTACTTCAGTGTTGTTCAATCCGATCCTCAGGGACCCACAGCCAGTCCACATTTTTGCTCCCTCCAAGCTGCCAGTGGCCAGGGGTGATGAGTCTCTGCCTCTGATCAGAAGATCAGTTCAAGCCCCAGCCTTTGCAGAATAGTCACACACCCATGAGCCCTTGAGCGAGGCCCTTCACCCCCAGCTCCAGGGGTGCCAGACATTGGCCGACCCTGTGCTGTGACCCCCAAGCTATGGAGAGCAAGATGGGTTAGGCAAAGAGAATTCCCATATACCTGTACTCGTACTTGTGCAAATAACTAATAATAATAATGAACAATAATCTATTATTATTATTATTATTATTCTTGTTGTTGTTGTTTCCATTAGTAGAAAATGCAGAATTTCACATTAAAAAGACGCTGAATACAGTCAGTACTGGCTTCCCCAAGGTCTCAGGGTTGTTTCCACATCCACAAAATGTTACTTTTCATTGTTTACATTTCATGCACTCTTCTTAGATACAGTTCTTGCTTCTTTGCTCAGTTCCATCTTTGCTCTTCAGGAAAAAAGTTCAAATGTTAATGAATCCTTCTCGAGTATTACTGAAGATGCCTTTGTACGCCTACCCCACAGCTAACAAAGAACGGCACCCAGGATTCAGATGAGGCCAGCAAGCTGACAGTGGACGACATCAGAGATGAGGACCTTGACCTTGGCGGTGTTGACCTAGGGGACGGGTCATCCCTCCAACCCTACCCATCCAAGAAGAGGCATGCTCTGTTGAAGGCTGCCGGAGTGAAGAAGATTGACCGGGAGGAGAAGCGACAGCTCCATGCCATACGGCTCTCACGGGAGGACTGTGGCTGTGACTGCCAGGGCTTCTGTGAACCCGAGACCTGTGCCTGCAGCCTGGCGGGTATCAAGTGCCAGGTATTTCTTCAACTGACCCCCTTGTCATAACTATAAAGGAAACTCAACACTTATAAGTGTTACTATTAGAGCAGACAAAGTCAACACATTGATGTCTTAGCATCAGTTGTAAAGTCTTAACATGTTATTTCTTTGATTGTGTTGAATTCAATTGATTTTGATACCTCAGTGGGAGAGTACAGTAAACAAATATTGTTAATAGGGATGTCAAGTAATGTTTTTTAATTGCATACCTTGGGGATAATTACAATGCAGTAACAGAAAAAAAATGTATACACTACCATTCAAAAGTTTGGGGTCGCTTACAAATTTCCCATGGAATAGCCTTCATTTCTCAGAACAATAGACTATTATCAGAAGAAAGTTCCTTTTCTTGCAATTTTGAATCTCCAGTCGAACCTAAAACTGCCGATGATCCAGACACTCAACTAAAGAGAGGCAATTTTATTGCTTCTTTAGTCAGCACACCAGTTTTCAGCTGTGCTAACATAATTTCAAAAGGAATTTCTAATGATCAAATATGCCTTATAAAATGATAAACTTGAATTAGCACACGCAACGTGCCTTTGTAACACAGGACTGATGGTTGCTGATAATGGGCCTCTGTTCATACTGTTCTCCTATTGGGGGTATTAAAATAAACAGTGAATCAATGAAATAGTAACATCATTGTGGGTTTTCAACAAGGATCCAGAGTTTCCGAAGTGGATACTGGCTTGTCACAATTTGGGTGATTGACAATGCACCATAATCCCACCATGACTTCCAAAGCCCTACTACTCCCATGAACATGATTTTTTTGTTATTGTCTGACCTCCACAGCTTTTCTCTCTCAGAACCATGACTATTAATGCTTTACAGGAAAACCTGTGGACTAACCAGGATTATGGTCCTCTGATTAAGCAAAATTGAGTTGCATTACCAAAGTTGAGCTAAGGACTTAATTGGCTGTGATCTGCGGACTGCATTAGTCAAGTTAATCTTTAGATTATCTCATGCAGGACATTCTCATGTACATTCCTCTTCATGTGTGTCTTTACCACCCTGTAGATGGACCACTCCTCATTCCCCTGTGGCTGCACCAAGGATGGTTGTGGGAATACCGAAGGCCGCATCGAGTTTAATTCGGGCCGGGTCCAGACTCACTATATCCACACCATAATGAAGCTGGAGCTAGAAAAGCGTCTGGAGGAAGAGAGCAGTGAGGTGGACACCTTGGGCTTGTCCCCCGTAGAAGACAACGAGGCTCCCCCCGTCAGCCCCTTGTTCCACTTCAGCCCCGAGCTAGCTGCGGCAGGAGACAACAGCTGCAGCAGTGACATGACGGACTCCTCTTCTAGCTCTCTGAGCCATAGTGAGGATTTGGAGACAGGAGGGCCAACACAACCAGTCCGTCCACCCCTAGATGTGGACGATGATGGACTGGCGCGCATCCTCAGTTTTGGCGACTCTGACAACGAGGACTGTCCTGTTAGCAATGAAGGACACCAGCAAAGCGGCCAGTGGCAGCATCGACAGTCACCTACCGGACCAGGGAGTTTTGTTGTGGCAGAGTCCTTCAGTGGAAATGGCATGCGACCTGCCGTGCCAAGTGACTGTGCGGACAATCGAGTCCTGACAATCTCTGAAATGCTGGATGAAAACGCCAACCAGGGAGTCATGCCTCCATCAACTGGCCCTGTATCTGGTACCCTTCTCCCGTCCTTGGATCATACGAATGGCTTAATGGACCTCAGCCTCTCTTCAGGTTCTGACCTGGAGTTCTTTGAAGGCTTTCCCAACTTCCGGCACAGCCCTGTGTACTGCTCACTGAAGGACTACGAGAACCTGGATGACAACTTTCAGTTTCAGTTTCCCAACTACCCCAACCTGCCCCAGGTTAATGACTCTGGCACCTGCTTACTGGAGTCCCTGATAGGCCTGTCTGAATCCATCCCAGAGCCCTCTACGGCTTTTACAGACAACCAGTTGTTGGAAGAAGCTATGAAGTCCTCCGTATCGGAATCACTAAAGGTTTAACAAAAATGCTTTGGCATTTGGCAAAATTGCCTGAAGACTGCGCATTTATACTTTTTAAAACTTCTTTGGGTTACAGCAGTTTAAAGATCGCTGAGAACCAACTCTTGTTTTGCCATTTATATTTCAGTGAAAGGGATATCTTTATCATTAATCAGTTTGTGATTAACGCTTCAGTCAGGGATCATAAGTTATTGGCCACCTTAGGGCAGGAAGGTTTTGGGATAATGACCTTTCCTGATTTTTCTGGCAATGGTTAGCCTAAAAAGCAGCTACCGCTTTGTGTCTATGGATAGGTTGGGGAATGTAACACACATAATTTCTCTGTCCTGCAAAATCATAGCAGTGGCATGAAGACCTTAGCAGTTACTTTGATTTTCTTGATTCGGGACCCATGTACAGCCCCGGTCTGTAATCTCCAGTACTCTTGAACAGTGGAGGTTTAATGCATTTTGTTCCAACCTGTTTTTCTTTAAATACATATCAAGGTATATTGATCAGTGGGTCATATGTGCCAAAGTAGTAGCTAGTACAAAGTCAACCGAAGAAAAAAAAAAAAAACACTCCACAGCTCTGGTGGACTGGACTACTGGGCTAAAGCACAAATTCATTTAGCTCAATTAGCACTTTACCCACAAGAATTTTGACAATTGGACTTATTTTGGGCCGAAATTTTCTCCTGTGGGGTCAATGAAATTGATAGTTTACGTGACATAGTGGAGCATATTATTTATGACCTACAAATTTGAGTTGTGAATCGTGGGCATTTAGAGAAGACTAGTACAACTGTAAAGTCTCAGGAGTATTGGAGGAGATGTAATTTATTTTGTATTTTTATTTATTTTTCAATGAAAAATAAATTCCATTAGTGCTGTGGTCAGACATCTGGAAGTGCATTTGCAATATTTCAATGCCTTTCCAGAAATCAGAGTACAGATTGTTTACCTGGCCCTCAGCATTTATCACCCTTGGGGTTGGGGTGGAAGGTCGGGGGGGGGCAGCGTGATGTCAGGAGTTTTGAATGCTGTAGATAAATACAATAAGAGTAGGCTCGGATAAAATATAATTTTAAAAAATTGGATTATTTATCATTTGTCACTTCAGTTCTAATTTATTTAATCTTAAAATGTACTCTCATAAGAGTTGACTTAATGTATTGGTTATGGTGAGAGATGACTTTAGTCCAGAGTCTTGACATGGCCTCAGCTGCTGGACTGGGTGTCCTCTACTTATTTGTCAACTCAAAACTAAGGGCCTGTCAAATTAGAAGCTTAAATAGGTAATTGTTCTAACTTTTTGTAACTAAATTGTATACGTTTAAAAAGAGAATTCTAATCTGTATTACAGAAATTATTTTATGACTAAAAATGATTATATAAATCTTTTGGAAATTTGAAAATGTCTAATATATTAATTACAAATGTATCAGCATAACTGTTGCTTCAACAAATATTTGCAGCAATTCCTTTGAGAAATGGAATGCAGATTTTTATTTTTTTTTTTTTTTACCCGTACAATTACACTAAATCAAATTGAGCTGAGCCCAGAATTCAGGATATTTTGACTGGTGGCAAGTAAGAACCAAATGACACTGTGCCAGTGAATGATTTCTGAGATGTATATGTTTTATGCACGTTTTATAAATGTTTTTCACTCCTTATTTTGGGGGTGAAAAAGATTAAACAATTTGCCATTTTTTTCGACTATCACAATAACAAAATGAGGTCTCCCTTAACTAGCTGAAGAATAGTTAATTTCTGAGGAGTGATAGTGGCTTTGGTGCCACCTTATGGTTTACACAGAGGAACTTCCCCAGCTGTACTGTTCAGTTACATTCCAGGGCTTCCCAGAACATTCTTAAAAGACTGCGAAATTAACCACCGTGTTAATATTTACTTCTGCCTTTGTGTTTTTTTTTTTTCAAATTAATGCGATTTTTTTCGTGCCGAAACAGGGCACCAAGTTTTGTAAATAACCTATTTTTCTTGTAAAATATATGGCTTGTTCTAGAGAAATGCATTTCTGAGTATTTATTATCATGATAATTAATAACTCTGTATTCATCTCAGACTTTGCTAAATGCGTTTCTTTTTTTGCCCTCAGTGTTGTCCTTATTTACCTGCTTAAATGGTACTGAGCAAAAAAAAACAAAAAAAAAAACACTTTTTACATTCTCATTGTAAGGAACTTTATAAAATGTTTTCATCCAAGCAATTTGAAAGTGTTTCTATTGCTTCAAATAAATGTTCAGACTTTGTTAAATGCAGAAACCCCTGTGCATTTTTTTTATACGATTAAATTATTTTCAGTATCCATGTTCATTGTCATTTTAATTGTCCTCTCCTGAATGAAAGACCCATTTTTAAGTTGCATCTGTAATCTTGCAGTAGAGTTGCAGTTTCTGGCGCAAATAAAATTAGAAAATTAAATTGTATTACATTGTACCGTCTCCACCTAGTACAATAGTCTTTAAAGCTTTAGAAGTGTGGATGTGTGGTCTATTATTGTGGTGTTCATTGATTGGGTTTCCTTTTGAAATTTGTAATATTTTAAACCTTTCCCTGGTGTGAATGCTGATGTATAGGCAGATTTGGGAAAATGTTTGTATAATCATTTTCAGTCAGCTGTGCATGCAGAATCTATTCTGATGACAACCCAAATCTGTTGCCAAAGTGCATGTTTATATATAATTTTTAAAATATAGGCTAATTCATGTGCCAGTCTCCAGTATCAAAATCAAAACCGTAAATTGAAATTAAATAAGATTTTAATAAACATCCAGTTTCATTAAAAGTATCGTGTTGACACAAATATAAGGCGATAACCATATATTTAGCTCCATAAGAATTGTCTCGCAGACATGTATTACTAGAATAATGCATATTTAGCTCTGTGGTGACACGTTTTATTATAACAATATCCTTAGCTTGAAGTAAACCTATTTTATATAGGCTAATTGTTTTAACCGAAATCAACAACATTCACATGAACACACAGCATTCAATACTGATTTAAGAATATTTATTATTGTGATATCACAATGTCCTACACTTCAGAGTAACAATACAATACAGAGGTGTAACCATAAAGAAACGTATCCTTATAAAACTCTTGGACATTATAAAATTTATAGCTTCTGCTTCAGCTGGTTCCTGAAAATTTAGATTATGTGTAATACAAGTATGCAATTAAATGTACACCAGCCAAGCAAAATCCCTAATATCGATTGCTATGTTGCTATGAAGCTAAAAATGCAGTTATCGATAAAACATTTTGCTATCAATCTGAATTTACACTAATAATCTAAATAAAAACGTAAGATAGACCATAACAAACCATGAGTTATACTATTCAGCTTAAACGTGAATGATTTTTTAAATAATTAATAAAATACACATTTTTAAAACATTCCTAAAGGTATTTTATGTACAGTAATAAGCAAGAAAACATGTGGCTATGGAGTTAAATATATGGGGATAATCGATAAAACATATTGCCATAGTTTAATATTCTAATAAAACATTCGGGGATGATATTTCGCATGACAGCTGTCATTCCTCAAGTCTTCCGGAAGCTACAGAGATACCAAAGGCGGAGTAGCTGATGACGTATTTCTGTAATTTACTGGCTGGATTTGCACCTCAGGACCGCTCGCGTTTGTTTTTTTTTTCGAGTTTTATTCCTGTGTGTTTGTGTTTTGTACCTCAGGACCGCTCGCTTTTGTTTTTTCACGTTCTCTTTTTGTGCCTCATGGGTTTTGCACCTCAGGGCCGCTTGCTTTTGTTTTTTTCGTGTTTTTTAGGTGCGTTTGTGTTTTTTATCTGCGTTTGTGTTTTATACCTCAGGACCGCTCGTTTTTGTTTTTTTTCTTTTTGTGCATTTGTGTTTTGCGCCTCTAAACCTAGTGGTATTTCATTTTTGATTTGTTGCGTTTTCTTTTTGTATGTTTTGCACATCAGAGCGGCAAGTTTTTGTTTTCGTGTTTTCTCTTAGTTTGTTTTTGTGTTTTGCACTTCAGTACCAGCGTACGCTCCAGAGTTGGAATATAAGTGCTAAATATGTTTCATTAGTTATCGTCCACTGCATCTGTAGAAAGTTATGCAGAACACCGCCAGCACAACAAGTACAGAGTTAATTACCATTACAGTTGAGGTGAGTCACTGCTATCTTACATTGTAATTCATCACTCTACCACTAGGTGTCACTTCAGGATCCCTAATTGCTTGGGTCATAAATTACCACATGAATGCTTTCATCCATTTACAGCTTTTCCCGATTGCTTTGGAGCATTCCTCAAATCACAATTAACATTTGCAAAATAACAAGTGTAATCCCCACACCATAATGTCACTTCTGCACACGAACTGTTTTGAGAAAAACTCTTATAGTCGTCAGAATGTTAAGTATTTTTCATGAAATGTGCCAAAGCAGTTGAGAAAAACTGTAAAAGAAATCTGGTGTTTTGAAAAATAATCTGTCGTTTCATATACACACCTTTCAGTACAATAAATGCTGACTGCTAATTTAATTTCTGTATGTGCACAATAATAATAATAGAAAACTGCTGTAGTGAAAAATACGGTATTATATGTTTATTATGTAATATTATGTATGCTTGCACTATAGTAGTGGAATTGTTAAGGAATGTCAAAATTTACTTGTTCCAGGAATGAGTCATATTAAGTGGTATAGTATTATGTCATAAATTAAACACAGGGTACACAAAATCAGGCCTTATAAATGCATTTTCATGTTTTGACTACTGAAGTCCATCTCTCTGATGTAATAATAAATTGTGGCAATAATGCTCCATTAAAATTAATAACAGAAACATATAGTATAGTGAGTTCAGTTGAGATAGTGCTCACAATTAATTCAAGCAGACACACAATCCAACCTCTCGATGCTTGAATGAATGGAAATTGATTTTTCATCAGGTCCTAACTTAAAATAACCTGGAGATAAAATATGAACAAACCATTAACAAATATTGCAGTGTATGCCATATGTCTGTAGGTTCTGGAGGGTTATGGGCACATTGGGGTTCCTTTTTTATTATTTTGGTTTAAAATAGGACACAAAGAATATATTCCCATTTGCTTTTATGGGGCCTATACTTCAGTTGCGGCAGAAATATTGCAGTGGCCTCATACAAAATTGGTGGCAGTGGTTTAATTCAAAATAATGGACCTGTTTTGTGAAGTGCTTCTAAACAGCCTGTAAAATATGTTTCGTGGTATCTTGATGTTATATTTCACATCCAAAACTAAAAGCCTAATGAGTCTCTTAAAGTACTTTGCATGAAATAATTTCTGCTAGACCAAGAGCAAACTTACGCTGTAAATCCAATCAAAAAATGAAGATATGTTGGTAAATACAGTCGGCTTGGTCACCATGTTGCACTTACCAGCAGTCTGATCACACCATGGATCCTCCATACATTGTCTCTGTAACAGCTCGGCAGACCACCAGAGTCGCCATACAGTAATGAAGTGAAAATCAAAATTCATTACTTTGATCCAACAAAACATTTTATTGCAATGTTCAACCTTATCATATATTCCCATTTAAATTGTAAATTTATACATGTAAATGATCATTTAAAATGATTTAACTGACATGCAATTAACCTTCCTCATATATTCCCATGCTGCACTTATTCTCATGTTCCAGTCAGCCACGTTTGTGTCTCAAATGCAAATCACAGACCTCAAGGATCAAGCACTGCTGATTTTCCAGCCTTCCTTTATCTGTGAACCAGGTGTGAAGCCTCTGTGGCCAATCAGAATCAGGTATCATTACACTAACTGCCTGAGAGACCTCTGAGAACAAGGCCTGGATTTCCAATTGAGGTCCAGATTTGAAGAGCTCTGCTCTAGAGTCTAGAAATGTCACATATTTATTATTGCTATATGCCTGATGGTGATGTAAAATTCTTGTTGTTTTTTTACTATTTCATGGAGGAAGTGTTTTTTTAAGGGACAGAGTCAATTTGTGTTTTGTACTTTGAAGGCCCTGACAATCTCACAAAGATGACAGTTATTGAGACCAGTGGTCACATAAGACTGATGTAAAATGGTTTTCGAAGAAAGCTGAATGTCACCAGGAAGGTCATACGGCGATGACAAACTTTGCTACACAGTTCCTATGGTTCCTTTCAGGAGCGGTTCTTGGGGGGACCGGGCTGGGGGGGGAGGCATTGCCCACGTGACAACATGCATGGCCCCACTAAAAAGATATGCTACTTGGGTCTGAAATAAATGTATCATTATTATTACTATTATTATTATTTGCATGTATATGTGTGGGTTAAAAATCTGTGTGCTGGGAACAGGAAAAGTACAAGCATATTTTGCACATTTTATTGACGGACTCTTAACATGGGTACGCTGGGTGGTCAAGTTGCTCCAGTTGCGGAGAAGTAAAGTTAACGACAAAAAAAAGCTTGTGGAAGCAAGACGGTCTAAACGAGAAATCAGAGTGAATTACAGGTTTGTACAAACTGTAAAATGTGTTTGCAAAGCATTGCATAAATAACATCAGTTTTCAAAATTGAGTTTTGCTTTTTCATACTGGCAATGAATTGTAAGTAATACTTAGAAAACATTAAGGTCAAACGCATATGGCCCCCGTAACAACAACTGGCCCCAGTCCGGCCCCCCGAGTTGAGATAGTCTAGAGCTGCCACTGTTCTGTGCGTAACAACATGAACTGCACTAGAGAATATTATCGAAAAATAAACTCCTTCCTCACAAAGAGAGCACTAGAATCATTGTCATTGATCATAATTCTGAAACAGTGGAATATAACATGTAAATTTGGGATTATCTCAAAAGCATCACTTGAAAGAGACATCTTCAATCTGGAACTGAATCAGCAACCTGGGGATAGCTATTGAGATACTACTACAGTCCTCCACTCTACCATCTGAACTACTGAAGGAAAAAGTCCCATTCCTTTTGAAAATGGGTTAAATAAACAGTCTGAAGCTTGTGAGCATATAAGGCATGATGTTTTTCTTATGGAAACAGATTGATAGCGCGTACAAAAGACTGCAATTTGTAATACAGCCAATTACTTTGATATCAGTACGAATACATCAGACAAAAAACAAGGCCAGGATGCACCTAAGGTAACTTCAGACTGTGACATCTCAAAAGCATTACACCAGGGCTGTCGTATTAATTTTAATGAATGGGCAACACTGGAACTTGTCCAAACTCATATGGGCCACGTAAGAATTATATTTGTTGGATTAGTAAAAAATTATTAACACCGTAAGTATTTGTTTGAATCCGTTTAACTGCTTTTTCAATTCTTTGTTTCAATAGTAGAGTTTTCTCCTAGTAGAGCAATGTTAAATGAAAGATTGCATTAATCATAAATCATGCACGTTCAAATGAAAAGACACCCAAAACCAGGCCAGGATATATCTGACCAATGTTCAATTTCGATATCTCTCAAAAGCTATAAACATAAGAAACTCCTTCAAGCCGGAATTAAACCAGCGACTTAACCCTCTGGAGTCTGAGGCCTCTCAACCAGTTTTGAGGTAATCTGACATTCCCTGACATTTTTTAAAATTTTCACCCATCCAAAAAACATTTTTCCCAAATTGCTTCATATGCTTTTATTCAGCATAAATTCAGCACCAATAATCTGAGACCATTTAGAATGTCATACTTCTGTTTTCTTTTTAAATCAACTTTAAAAATACA
>JAAGVU020000001.1:22940565-22953589 GCA_011763525.2 Mormyrus iriodes | reverse complement strand
GGACAACATATCTTTTCACACATCCACCAATTCCTGTCGTTAAAGTTCACTCACTTCTCCCTTCCCCCGCGCACGTGTATACCTACCTCTCCGTCGCACTCAGCACCCCAGCCCCTGCTGAAAACATTAACCCTTCAAAGTTAAGGCAATTTGTAATACGGCCAAATACTTTGATGACAGCACGACTAGATGACATGCAAAACCACGGCAGGACACGTCTAAAGAACGATCAATATCGATAGCTCTCAAAACCTTTAAACAAGGGAGTCCTTCGAGCCAGCGACCTAAGGATAGCTACTCTGGTTTTCTACAGTCCTCCACTCTACCATCTGAGCTATCGAAGGAAGGTGCAGCAGTAATCGTTCTGCATATGTATTGGACAAACATATTCTGAAGCTTCTTTGCCTATCTGCATTGATGTTTTCGTTATGGAAAAACAATGATTGAGCATATAATTGACAGCAATTTGTAATGCCAGACACTTATCCAAAGCAACTTACAGTAGAGGCATGGTTTACAATTTATGTGTGCTCTCTGGAATTAGTTTATATTATATATTGCTCATCCAGTTGTCTCTTAAGGACAGCTTTAAATTTAGCTTAAGGAACAGCTTTTGCCATGTGCTGGGTATTGTACCGGTGCACTGACATGAAAGGCCCCTTTCTGGAATTGAATAACTTTCTGAGACTGTCATCAAACACCTTATACACCACTGGCTGCCTTCACCAGTCAGATTATTTTTTCCCGTTGTCCGTGGGTCAGATAAGGAAATGGATATTTACAATTCAGAAAATACATAATTATGAACCATGGTCTGCCAAATGCGTATAAAAGTATTATGATCGTCTTAATGAATCGCAGACATGTTCTTATCAGTTCCTCTATAACTTTACACTGTTCTTTACAATGTTTGCAAAAGCATAATTAACCAGTCATGATTGGTAGCTAATGCCTGAGGAAGCTTATTTTTTCACAGACATCAAGTCGAAAGCAGTTTCACAACTCACAGTGTGGCATCCATGTTGTACATACACCCCACAAGAAATAAATGAATGTTCCAACCTTGCCTGTGTATGTTTCTTGCATTTCAGATAAATACGAGCCTAAGACCTGTGAATAAACAGAAAGTCATTTTGCAAAAGAAAGGACTAAACTTGCATGTAATTTACATATCCTATTTGGAGAAATGACCCCTGAAACAACATGACCAGTTTCTACAGTCTGTCTGTCTGGACCTCCATTATTAGTGTGAAGGTGCAAGAAATCAAGAAACCTCTGCATGAGCCCTCCATGAATCGTCACCTTAACATGGTGGAGGGGTTTGTGTACCTCCATGACCCTAGGAGCTATGGTGTCCAGGGCAATTGACCCTGGTAGGGACTCCCAAGGCAAATTGGTCCTAGGTGAGCGGCCAGACTAAGTGTGGTTCAAGTAGACCTCCATGATGGAAAAAACCAAGGAACATGTTACCCCGCTTGGACTGGGGAGACCGGGGCCCTGCCCTGGAGCCAGGCCTGGGGCAGGAGCCTGAGGGCGAGCGCCTGGTGGCCGGGTCTCCACCCTCCACCCTCACAGCCCGAAAAAGGAACATGGGTCTGCCCTCCAGTAGGCTCACCACCTGCAGAGGGAGCCGTGGGGGTAGGGTGCAGCGTAGATCGAGTGGTGGTCGAAGAGAGGGGCCTCGACGGACCATGTCGTTGGCTACCGAAACTGGCTCTTGGTACATGGAATGTAACCTCTCTGGTGGGGAAGGAGCCTGAGCTGGTGTGGGACGTAGAGAGATACTGACTAGATATAGTCGGGCTCACCTCGACGGATGGCTCGGACTCTGGAACCAAACACCTGGAGAGGGGCTGGACTCTATTCTATTATAGAAAAAGCAGCATTGCTGTATACCTTAAAATCCTTTTTTTCTTACTAGCAATTTCATTTTTTGAAGATATTTGAATTAATTAGAAGTTTGAGTACAGATTTATATCTTACTGTTGATTGAGGTCTGAGCAGACCATCTTACAGGCCAGCTAAAGCCACATTAGCCAGAGATGTTGATTAATATCTATGCTAAAGAGCTGGAGAAAGTGATGATGGGATTAAAAAGAAGCTTTGGGCAAATGGTAAGTGTCAAGATGGAGGCTCATGGAAGGCAGAGGACCCAGATGCGGAAGATAGGGTTCTTTATTCAGGGATATCAGGCAACCAGAAATGAAAATCAGCAGGGAGAACGTGGTTGGGGACTAAGCAGGGTAGGTTGTAAGCTGGCAAAGTCAGTCCCACAGAGACACGTTGATGTTGTTGGGCTATCCTGGCTGACATGCCTCTTCAAAATTGCATGGACATCAGGGACGGGGACAGTGGACTTGGAACAGACACACAAAGAAGCACAAGCAGGCAGGAGCAGGCAGGGTCGACAGGGTGGGCAGTACTGGCAGGTTAGACAGGAAAGGTGAGGGGAACCTGAGCAGGGGAGGCAGGTGAAGGAAACGGGGCGGTCAGGGCTACAGGGGAAGACAGGGCAGACAGAGCAGGCAAAGCAGGATCAGTATGCAGAAGACAAGGAGAAGCAACTGCTCAGTACGGCTCATAGCAGGGCAACAATACTTGGCGAAGACGTGCCTTCTTATATGCAGCTGCACAGGTGGAAGTGCCATCATGTTTTTTTTGTGATCAAATTATTAAAGAATTATTTACAAAGAACAGAACATACACCACCACCCCCTCCCCAATACACCCTGAGACAGCACCATAAAAGAAACAGAACAAAGGACCAACAATGGTAGAGGTCACCGGCACACCCAGCCCTTGTGAGAGAGCAGCTCAAAACTGAGGGAAAAAGAAATAAAGTAATTATATCAATGATAAATGTAAAAATTAGGGAAATAAATTAAGTCAAAACAAAAAAAAAGAAATACATCCTCAGGACATGACCCGCAGCCAGCCCTTGACCAACTGCAGGTCATGGAGCCAGCTTTGGATTGTAGAACCAGACGAATTGTTAATCCAGGCCGCAGAGAGTTCCAGCAGAAGCAGATCGAGGAAGGTGGACTTGAATGGCACGGTCAGATTTCTAGCGAGAAGCCAGTAGCAACTAAGCTTCTAAGGAGGCAGACATCAGGGGCCTCTGCTGGAAGCAAGAAATAGAGAGGGAAGAGAAGTCCAGAAGAAGAAAGACAGCAGGAGACAGAGGGATGAAACAAGAATGAACTGGAGAGAGAGATCTGGCCACATAATCCCAAAGAGTAGCGGCAGGACAGTTCCAGAACATACGGAGAACTCTGTGTAAATTTTTGGAGTTCCACTCTATTTCAGATTACACCGTATCAACACGCACTACATGATTCCTTAGAACACTGCAAGATAAACTCTAAACGAGCTTAGTTAAAGATTTGACATCAGGCTGGGGGATGACTTCAGTTGAGTGAGTGTGATTCATTTGCAAAACAAAAGGTGTTAATGGTGCTAAAGAGGGGGCAGGCAGCTTGTGTGAGTAAAGGGGGAGGGGGTCTTGGTGAGGAGAGTCTTGTTTTTCCAGGAATCCTAGTGTTAAAGAATAGGGGGGATAAAGGATAGCCCTGCCTGACTCCCTGAAGGAGCCAAGAAGGAGGAGAAATGTTATCATTAGTTGGGAGGATAGAGGAGGGGGAGGAGTTAAGGGTCTGGACCAGGTTGATAAAATAAGGGCTAAAGCCCATTCTATCCAGGACCCTCCACAAAAATAACCAATTCAACCTATCAAAAGCCTTCTTTGCATCTAAAGAGAGAAGGGCAGCAGGGAAGGCAAAGGAAGCAGCAACGTGAAGTACATGGAGCAGGTGTCGGATGTTTGGTCTGGGTGAATCAATTTAGAAATTACTGCCCGCAGTCGACGGGCAAGCACCTTAGCAAGCAGCTTGACATCAGAGTTCATCAGGGGCCCTAACATTCCAAGAAGCTATATTTATATCAGCCAAGATCAAAAGAAAAACAGACAGTAAGGTGTAAACCGAAAAAACACATAAAGTCTCAATATGCCATGCACACATGCACCAGAGGTCGAATGCGCCGGTCGGTCAACCGCGACTGCAAGAAATACATCTCAGGGAAAGCCCCCGACTCCGTGCTCAGGACAGGCAGCGCAACAGTAACATAAAAGACAATAAGAAAAAAGGGACTGTGGCCAGGTCCAGAGCATCCCCCCTCCCGCCCCGTCCGGCCAACGTTGGAAACTGCCTGAAGCCAAGCTGCTAAATAAACCAACTCTGCGCACACATCCCCCACCCTTCTCTGAGTAACAGTAATACATATAAAACAGAACCCATGACACTGCTGCTGCCCCGTATACATAACAGAAAAAAGGTCAATGGTGAAAGGCGATAAAGACTCACAGCGATCACAGTAAAATGACCGGAAAACCCTAAGCAGAGTGAAAGAATTAAACAGGAAGAGTCCCAAAAGACTGGAAGTGATCCATGGTGACGTTCGCATCCTCCGGAGTAGCGGACATGACCTACTGACTTCCAAAAGAGAGCTTTAGACACGCAGGGAAAATCAGGAAAGGAGAAAGCCCCAACTCCTTCGTCCTCCGGATCGGGGCATTCATCGCCCTCCTAGCGGTAGCCATCTTGGTGCTGTAGTCTTGATAAAAGAAAATTCTCCCACCTTCAAAGCTGAGGTCCTGGACTTTGTGACATTCACGCATCACTGTCTGTCGGTCACGGAAGTCAAAGTGCATGACGATGGGAGGCAGACGGGAAGAGGTTTCGGTGTGGACGTACAGCCTGTAAGCATGGTCAATGGCTGGCTGAAAGTTGGGCAGATGTGGTAAAATAGCCAGCCACAGCTGGTTAAAAACTGACCGCATATCGTTCCCTTCACGTCCCAGCCTAATTCCAACTAGTTTAAGGTTGAGGCGACGGCTGCGGTCCTCAATCTCAGTGATTTTATTATCTAGGGAAAGCAGTCCCTTATTAAAATCAGCCAGCTCCCTGGAGTGCCGATCGGTCACAGCCTTCACAGAGGTGACTTCTTTTTGAATAGATTTAAAGTCCGAGTTCAGGTCAGCTCGAAGCTCCAAATGGTGTTGATGGAGCATGCCATTCAGGGAGCTCACCTATTCGTAAACGAAGCTCTTCATTTCCACGAGAAAAGGAGTCAGGAGGGGGGAAAGGGCCTCCTCACTAACGCCGCCATCAGAGCGGGGTGCCTTCTTCTCTGTGCTGTAAAGAGCCGAGCGAGGTCTGCGCTGATTAGCAGCCATCAGGAGGGATAAAAGGAACAAGCGCCGAATTTGCGTGAAATTACAAACGGGTAAGTGCAAGGGCACTGTCTAAAGAGCAAAAAAAGTGGATGGGAGGAGCAGAGTTTGGCAGCCATTAGCAACGAGCGTCACATGACCTCCTCGTGCGATCAAGTTAATTGACTTGCCCCACCATGCGGGGTGTGTCAGTAAGAAAGCTGCTAGTTACTGATCTGTCTGAGGAGCTTTGCATTAGCAGTGGCTAATGCGGTGTTGTCACTACCGAAAATGTTACACCTACCCAAAATGTAACTTCCGCTACTACGCATGCGCACACTTGCGTACAACATGTTACTTTTTATGAGTTCGGCGAGGAGCCGTGCTATTTTTACGGCATTGAAAATACAAATATTCAGGAAAATAGTGACAGCTGAACTACAAATATAAATGTTTTTTTTTTCCCAAACTTTATTCAAACTTTAGAAGTTTTATACAGACATACATGGTACAATTCCAAACAGATTCGAGCAGGTGTACCACACATTGCACGAGCAACTGGAGGTGATTACATATACAACAGTAAATAATGGGGAATAAATTAAAGCAACAAAAATGAGGACAAATGAAATGAACATAAATAAAAGGTGGAGTCCTAGGGGCTCTTATTAAACATGAGTTCCTCCACCAAACTGCAGAGCCTCAGAGCATTTTTTTCACCATTCATTTCAATGATGTAAAATAACGGCATAAATCCTTATGAAAAATGTTTAAGATCGGTTGTTGTTTCAAAAATATATTCTTATGTAGAAAAAAAATTCCAAGAATAATAATTGTATTAATTACTAAATCATCATTTTTTTTAAATGCCATACATCACATTTCCTATGGATAATTTAAGAGTTCATTAATTTTAGGAGATAACCAACAATAAAGAAAGTTTTCCCAAAAGGCACATGCAAATTTCACAAATATAAATGTCGACGATTCATCCCACAATGCGTGACGAATGCATGATGACACATGATGTCCACGCCCCGTATCACGCAACCTCTCTCTGCCGCAAAATGTGTACACATGCGTAGTAGCGAGCCTGAGTAGTCTACTCTACGCATGCCTGACAGTGGTGCACATGCATAATATAAAGGGATGAACATTACATAATAAAGAAGTGCCGAAAGTGCCGGAAAATGTGGTCTCGTAGACGCATGCGTGGTAATGGTGCGCATGAGTAGTAGCAGAAGTTACATTTTCGGTAGTGACAGTGGTGTTTGGCATTTTAGTGCAGGCTGGATTGATGCCATTGCTGTATTTCCAGGCCTACTCATAGTGATGGGCAGCATCCGCGTAAAACTGGTCCTTCTCCATGATGAGGCCGAGGCACTCAAAAGCTATACACACAACTGGGCAGGAAGAACAAAGAAACATTATTTGAAACCTACAGATAGGATACAATACTAACAGCAAGTTAGCCTAGTCCACCTAATCAGTTATGTTAAAAGAAAACACCTTTTTTGCCCTTGGTAGTTTATAGCACCAAAGCATTTTATTCTAGTGGTTTAAATTGCCTTTGGATGCATTTATTTTTCTTTGTCTAGATTTTGTTTAAGTGTTTAAACGTACAAATGAGGTACAAACCCAGTATTTTTACATACATTCTGTCTGAAGACAAACACACCGCTTACAATGAAAATTGAGCTTTATTTAAGTATGAGAACAGGAATGTATTTTTTGCATATCCTATCTTGCTCTCTTTAAAAGCATACACACATACAGAGGTGAGAGCAAAGCTTGGGGTCTGAGCATATGGTCAGCTGTCCATCCATGTTTCAGGGGTATAAGGACCTTGCTCAAAGGAGATGCAGTGTTATAATAGTTTTTAATAATTATTATTATTATATTCTCAATTTTCATTTTAAGTCCAGTTCAATTTTACATTGTTTTCAGTATGGTTTTATGCCCCAACAACTGTGTTCCCCCCAAGGACCTGACCTTGCCAGTTGGTCACTGGCTGAATTTTTGTGGATAGGTGCTCCTGGCAAACCAGGTGCTCGCTCTGTTGTAGCGGAGGCAGCGCATCAGCAGCTCCGTCACGATGTCGCGTTTGCCCAGTTGGAGGAGTCAGCTCTTCTCCAATTCGTATGCATTGCCCTTGCTCCACTTCATTTTCGCAAGCCTCTTCAGATGGTTCCTAGCCTGGGGTGTATGCACGACAAATCAGGAAGGGCTGGGTATTGGCCAAGAGACACGCAGTGTCATTGCCCTAAAATTGAGGATGAGGGCTTGGCTATCATATACCTGTGCTAAACAGAATGTGTCTCTTGGTCAGAGTTTGTGATCATACCTTTTACTAGACATAGACACTAACTAAAACTGTATCAGTTTTTTTTTATTGTACTGCTACATTTTAAATAAGACAAATACAAGCCAGACAACATTTATGACACTGACTGATGACAGTAGTAGATGAGTTAAATCTGTGGAATTGCAGTTCTTGAATGAAACTTTACATTAGTCCTTTAACTTAAATTCAACTCTCCATGGTTCCACCAGGGGTTGAAATCAACACCCCCCCACCTCAGCCTTAGAGGTGTGAGGCCACAGCACCTCCCTTAACTTATTTAATGAGATCAGTTCTTGATGATCACCTGACTAGAGGCGATTACTGAAAGGTCGACCAAAGCATTCTCCACATGCTCCACATGTCTCCTTGATAGCTATCAAGCAGGGGTTCTGAAGGAGTGCTGCTTTGTCTTCTCCCGCTTGAATGCATGAGCGGTACTCCTTGAGCAGATTCTGGGCAGTGGCCAAGCCTGTTTGTCTCACATGTTGCTCTGAAGTCTCTCTGTATATGAGGAAGTTTCTCCCAACAGAACCCAGGTTATTTTTCATGAAGAGGAAAAACTCTCTCGAACTAGGGCAGCACTGAATTTTAAAAGCTCAATAAATCCTTGCTGAATTTATAAATGAAAATAATTATGCACAGAAATATCTGTGATCATAGTTTTTGCTTGTACAAGCAAAATACAACTTGTACTTTTGTTATATCTGTCATAATGGTTCAATTGTCCTACCTGAAACTGGCATCAACCCAAAAAACTTAATTAGTCTCATAACTCAATAGTACAAAGCAGTCCTTTGGAGCCAGAACTAGAGTCAGACAGTGTTCTAATTGTGTACATTTCTCCCCTGAAGGTTTGTTCCTCTCAAACAACCTACCTCCGTTCTTCCTGTGCTGTACCGAAAGCCTCCCCTCCGACAGTGTCATCTGGGTTCAGGCAAATCTGAATCATGTAGCGCAGAGCCTCCTCCCCCCAGTCCGTGTCTTTCCGGGCCTTGTTGAGATGCCTGCAGACTTCATTTACTAAGCCAATGTGCCTACAATCGAAGGTGAAGACCAAGATAAAGTAGGAGATCAATAGGAAATTGGCTCCTTATACAGCAATAATATGCTCTACTATACTAATAACATACTACTACTATATTACACTAATAATATACTTTATGGCATTTATAGTATAATATATAAATATGTACTTTGTTTTCCAGGAGGGTGTCATTTTGGTAACACAACTTTTGCAATGCACCCATTATGTGATTATGTACTAAAATGTAATAATTATCTGAGGACAGGTCATGAAAAGCATTTCAGTCTGGTATGAAGTATAACAAAATGCTCTGTCCATATGACAATTTAATATAGTTTCATCAGTTTCTGGGAATTACGTAAAAAATGGAAGTCAGTAGAGGAAGCATTTAAAATGCCATGAAAAAAAATCTGGAAAAGTGTGTGGTAAGCCAAGACTGCTATGACAATGTTGCATATCATTTCCCACAAGAAAAATCCAATTAATGCCCAGGAAAAAAAGTCTTATATGTGTGTGACGTGGTGACACTGTGTTGCTATGGAAGACAATAGAACAAAATTGGCATTCCCCTTCAGTTCCAGTGTGTCACATCAGTGCTACAGCACAGCGCAACTAACCAGCAGTACAGGCCTCTGCAAAAATTGTACCCGGTGCCCTGGGGGAGTGGGTTTGGCACATTTTAAAATACACTGGGGCGTCGTCGAGCTTCCCAGTTCTTCTGAGGATGTTAATGGATTTGACCAAAATGGAGTAATCATCTGTCAAAAAGATTAGTGTTACTGCTATTTTAATTAGAATGTGAAGTAGACATATGCAAGATAGGTAAAGAAAAAACCTTACAAGGATAATCACTAAAAATATTAATAATAAAAGCATTTTTATAACCTAGAGTAACAATAACAAGCAATATACGCAATCAAGTGTGTATGTTTTTTTTATTTTTTTTGAATATTATTTTATGGCAACTGATATGTTAATTATTCCTTTATTCCTCCCTATCAAGCACAATATGGTTTCACCCAAGGATATTTTTTTCAACACCATATTCAATTATCATTGGAATCTGAGTTTTATTTAGCTGTTTTTATATATCCCATGCAGTATGAAAGCAAATGTGATTCAATTGTGATTGTGATCAGAGCAGCATGTTGATGCTTCAAATGCAACCCTGACCAAGATAAACAAAATAGGACAAAGTGGGCTGTGTGTTAAAGAAAACTATCAGCAACACCCTCACAGTCAACAACTTTTACAGTCACTTCCACTCCCAGGGGCTGTGCCTTAATGACCAAGGAATAATGTGGGTCATGAGGCTAAAGCCCTATGTTAGAGGATGGATGAATGGATGGATGAGTACTGTTTATTGAGTCTTTTTAGGAATAGGGCTATGTGGGTGTTGATTCACCGGCTTTTTTCATTGCAGGACGACGTCACCATACTCCTGTTTCTGAAACAGCACGTCTGCTATCAAATACACAAAATGTCGATGCAGACAGACAGCACCATTAGAAATTCATTCAGCTCGGTGTTAGCATACCAGGTCCGCTGAAGAATGAGGCAGTAGCGGGAACCAAAAAACCGTAAAGCTCCAGGTTCCACAAACAAAGAACAGGGTCACTACCATGTTCAACTACTTGCTGTCCTGGTCACTCTGCAAAGTTGAACATAGCTGCATGCAGGAGACCACATCGCCCCTTCCCGGCTGCAGTTGAGCCACATCCAGGCCAATCTCATACTGCAACACACAACCAAATGAGCCAGTGTTACTGAAATGGACTATTAGCTACATTTTTGAACCCCTCACAGGCTGTCCAGTACTGAGCAGTGCAATCATGATATTTGCCCACTTTCAATAAGAAAAACAAAGTTTTAAAAGTGCTGCTCCTAAGAGGTGGTATGAGCTGGTTTTCATTTTAAATAAGCATTTAAAAATCTGACTGCAACTTAGCCTTCCCTCACTCCACTAACTTAAAGAATGTTGCTTTAAAACTTAACATGAGGCCTCCTGTATCCTAGACCCTTACTGTTGATGTGCTTTCTTTACAATTCAGTCAATGATTGTTCATGGATTTGTAGCTTCCATTGTTGCCTAGAGACACAATGGAAGCTCGGATGTCGTGGCTTACTAAGGGGCCAGACGTGGTAGATGGTTAGCGACACACTGACTTTAACACGGCCCCAGAGAATGCCGTGGCCTCTGTGTAGAGAGTCATGGCCCTCTCAGTCTCTTTTGAGGTTTTTTAGCATCACCATATGTGTCAGGACGGCAGACAGAGTGGCGAGGCATGATGCCGGGCAAAAGGAAGCGGGCGGCAAGCGTAGGCGGGTGGATCCCGTTGAGGGGACTTTATTTCATGCTTGAGCACAGGCAGGGAGAGGCTCCCCTCAAACATGCACTTCACAATGACCGACAAAGAAACACAGGACGGGGGAAGCTTATATCAGGATCACAGGGAGGAATGAACGAGGGGCACCTGTGGGTGATTAACAGGGAAAAAACATGAGGTAACTTAGCAACACTCAGCAGGCGTGGCTGCTACCCAGCCCTGCCTGTGGGGAAACACTGGGGAAGCACAGACCGGAAAGGGCTGGACATCACAAAATGGCAGCAGATGGCAGATGCTACCAGCCTCTGTTCTTGGATGGCTTCTGGTTTCTCCAAAGGGAAGTGCCATATGATATTCAGCTGGATGATATATGCCTGGAAAGACACCCAGTATTATACGTTAAATCACAGTCCACAAGTGGCCATAATGTCAGTATTTAACAGTCTGCTCCTGTGTAAAAAAAATCTTTGTATGTATAACTTTACTGCAAGAAATTGTTTTCCCAATTAACTACCAAGTAAGGAAAGCTAACTGCAGGTTTTTTAAAATGGTTTATCTTACCTTCTCCAGTGTTTCCAAGACAGGTAATTGGCACCTTTCACAGACCGTCATCAAAATATGCATGTTACGGTGTGGCATGGCACAGGCGGAAAAAAAGGCAGACAATCCACTGACGGCTCCGAGAAATAAAAGGGATTTATTAAGAAAAGTGAACACAACCAGGAAAACTATAAAATAAAGGGACCACAAGGTGTCAATACAAAAACAGGAAAAACAAGGATTAACATACGAAAGAAACCATTACTTAACACAATTAGAGAGTAGAGTAACACAAGGAGCAGGACTAGGGAAATGCCTGCTGGCCAAACGGGGATCAAACACATACGACAGGGATGGACAGATACCGACTCTGACAATGCAAGTAATTAACGTCTCATTAAGGTCGGCAAGTCATCTGCTAGATCAATGTTTCTCAACCCAGTCCTCCCTGACCCCTAGACAGTCCACGTATTTGCTATCCCTCAATTGCCAGGGAATTGGGAGAGAGCAAAAACGTGGACTGTCTGGGGGTTGGCAAGGACTGGGTAGAAAAACTCATTGCTAGATTGTAAAGGAGATGGACATGGGTTAAGAGTTATGTTTGTCTGCTTTACTGATATGAAGGTAATAAAATCCTTCAGAAACTGGATTTGTGACTAAAGTCTGATCATGGTGCTGTTGTAGATACTTCTGCTGGACTCTGGTTTCTTTTACAATCTCATTTGGATAAAGTAATTATATTAATTCTGAAAAAAAAATTGTAGAAATTTTTCAAGGGGGATAATGCATGGGGTTGCCACATTCGATTTCAAGAAATAAGGGAAACCACCCCCCAGCATTTTATATTTCAATACGAGATGATCCCATAAAATATGGGACGGGTGGCAAATTCTTCACATAAGGAGTCATATTACATGGAACAATTTCGGGAGATGGTGTAGGGAATGGTATGTTTTCAAAGGGGATGATTTTGGAAAAATTTTCCCCATGGGGATGGCATCCATGTACATTCCATGACTACTTGAGCGCTGATAATATTTAACTTAAGCCTCCATCAATTAGTCACTGAGTTTCCATGAAGCTGCTCTTATCCAAAACGACTCAGAAACATACAAAGCATACAATGGTTCCTAATCAAAGCTGAAATCTTCAGTTCACTGCACATAATCATATATTTTCACAACAATAGTTGAAACTGTCAGTTTGCACCCAAGACTGTTGCCGATGCAGGCATCCTCATAATGATTTGTAGCACGGAAACCATAAAACCTCTGCTGTTTAGCAGAAAAGGCGTCTGCCAGAACTTCCAGATAAGATCAAGCCAAGAGAAAATTCCAAGGCTATTTTTATTGTACTATGTATGATCCAATGCCCATGGGTGACAGTTCGCATCTGCTGTTCTGCTGGGTACATAAAAATGGCTTGTGGCGGGCTGTCCTCTCTCTGGAATGTTCTGCCTGTATCTGGACAAGGCAAAATCCAGTATTTTGGCACAACATGTATTGTGATGCCTTTCGGCGTAGACAGTAATCAGTTCGCAGTATGCGCAGTAACGCCGACTGACCACATGCAACGCAGGG
>JAAGVU020000001.1:22916176-22940465 GCA_011763525.2 Mormyrus iriodes | reverse complement strand
TCCATTTTCAAAATGAGGTTAAATTCTATAGATTCTAGAATTTAGAACGGAAGAAGTAAAATACACAAGGGTTAAGAGATGTCATAGGACATGGCACAGTGCAAAAGTTGGGTAGGTCACAACTCGATTTAATCACAGAAGTAAGCTGAGCTGCAGTTACTTAGCTTAGTTGATGAGGGCCATTCACTGTCTGTCTTAAGTGTCTGTTAGCTTACTGGACAAAACAAAAAAGCACCCTTCAGTTATTCAGAATATGCAAGAATGTGTGTTCTGGGTGAGGCAATATTTCAACTTTGTAATGTGGACAGCTGCTATTTGCCAACATTGAAGGCTTCCCATTTGGCTATGTAAGTCTGCAATAAATGAACAACTAATTCAATCACAACAGGTATATTTTTAAACATCTATAAATGCCAATGAATTTAAGAGTTTCAGCAGAGGGCTTTTAGCATCATCGACCTTTGTAATAATCTGGAAATCACTGGGATGGATCTAGATCCAATAAGCAGCAACCAGAATAGAGGTCAAATATTCCTAGCTTTAAGTAATGTGTGGAGTTTTCCTCAAAAAGATTTTACAATGAAAGGCAGAATATAATATATTTTGTGGTTCAAGGCCTGGTTTATGATGGTCTGGGCTTTCTCATATTGCTTCAGCTTCAGAAGAAGTTCAGCCAGGTCTTTGCGTAGGGAGTCATGTCCTCTACAGTCAAGGGTGGCTTTGTAGTAGCTATCAGCCTGAAAGTAATTGGTTCCACACTCACGACAACAGCAGACCATCTATTAAAAACAAGCCAAAGGGAGCTGAAAGGGTACATACTTGGATAAAACAGATAGATGGCAGATACAAGGAGACAAAAAGAAAATGAAAGCATGAAGGCATGTATTTTGTTTTAATTAGAGCTGTCACAATTACTTGATTAAAGTTTCGTTTTTTTATTTTACATCATCAATTAAAATTTGCCCTTTCAATTACTCTGGAATATGGTGGAAGACAGAGCATAGCAGATGAGGGTCCAAAAAAAGAGCGAAACCCTCAGTTGCATGGAAGCACTTCACAAAAATTAAAGAAAATGCAGACATTCAGAAGACTTTCAGGTTTAAAGGACTCACCCCATAATGGGAGTCTAGCCATAGATAACTATAAGCTGTGTGCTCTTCAGCCTCTTGGATTCTCCTCTACAATTCCTGTATCTCAAGATAATCATTACTATAACAAAAGCTAGCCCTGTTGCTTAGCTGCATCATTTTACATTATTTACATTACATTTATTATGTATCATAATATGATACATAATAACCATATAATTTTTTGTGAATACATTGTGTGTATGGTGTATAGCTGAATTATACTACATTGCAATATTTGAGATTTTTGCAATAAATATTGTGATTATTTATAAAACGCAAAAGTAGTTGAAATTTTAGCCAAAAAATAATTGTAGTTAAATAGAACTATCCACCAATAGAGTCTGTCAAATAAGTGTGGTCTTGCCACAAGATGTGCCAACAGACACAAAGCAGTGCTGACAAATCACTCAGTATAATTTCCATAGAAATATTTCCACACAGCCCCATCCTGGGTTCTTCCCTGCCTTGCGCCCGCAGCCTCCGGGATAGGCTCCGGACCCCCCGTGACCCCATATGGGATAAGCGGTTATAGAAATTGGATGGATGGATGGATATTTCCATACAGTGGAGAACGAATGTCTTTTGGTGCCCACTTCTTGTTCGCTTTTTTCCTCTTCACTCATTTTGGTTAAATTTCTCCAAATGCACCAAACTGTCTATGAGTGAGTCAAAGGGCTCAGATGAGTATGATTATGATTGGCCAGAAGTTTACTTGTCTGGGTTTAGGTGTTAACGGAGAAGTGTCATACCTTATGTATTCTCATGTAGGCATCTCCAAGGAGGATGCTGGTGTCAAGCCCTGGTATATTTTCACATAATTCCCTAGATGAGAGCTCAAGTATCACTTGTGGTGAATACAGAATCAACATGCTGTAGTTTGTAGGTCTGTACCAGAATGGCGTCAACACTACAGACATACTTTCAATTAATCAGAAAGCTGGAAAAGGTTCACTGTTTTCTTCAATGGTTGAAGTGTATGAAATGTCAAACAATTAAAGTAGAATGGTTTTTAGTTGAAGTGGCCACTCCCCACCTGTAGCAGGCTATGTAGAGTTGCTTGTCTTTCAGCTTCTACAGGTAAATTAGTGCCATCTTTTCTTTGGCCTTCCTACAGTACTGCTGGTCAGGGGTGATGTTCCATTAGGCAGTTAGGGCAGTGCTGAGTTCCTTTTTGGCCAGCTTAAGATCTACGATGGCCATTGTGACTCGTGTCTCCTCAGGAGTCCTGGCAAAAATGTGGATTGCCTCCTTTGTGGCCTCATGCTGTTGGACAAAGAATGATTTAGGAGTGAAGTATCCAGCAATATATCCCAGAATAATTTGACATTAATGCCACATCCATAGATTGTTCCTGATTATTTTAGTCAATTCTCTTCTATAGGAGCTCCATATGTTAGATTTATGTTTCAAAACTCTTTGGGTAACCCAAACAGTCCACATTTTTGCTCCCTCCCAGCTCCCAGCACATTTAAACCAAGCAATCAAGAACAAACCAAAAAACAAGAACACTGAATACCTGGTACAGGTGTGTTGTGAGCTGGGAGGGAGCATAAATGTATACTGTCTGGGGGTCCCAGAGAACTGGGATGATAAACATTGCTCTAGACCTGACAATATCATGAAACCAACCTGATGAGATCAAAATATTATCTTGTTTAAAAAAATGTGCAGTAACACAACTGTTTTCAGCTACATTTTTCCGACAGTAATATTATGGTCCTCAAATATGCCATAGTCCAATCAAAGTGGAGATTAGATAACTGTCTGCACACCTGTTCTCCATTCAAAAGCAGAGCATCGGCCAACTGCTGGTACAGGGATCCATGGTCATCATTGGTCATCAAGTTCTCCTTCCTATTCAGGTCTCTTCTCAACCCAGCCTTCTCTGTGATGTGTCCTGCACCCTCCAGGGTTCAGGCTTTAATCCGGTGGTACTGGGGCAGATCCCAAACCTAATAAGCCAAGTTAGTCAGAATGTGAGTAAAGTGTTTAATCTATAAACACTAATTGTTTTATAGATAACAGTGGAGTTCTTTAGAACTGAAGTTCATCCGTACCTGGAAATTGTGGCTGATGCCAGTCTCCAGGGACTCAAGGCACTTTTCGAAGTCTTTTGTGCAGAGGTAAATTTGGGCTTGCAGCATGTGAAGCTCTACCACAGCTGCATCCTGCTCCAGGCATTGTGTTAGGAAGCCCTGGGCTGAGAGGAAGTCACCTTCATGCAGAAAAGTGGAGGAGAAGTGATCAATGAAAAAGTTTCCCAAAAAATATTCTCTACAGGCAGAGAAAATTCTAGTATGTGATGCCAAGAGGTTCTCCCTCAATAACTTTGTTGTAATTACTCTTCTTCTCTTTTTTACATGAAGAGTAAGTCATGTTGAGTGTGAATTTAAGTGGTAATTACCAAATAGGTTTAAAAACCTGCCCAATCCAGCATCCCATCCCAGCATCTTGTCAGATCTTACCTGAGAGGAACTTCACCCTGGCCATCAGGAAGGTGGCTGCTATAAGGTCAGGGGAAGCTTTTGCCAAGGAATCTAAGATGGCAGCAGAGCACATGAGTCCTGGGGGCAGTGGCTGGCCTGAGGCATGTGGCTCAGACTGAAAAGATGCCACACGGATACTGAGCTATGAGACTCAGTGAGCTGTCAGGGATTCTCCTTAATCTACCTCAGCGTGAGCTGGAAAACACCTTGGTCACATGATCATTATTTTGGTGAACAAGCCATGTATTTAAATCAGAATCAATCAGAATCAGGTAGGTCTTTTCCTAAGCACTGAACCTGCAGATATATCATCATATATCACAGATTTTATAGGAATGTGCTTTAACTTTAAACAGTATTAGGTAAAATATGGAAATTATGATAGACACATTACGGTAAACTGAATTATGTATGGTATTTACTTGAAACAAAGAAGCCCCTTTTATCACTGAATTTTTGATTGATAGTGTCCATAAATAATATGACTTACAAGTTATATATTAGTAAGTTATAAGTTATAAGTTAGTAAAATCACTGTTCTAATTGGCAGAGGGACAAGCGCATCTTAGCCACTTCTAAGAGGAAGGCGGGGTTGAGTTTCTCAAAGTACTCCATCCCAGTGGGCAGGTCATGAAGAGCAGAGAAGTGAATCTTTGTGGCCTGTTTCAGCAGGTCATTCACAATGCCCTTATCGGCTCCTTTCTTACTGGCTAGCAAGGTTTGGAGGAAGGTGATCTCCTGGCCAATAGGAAGTGAGACAGATTTTAACGCTCCGTTTAATATGGCTGACTTGACCTTTACTAATAGGACTTGCAGGACTAGGGGTAGAGACCTACATTTAGCAAGAGCAGCACTGGATCTGTTGTGTTTTTTTCTTTTTGTTACGATCCAGTTTCGTATTGATGTACACGTGATACTCCAGGTGAGGTTAATGCAGCAGAATTAATTATGTCAATAAAGCAATTAAGCAATGAAGCAAGCAGCGAGTTAAAGCAAAACCACTGAACAACTGAAGTTTTCCGCATCTTCAAAAAGGAGGTGGGATATTACCACAGATGGGCCAACAGAATTCTGTATTTCAATGAGAAACTCCAGCTGCTGCCCCACCTACTCCATTAGCCCATCCAACAGCTGGCACCAGATTATACCCATGGCATAAGCAGATTCAAAGGGAGGGTCAAACTACCTCTGGGGGGCGCTACAGTGATAAGACAAAATCACTACAGTTCAAGGAAGTCATATCTGTCTGTAAAAATTTTACTGTTAAGAAAAACCAAATTCAATGCATTACAGTATTAATTCTGTATACACTATTACACACATTGTGCATAAATACATATACACACAAACTATAGAAATATAAAACTTTTAGTGCCCAGGTGATGACCATGCATAAATAGATGACAAAGTTGCGCTATAAAAAATAAGCCAAATACTACTTTTGGCACAGCATACCTTCCAGGGCTTGGACACTTGTGCCATGCACACTTAGGGCTCTAGAGTACCAGCCTGCAGCCTCTTTATACCTTCCCTGCAGGACAAGCAGGTATCCGGCTTCGACCACCATGTTGGCCTGGCTGGAAGATTTGGCAAAGGCTTACTCTACAAACTGGTTCAAAATCTGCAGCAGCTGAGGGCCAGTCCCACACTGTAGCTGGAAAAAACATTGTGTGTGTGTATGTGTGTATTTTTTTAAATGAAGTATATATGCAGTCCGGTTTGCAATCAGGCTACGCTGTGACATATGCTTAGCTATTTCAAAGTTTAACGGAAGTCAGATTATTCATATCCCAGTTTCGGCTGTCAAGCCGATCAAGTCTGAAGGAACTAAAGTATGACACTGAATGTTGTTCTAATTTTCAACATGAAAGGTGATGAATGTGCATCTTCTTGCACGCTCTCTTCATTGATAACAGGGTAACAGAAATTGAGAACTGCAAATGTTTTTGGAATATTTATCCTTTATAAATGCAGGTTTATATAACTAGGTTTGATTAGTTGACTACAGTTTGAGTAAAATGTATAGGGATATTACATTGTCAATTCTAAATCTTTCAGAACGTGTCCATCCTTAGCCTAAGCATGGATGTTTCCATCTTGCCGAAATATTCTGAAAAATTTTTTGGACAAACATAATTTAGACTTAAGTGACACTTTATTGCAGTATACAGAATTCAAGTAACTGAGCAGAGCTTGACTGACTGAGTTGCTGTTTCAAGCGTTTAGCCCCAATCTTTTTGGGAGATAAACATTGTCATCTTGAGGACAAGAGCTGGGAGCAGGTCTGGCTGTGTGGTGGTGATTTGGTTTATGACATTCATTGTCCCTAAGAAGTTATGTTGGGCCATGAAGTACCTTGCCTGCAGCAAACCATAGTCTGGTCATGTTAAGCTTAGTAGTATTAATGTAAATGTATTGTCATGTACATAACGTAATGTAAAATATTTTTATTTGTAAATTATTGGTTAATTATTCATCACATCAATTGGGAGGTGCTTGATCCAGAATGATGGTAGCTCCAGAATACTTTCAGGGGTGGGGCACAGGGGCGGCGGTCAATAAAATGATAATGGGGGAGACAACCAGAGGGCCAATTCAGAGTGACCTCCATGGCAAAGGTGGCATAAATCTAATAAATGATCAAATTAGATTTACTGTTATTATTTTTTTAATTATGGTGCAAACAAGAACATCAAACATACAACAACACAGTTATAGACACATCTCCTGTAAAAAAAATATCCTTGTATCTTTACTTTTAGATGTTTATTTGTATGTGTTTTTGCTTATGTCATGATACCACCCGCACCAAAAGAAATTCCTTGTACTTCTCTGTACTTGGCGAATAAAAAGATTCTGATTCTGATTCTGATAGGAACAGGTCAAATATCAGAGAGCAGGGGACATTGGGGGATGAAAACAAAAAGAGAAAAAAAACAAAAGAAATATCAACACTATTAACAATAATAATAAGAAGATGATTTAAATAAAATAAAATGCATACACCTCACATATGAAATAAATTAGTTATTACTTTTTTCCCCCAGGGGAATACAGAAGGAAAGACAGAACAGAAGAAAGGGAAAGAAAATAATGATAATATAATGACAGAACCATTTGGTGTTATTATGTAGTGAAGGAGCTCCTTTTGGTCCTGGTCTAATTCCAAAACTGAAGTACTGCAGGTCCGGCGCATCAGAGTAAAGGCTGGGTGTAGACTATTGAGGTTGCATACTATACTTCCCCCTTAATGGTGTGCATGTGTGGTGTGTGAGCATGTTTGTGTCTTTCTGTGTTTTGGGGGTAGATAAAAGTGATATATTGGGGGGCAGAAATGGAAGAATGGAGAGGTAGGAGCAAAAGGAAGACTGATGGGGGGACAGCCCCCAGGATAGCCCCCCACCCATGACAACCCTGCCAACCCGGGCCAACCACACCTAACACGACCCACTACCCCTATTCTAGGACAGAGTTTGTTTGTGTGAGTGTTTTTGGTAATGAGATATTCAACATATAAGTAGCAAAAAATAATAATAATAATGGTAGTAATAATAATAATAATATTGTATAATAATAATAATAATAATAACATGAAATGTTATTATTATTAAACACAAAGTTTGGAGGTCTGTAGATATTGACTCTGCAGAAATTTGGCGACTCCTGCACACTGTGCGCCTCAGCATGTGCTGTCCCCGCTCTGTGATTTTACGTGGCCTACCGCTTCGTGACTTCGAGTTGCTGTTGTTCCCAATGGTGGATAGTTTACACAATAACTAGAAACATGAGAGGACCGGACATGATTCACAGGCAAGGACACCAACAACAATCGGGAATACAACGGGTATCACACAAACAGGGGCTATTTACAATTTTCCCATCATGCTCCTGAGCTGTTACTGGGATCTGTCATATGTGGAATGTTACGATCAACAGTCTAGGGTTGAGGATCGACAGAAAGGTAAGGGAAAGGGAAGGGGAGAAGACGAGACAACCGGGGAACGGGAAAAGGGAACATGGGAACCAAGGGATCTTTTTTTTTAGTTTTTATTTTTATGAACAAAGATGTTTACAGACACGAGGTGTAACCAACTTTGGGAGTGACCCAGGCCAAAACAACAAACAAAACAGCTAACGAACACGTCCCAAATTAAGCTAAGTCCAATCGTGACAAAGGGAAATGAAACAACAAACACTAGATCTAACTCCCTATCCAAAACAACAGTAACCTCCACGCTCGCAAAAACAAAACAGCAGTCACTCCGTACACACGTTACATACATATACAGAAAACACATAAGCCAAAGCACAGTAACCAGAGGGGCAAGCAAAGAGAGTAGTCAAAGGGCAGGCGAGAGTTCAAAACCAGAAGTCAGCAAAACCGAGAGCTAAGGTACAGAAGGGACGGAGCAGAAATCAGAAACCGAAAAGCCAAACAGTCATACATGAAAGTCAATCAGAGAAGAAAACACACCAACACCGCAAAAGCAAAGCAAGAGCAAAGCGCTCCTGAGGAACACCGTCAGCAGACTTTTGTCTTCGCTGTGTCCGGGGTCAGAGGGCGAAAAGGGGTGTGGCAAGGGCGTGGCAAGGAACCCGGGAGGCGGTCTGAAGCAAAGACTGGCGAGAGGGGACGCAACTGGCGATCGAAGGCGAGCAGGGTCCGAAGCTGAAGGTCGATGTGTTCTGAAGATCGATCCGATTCTCACGGCCCATAACAGGAATCATCTCACAGGAGCTACATTACGCTAACTACTGTGCAGCATCAACCAAAGTTAGAAACAGCCTCCCAGACGCAGGTGCAGCAGGCTACATGGGTTTGCTTTGTGTTGAAAACGTGGTGGAAGGTAGTGACAGCGCTCTGGAAATTTTTCACCTGTCTAGAGGACTAGGTCAGAGGTCTGGTCCTGTTTTGGCTATTATAAGACTCCAGAAGGAAAACTGATATCAGAATAGCCAGTTTCAAGATGGAAGTATAGTGGCAGGCAAGCCAGAGTCAATGAAAGGGGAGTACACTGTGCTTGTTTTATTATGATGTTAATGAAGTTTTTCTGTAAGAAAAGACAGATGAAAAAAACCTTTGGTTATTCTTTTATTCTGTTGGCTACATTATTATTATTTTAATGTTTAATGTGTATAGTGCTGTTAATTTTATTTGTGGTTTCCAATATAAAACTTGGTGAAATGATTTCAGTTTGTGTATCAGTACTTTTTGAACATTTTAACAACACCATGATAATACTGAAAATGGTGATTATTTTGGTCACGATACTCGTGATCTAAAATTTTCATACCATTTCATGTCTAGTACACAGGCACACGCAGATACTTTAGGACCGGGGGGAACACATTCTCTATTGTGTTATCCAGCCAATGTGGTGTCTGTGTGTGAATGTATTCCATTGTGTAAAAATGTGTGTTTTGTGTATGATTAAAGAATTCTATTGGGATTGGAGTGAAGAAATTCCAGCTTTCTGTAAAAATTTGTATATTTTTCTTGTGTGCGGTTTGTTTTTCAAGTAAAATATATTCCAAGAGAAGATTTTTCCATTGTTGGGTACTTAATAAGTTTTTAGATTCCCATTTGAGTAGGACAGATTTCTTGGCAATAGCTAAAGAGGATTAATAATGGATTTTTTAATTTACTGGGGAGATCAATCTGTGTTATATCACCAAGTAAGCCAAGAGATGGACATAATGGGATCTCTTAATGCTGTCCAGAATGTGTGAACTGGTTGACAAGTCCACATAGCATGAAAGTAATCATCTGTTTTGGTATGGGAGCATTGGGAACATATGTCTGTGTCAGCAAGGCCCATTTTGAACATTTTATGCTGAGTTTTAAGAATTAATTGAAGGTTTGTATTGGTGGTAGACAAAAATGTTTTTAAATTGCTTGTGTCTAGAAGTCAGTGTCAGTAGAGATTCCTAAATCATTCTCCCATTTTGTTATTGGTACTGTTAATAAATTGTCTGAGCCTGCCAAAAAATAAAGTTGCCAATAAAGTTTAGTGGTCATTTTTTAATATTATGTAAATTAAGAATTTTACTGGCTAATTTTGAATGGTGAAGAGGATTGTTACTTATATTAATCTTAGATTTAATAACGGCTTTTAACTGTTCATAGTGAAAAAAATGATTTTCTAATTGATATTTCTGGGTTATTTTGGTAAAGTTAAGAAATGGTTAATGTTAAAAAGCTTATGAAAATGGGTAATTCCTTTTTCATGCCATTTAGAGACGTACAGAATGGTGTTACCAGCTTTAGCTCAGGATTGTGCCAAATTGGTGTGTATTTACAAAATATGAGTGATGCTTTGGTCATTTTGATTGCTTTCCACCAGGCTGATAATGTTGTTGAAATTACTGGGTTTTTAAGGCATTCTGATTGTCTGTTGTATTTAAAAATATCTGAAACTGAGATATTCTGAAATTGTGATTGTTCAAGTTTTATCTGTGAGTTATTTGAGTATTGCTGTTGAGTGCCATCAAGTACATAATGTAACTGACTAGCTATAAAATAAAGTAAAAAATTAGGTGCTTCTAGCCACCATGAGATTTTCTCTTCTGCAGTGTTGAGAGTTTGATTCATGTAGAACTTTGTAACAATGTTGTCAAGAGATTTGAACCATTAATCGGGAAGAGTGACAGGGAGCACTGAAAATAGATCAATGACATGGGGCAAAACTATCATTTTTATGCTAGTAATTTGACCTATGAGGTTTACAGGAAGATTGATCCACCGTTGAATGTCATCTTCAATTGTTTTTAGTAACAGTTTGTAATTGTGGTCACATAGCTCCGTAAATCTCAAGGAGATATTAATACCTAAGTACTTGATATATCAAATATGAAATGGGAAAGAGAACTTATAAACTGTAGGATCCCAAGCATTATCACATAATGGGAGCATAGGTGATTGGCACCAGTTGATTGTTAGATAAACTAGAGAACTTACTGATTACGGTCAAAGTTTCTTGTAGAGAGGATTGTGTTTTCTGTAGGTATAATAATATATCATCTGCATACAAGCTGATTTTATGTTCAGTTTGTTGTTTGAATTCCTGTGATTTTATCATTTTGTCTTATGGCTGCTGCAAGAGGTTCAATAAAGATGGAAAATAAATACGGTGAAAGTGGACATCATTCATTAAATAAGATTTAAATGTAACAACTTAAACTGACAAAGTAACATACCTATTCATTTTACACTTGTATATTTCACTGCCTAGAGGAGGAAAGTAAATTTAATCAAATGAGATGTTTCCTGCTTTTGCACCTTGTTTTTTCTCTTCCGATTTGCACGGGTAATGAGGGTGATGGCATATATGTGTATTAGTCAGCATTTGGAACACTTATGCATTTTTACATAAACATGAGAAATGATTAGATTCTGTACAAAGAACAAGTACTCAAAATAAATGAGGTAAATTAACTTAATTTTTGTTTAGGGAAATATGCACATTTTTGCTATCCACTCATCCGTTTCCTATAACGTGTTCACTACTGGGCCACCGTGAGCCTGAAGCCTATCTCAGGAAGTACAGAGTACCAGGCAGGGGTAGACCCTGCATGGGGTGCCAGTGCATCCATCACAGGGTGGAACACTTTTACAAATTTTAGTTTTATTTCCCAGAATAACTGCATGAAATTCTTCCTGTCAGGTATCTGAATTAAATTTGTGCCACCAGCAACACTTTGTAAGAATATACCTGTGACTGACATAGGGGGTGTATTATTACAAAAAAAAGTCTTCCATCCCTTTCAAAGCCAAAGCATATTCAGACAGAAGTGAATGTAAATGCCTGCTGAATCTGTACCATTATCTGTATCCTGAAGCCAGATTTGAACAATGACTCCTGGTAACAATTGAAGAGCAAATCTCCAAAACTCACCTAGTCCATTTGATTCGTTTTTTGAGATTTCTGTGCACCTTCTGTGAATTCTGGAAATTGAACAAAGGTTCTTCTTTAGGTTACATGAAGATTGAGTGAGTTTTGCTTCCCAAAACGGTAACATGATGAGGAAGCCTGACTTTAGGTCACTAGCAGTATCATCTAAAAAAAACAATAAAAAACTGACTTAATTTGCTCTTCAGATGGAAATAATTTTATCTGGGTGCCTGTCATTAGTGTTAAGATTTTATGAATGATGAATAATAAGGACAGATTGAATGTGGACAAATAATTCAAAAGAATACCTTTCCCATCAAGCTGAAGGCATCCTTGGAGTTCTGCAGCCTGCTGTCAAAGAAATGGATGGCTGTGCATCTCTTGGTGTCATTCTCAGAACAGGCAGTAATTCAGCTTTTTTGTATGAGACCCTGTTAGGAAAGAAACATGCCCTTTAACCCATATTTCATTCCCTGATTCCTCTTAATTCTACATGCAATATCATAGCAACATTTTATCATCCATCCATCCTCCAACCACTTATGCAGTACAAAGTTGTGAGGTGTGTGAGGGGGCTCTGGCCTATCCCAGGCCACATATGGCACAAATGGGTGTATACAGGGGCAGGGCCACAGGGACACTTGCCCCAGCTGAAAGCTGACTGGCCTCCAGACTGCCCTGTCCCATCACTCACTGATTCAAAACTTAGCACTGGCTAATGATAAGGCTAGCCCTTATTACCTTTTAAGGATAACACTTATTACTAAGGCTAGCCCTTATTACTTTTTATTACCAGAACCCTAAAAAAATCTTAGAATAGCTCCTGGGCACAAGCAGAGGAACACACAGGATGTGATGGCTGGCTCAGAGCACACACATTTAGTCATACTCTATGGGCAATTAAGAGACACCACCTAGAGCCAAGGGTAGTAACTGACTTCCAACCCAACATCAGTATTTATTTGTGTTTTTGTTTATTTATCCATCTGTCTAATACCTACTTTTCCAAACCCACTTATCCTTTGCAGGGTCACAGGAGTCTGGAGCCAATAAGAGAAGCTATGGGTGCAAGGAAAGGGTTTTTCCCTTCCTATTTACTTATTTAATGTTCTTCTAAAAGTTAAAATTACACACCTTTCTTGAGGTACCATGTATCTCGCTCGAGCATCCTGTCTTTGTAGCTCTGGGTAGTTCGGATAGTCCATAAGCCACAGGGACATCGCAGCATAGTAATGTGCACTGTCCTCCACTGTTTAGCTGCTCGAACTCAGGTGGGAGTCGAGTTCTACCACAGCTTCCCGACTTTATTAATAATGGGTTAATGTGTTCACGTCGAGCATCCGTTTTTCTTGGCGTGTCCATAGTCTTGACATCAGCTATTTATGGTGACTTTAATTCCATTTACGTGGAACTTCCGTCAAAGTGTTTGGCTAACGTTTTAACCACAATAAAATCATGATCACTCTTCTCAAGACAAAGTTCCTTTCACATCCATCATATAACTTAAAAATATATTTACAATTAAAATATTTGTGCTGACATCGCACAAAGTGTTTAAATGGAAGATAAAAAAATGATGTAGGCTTAACTCACCAACCGTTTCGCTTTGTCTGTGTGCATAAATAGGGGCCAATACTGCGCACAGAGACACACTACGCTTGTCGCTGACACTTTCCAGCTGCCGATCTGCTTCTTGGATCCGGCCTGTAATGACGGGACACGGGCAGTGACGTGTTTGGTCTACGCGCACTGTCCGGTTAATATTACATCAGTTTAATAGTTAGTGTTTTTTTCTTTTTAAAAGCTATAACTGCTCTACTAAGGTGAATACCCCCCACTGTTATTTCGAACACCGCTACCTTTTTACGGACTACCAGCTATCATAAAACATAAATTACAGGCTATAATGAATAATCTCTAGGTAGATATAATGCGGGAATTACCTTCAAGTAAGATGCCATAAGCTGTAAAGAACTGGAGTATATGCATCGTTGCTGTATTTTTTAAATACTAAAGACTAGCGTGTATAGCCTAGCGGTAGGATTTTCCTTCCAAATAGTAGCAATTGATGCCTGGAATGATCGGCGGAGGCGAGAGTGAGGAAGTATTTCAGCAATAAATGGCACCGAAGTTTGAAAAAAAAAACACATTTAGCTCCTTTTCCGCCTGAAATCGACGCCGTGCAATAACATATTTTGTAAATATGACAATCTTAAGCTTGAATGTGAACTTACAATACAAGTGGGATCGTCAACTGCCATGTCCCGTTATTTCCGAATGAAAGAGCGCGGAAATTAACCTTGATTTGCTTGCAAGTTACGGTTTGGCGTTTCTCGGTTGCTACCTAACCTGCGGGAAGGAAGGACACACCGCATGTGGGCATCCTGCCTATTATTATTATTATTACATGTGTTCATTAGGTAATTCAAATACTGTAGTACTGCTGCTACTGCCTGGGGCGTCGGAAGACCTCATCCCCTTCTCTTCCCTTTCGCTATTAAACGCATTTCTATCATGATACTGATAAGACGCTTCACGAGCGCGTTCCTTCTTTCATTATGATCTTTTTAGGCCTATTTTAGAATGTTTCTTATATCGTATCCTTTCACGATGTGACTATTTCATGTGTACCAATCGCGGTGTAATATGTTATAATATATATTATATAATATGTTGTTGTTATTAATATTTATTATTGTTGTTGGTGTTATTTTAGATCTTATACTACTACTACTACTGTGTGTGTAAATAAGCAACCCGATTTCCTCAATATGCATCTGTTAATGTTCTTGTTATGACATTTAGTTTTTCCCCACAGCAAAATAGATGAATGGTCAGGTATTCATTTCATTAAGTATCCAAATTAATATAACTGTAATGAACCTAAAGTGTTATATGGGATTATCTGCACGACTGGTAAACCGGAAGGAGGGAGTCGTGTGTTGTGCTATGGTCTTCTTATGCGTACAGACATTATTAGGCTTATATAAAAAGACTTCCTCGACAGGACACCCCAGCCCTGTTCTTTCAAGCCCCTAAAGCAGCGATTGGGTGGGTTACGACTCAAATTTGGGTTGCGAGCCATAATTGGAAACATAAGCTTTTTAAAATCAGTAAGCTCCTAGGCTGATCCATGATCAGGTTTTCCAGCTCCAATCCTAGAATTAACCTATAGGCCTCTAAACGGATCTTTGTGTCTACAGCTGCGTAGCGCAAAACTAGTGAACACTCAACCAATTCCAGAAGCCAAACCACAAATCCTTAATTTAAAATTCACTGGCACATCTAATCAGATTTGTGCTATAGGTATTGATCGTTGTAAATTGCTGAGTGGACTGCACGCTTGACCATAGTGTTAATTTAAACCTGTACTTGACATAGTGTCGCAACTGAGCTGGCATGGTAAAAACTGGGTTGCCGTGCATACAGGTTGAGAACCACTGTCCTGAAGTTTATCAGCTTGTTAAGTACTTCAAAAATGAAGAATTACCCACATGATTGTGCAGACAGCCTGCTAAGGACACTTCAGGTTTCCCAGGTTATTCGGAATCATCACGGGATGACCGTGTCTCGGGGCTCTCGGGACAGGTTCTGCTGCTCATAAAGGTGTAAATGAAATCGTTCACTGCAACCTCTCGCGAGCGGCGTGTGAATTCAAAAGATAAAAAAATACAAGCTGGACAAAGAAAAAAAATAACTTGTTTTAACTATTTATTGCTATTAAACGCATTTCTATCATGATACTGATAAGACGCTAAACGAGCGCGTTCCTTCTTTCATTATGATCTTTTTAGGCCTATTTTAGAATCTTTCTTACATCGTATCCTGCAGTTATAGCAACCATTTTTTTTGTCTTTCACATTTTTAGTTGGGTTGCTGCATTTTATAAAAGCGCAACCGCCGATAGTTATAAATATTAATCAGACCGATTTTCTTTTTGATACGTTTCTAAGTTTTATGCTTATAATGCAGTTAAATATTTTTTAATTGAAATAATAAGAACAGTCGCTCTACTGGGTGATTGATTTTTTATGATGGAAAAATGGAAAAAGATTATTTTTTTTTACTAACAATGTGGTTGCTACAATAGCCTAAAGGTGGTGTCCTCCTACCAGCCAAAGTTACTGCAGTCTAGCGTCCACACAGACGTGCCAAACAGGGTCGCTGAGGCTTTAAGTACCAATTGCTTAGGGTCCAAGGGAAAAAAATCCTGGTTCCTTCACATGACATGGCTTCTGAATTCAAATAAGCTCTTCTGTGATCTTTTAATGAAAAACTGCATGATCCTGGAGAATTTAAAGTGAGTGCCTACCTTGGAGAAAAAGAAATAGCCAGTACAGAATTCTTCTAAAAAAATTAAGGTCTTACATAAATAACACATTTGCCTATAATAATATATCATTAGCTTTGCAACACCTTTACAAATTTGTGTGATTTTGCAAGTGGACAGCACATTTGTATAGCGACAACGTAATTTATTAATATTCACTGCATAATTTATAGACTTTTCAGGGTAAAAGGCTGTGGCAGCCAGTCAGCAGAGCCTTGGCTCTCTCCAGGTGTGCGATTCTGAACATGTGGACTTATTAGCCCCGTCATACCGAGCTGTGGCTAATTAAAGTGTTATTTAAGGAGTCTTTGACAAGGCAGTGAGAAGGAGAAGATGTAGGTAACGAGGTTTGGCTGACCTTTTATGACAGTGCAATTGCTAAATAACTCCCAAAAGGTGTCTGATGTGCTGCCTTATCAGTTTTGGACCAAATCGAGGCAAATGACCGTGTCGTAGGACCCTAGCTTGCAAACGTGTGCTCAAATGTTAACACATTAGCATGGGTGCTAGTGGTCTGCTTCAGTTTACTTTGAAACCAGTGGAGTACCTCAAAGTCCTCAGTAGGGGATGAACTCAGGTTCAAGCACTTTATTGTGTTAATGTATTCACAGATCACCAGTGTTGTTATTAGAAATTTTACTTATACTAATGGTGTAAATAAATGCTATGGAGATGGGAAGAGAGATGATCAATTTCCTTAGCTGTTGATATATACCTTTTGCTGTGTTTTATAGTTTTTTGTAGATGATTTAAGTTAATATGAGCAGGTGCTAAAATGACCTTCCTTGTCCTCAGGGTATCAATCCATGTCCATTTCTGCTTAGAACTTCTCTGTTTCTCTGAGGAAGCATCAGGGGTGTCCTGTTGTTGTCTTGTGCAGCTGTAGGAGATGACCTGTTGTCTTGTGATCCCATAGATGTTGCAGGTTGCCATGTGTCATTCTGAAGTCTCCTCTTGATGGGCGCATGTCAGCCAAGCCTGCCCAACTTCATTTTCCCGTGGTGTCCCACCAAATGATGGCTGCCCTGGACCAGTTATAGGCCAAGTAGCTCAGGGTGGCCACCCACGTGTCTCTAGAGAAGATCTGAATGCCAAAAATGAATACAAATCTGACGCATTTTGCATTACAAACAGGGCTGCATAATATATTGTTTCAGCATCACCATTGCAATGTGTACATGCACAATAATCACGTCACATTTGTCCACACTCCTTTGTGTCTGTTGACACAACTCACGGCAACAGTACAAGCTTATTTGTAGATAAGTTCTATTTTGCTAAATTTAGGGTAATTTCATCTCCTTTTTTGTTTTATAAATATTGCAATATTACCCGCAGATATTTCACATCTCACAATGTGATATCGTGCGATCCTAATCACAAATATTATTAAAGAAGCATGCAGTTGCAGATAATTTCAGTCTGTTTTTTTGTTAAGCTCCAGAGTCCAAAAGCCAGCAATATGCCCTGGAGAGACTTTTCGAGGGGTAACTGTTGGGGGGAAGGGGGGCTCTAACCAGTAACCAACCTAGGGGAGGGGGTAGATTTAGTGTCATCACCAGGAATCAAAAAGGGGCTCTCCGAAACTCAAAAGTGGGGCACTTTTTATCACCCTCCCCTCCCGTAACTTGGCTACCCTGGTCTAAATCTTCAATCCAACTTATCCCAAATCAGCTGTATAGTGTTTAGGTTACAGGATTGTGGGGGCCAGGTCACCTGTCACAGCACTCCATCTCTTTCCTTGTTTACAAGGTTGTACGTTCATCTTCGAAGTAAATCTATTATGTAATTATGTTTTGCTAAATTAAATGATATTGCTGTGTTGTTGCCCTGAATTGCTTTGAACTGACCAGCAATGGCAGAGAATTCTGCGATTCAACGACAGACAGCGTTTGAGACAACACCATCCAGGAAGCGAAGTTGCTGGTCTAAACGCTGTTTTGCAGGTGAACATGAACCCCTTGGGCCATCTCAGTAATGAAGAATTCATGGTGAAATACAGGCTGGTCTGGGGTGAAATAATGAGCCTTCTTGGTCTTGTGCAAGATAAATTGAAATGAGGAACACAGTGGAATTTTTCCCTTAGTCCCACCGTGCAGCTCCTGACAGCTCTCTGCTTCTATGCCACCAGTGGATTCCTGCAGACCGTCAGTGATGCACATGGCATCAGCAAGGCTGCTGTGTCCTGCATCTGTGCATGCATTGGTCACATTTTTATTGCACTGTGGGCACAACTACATACAATGTACAGCAGGAGGGGATGCCTTGCATGACACTAAAATTGGTATTCATACCATTGCAGACATACCTGACATTGTAGGTGCAGTGGATGGAACCCTCATCCCTATTCATACTCGCAGTCTCTTGAATCCCATCTGCACCTGTCAAAAAGGGTTCTTGGCAATAGGCTTAAATGTCCAGGTAATATGCAGTCATGAGGGACATTTTACAGACATTGTCCCCAAGTGGCCAGGGACTACCAATGGTGCTTACATCTGGTCCAGCTTTGGAGTGTGTTAGATGGCAAAGGATGGTGTGTTTGCTGGTGGCTTGTTATTGGGAGACATCAGGCAGCCTCTTAGTGAATAGCTACTGACTCCAGGGTTGAATCCCCAAACTGTGGCTGAGGAGAGGTATAACAACACACACCAAAGAACACAACTGCTGTAGAGTGTGCTTTGGGCACGTAGAAGATGATGAAGGTGATTCTGGTGCACAAGTCCTTGGGTGCTCTAAGATTTTCACCTGAATGCTGCTGTGCTGTTCTTGTTACGTGTAGTACGCTGCACAACACCGCAGTAATTATTTTATTAAAATATATTTTCAGCCACCTCCTCAATAAGTTGTTTTTAAGCTTTCTTTTGGGAAGTGTTGCTTCCTTTTCCTGTTGCTGCTTGCCACACTGTTCTTTTTTACAAGGAAGCAACATCACATTTTGAGCCCATTTATATATTTCAACAAATATTTTGGTTGCTTTTGTGTGTTTTTATTGATTTTCTAATTAGTTTATATATTTTTACATTTGCATATGTCACTCAATCAATTTTATTTGTATAGAACATTTTCGTAGCATCACATTGTCTTTACATTATCCCTGCCCAAAGCCCCAGTGAGCAAGCCAGAGGCAGCAGTGGCAAGGAAAAACTCCATAGAAGGATGAAACCTTGGGAGGATCCAAACTCAAAGAGGGAGCCCATCCTACAGGGGTCGGCAGTGGAGGTAAAATGAAAAGGATAGCAAAATCCTAATTTACACTGTCCAAATGTTAATATTTGAGTCTCAAAGCGGGGGGGGGGGCAGGCCGGTGCTGCTTCTGACGACAGGATGACAGCAGTGAAGGAAGGAGACGTAACAGGGACAATAATAATAATAATAACGTGTTTGGTGCGACAATCATATAACATATTTCACCACTGAAATACGTGGAATCGATGTTCCCGTTATCGACAGCCCATGCTTATCTCACGCGGAAGCTGAGGGGGAGCCAATAAAGTACTACTTTAAGTTCGGTCGTTAATTCTGGAATATCTAAGCGTTTTGGGAAACCCTCGCGAACCTCTCTCGTTCTTTACTTACGTCGTTAGTTGTCTTGATCGGTCACTTTCGGGAAACCACCCCAGTTTATAAGGTACACCAGCTCAAGCCAAAAAGCAAACCATGGGGCCACAACAGCAGTTTCTTTTCCAATCCTGTATTAGAAGGGAATTATATTTATTATTATATAATTAATAATTATTGTACGGGTGGTAAGGCTAGCTGCAACTGAACACAGAGAGCACAGTGTTAAGGGGAGGAAGTGGGCAGGAGCGTAACACCGAGCCGAAGCTGAGCAGGCTGGCTGCAGCTCAGCCCCCGTAGGCTCCTTGATTACACCCCCGGGACCGTGTATTCTGGCTCTGCGGCGGCACAATCACTGCAGCTGATGGACACACGCTGCGCTTTGAGCGACAACTACTGCGTCAAGACGCCGTCACCGAGTTACAAAATTTACGATTAATTTTTAATCCAGTCCCATTCGGAGACCCCAACAGTCAGCCCCCGGCTCCCCGAGGAGTCCCACACATCTGTTGCGAACATCTTCTCTTTCCCGATGCACTAATGGTACCTGATGTTCAGTCAGAGTGCCCCCGTCCCGCGAAAGGAGCAACTACAGATGCCCCCCCTCCCCCGTCAGAGTCGATTAGAGGCGGCTCGCCATTGATTTGTTCACTTCGCCCGTTGTCAGGCGAGCGGCCGCGGCTCTTATCGCGACCACCAGGTGGCCCCGAGTTCGGCGACGCGTTTCAAACCCGGCCATAAATCACACCGGTCAGACAGAATATTAAGTGCATCAAGAGGCGCGTCAGGAAGTACACATGATGCAAGGAGCGTGGTTAGAAGTAACATACATAAAAAACTACTGATCCAATCAAGGTTCTTTTTCAATCCAGTATCAGAAGTCTAAAACTTTAAACTATATAGCAACGTATTATTCACCTAACCAACCTTTTGAATAAGGTGTGTTTTATTAACGAGGTTACCTGTAGTTAAAGAATAGTCACCAACTCATAACTCCAACTTCCACCTGGTTCACGGCATATACCTGTATGTGGCCACCCTGTATTGCTGCTATAGCTAATGGAAATGCACAGGTTATTCATGAGCAGTTACTTATAGGGGCTGTATTGGTGGGGAGTGCTGCTGTCTCACACCTCCCAGGCTGCATGTTTGAATTCTGTTTGGTGCCTTATCACTGGTTCTCCCACAATCTGGAGACATGCAGAACTCCCTCTCTCTCTCTCATAGATGCTGAATATACCCACTATTTATGCCACTGTATAGATGTACATTTTCAAACTATTTATTTATCAAACGTGTACAGTATATGTTCCGCAGCTGTTTCTAACACTTTCGCATTATTCTGCACTTCCAAATTCATCTCATGCAGGCAGGCTGATTAGCATGCCTAAATTCCGCTTAGTGTGTTTGTATGTATGAGTGCCTTTGCCCTGAGATGATGGCCTGGCATCCTGTCCATGATGTACCCCTGCCTTGCATGGTTGTTTATTGTAAGGCTGCTCCTTATTCTGACGACGGGGCACCTGCTGATTCAGGGAAAGCCCAGCAGCCACCCCCACACAGCCAGGCTGATGAGAGAGCTGGCGGGAGGTTGGCCCTCCTTAAATCCCTGTGTAATGAAAGGTCCAGGCAGGTGGCACCTCTGATCACGTCGCCGTGGTGACATGGCGGGGGTGGGCAGCCTTTCTGAACCACCACCCTGGTGGGTGTCTGGATCACTCCGGGGATCACAGCTGACCTGTCTGGCTCCATCTGGGCTGGGGGCACGGGAAGGGATGAGGGTTAAACATGCAAGTCTTTCCAGTCCTCTTTGTGCTTCCAGCCCGGACTGGTGAAAGGCTCTGGCCCCTCAGTTTAATCCTGTACACAGGGCTCGGTTGCTGGCCATGGAAACGATTATTTCAGCTGAGAGGAATGCGTTTGGTGCAGCTCAAGACAGACGAGAGGGCGTGCCCCTTTTATTTTCTCCATTGTGGGCTTGGCACTTCAGAAAGTGATTAAAAACCTTCAGGTGGTTATAAAATCAAAGGGGGTATGTGGGGCAGCAAATGAGAAAGATCAGGTGGACTAAAAGTGGCTTCTTCTGCTTTTGTTGACTTATTGTAAATCTCGGTTTAACTATTGACCCAAGCTGCGATGGAATGGCATCTCGTCCAGGGTGTACTACTGCCTCGTGCCATAAGCTTCTAAGAACAGGCTCTGCTCTGCTCTGCTCTTCTAGGAACAGACTCCACTCTTACTGGATAGAATGGGATGTATGGCTGCATGGATGCGAATGTGCAGTAAAGGGGGGAAAGTAAGGACAATTTGAAAGGCCCCTCAGTAAAAGTAGCTCTAAAAAACTTGGAACATAATTGGAGTGGTCTTGGTTGGGGGCCCAGTTTGCTACATTTTCATGGGGCACAAAATCTCCAGCGGCGCCGATGGATTGGTGGATGGATTGATGAACAGATGGGTGGGTGGATGGATAGATGGATTTTAAACACCCATTAATTTTTTTTTAATGGTAGTCTGGATGGGAAACGTTTTGGTTTCCCTGACATCTGTATATAACTTATGGTGATACTCAGATATATAAGATCATGTAAACATATTTTATTTACTTACATTTTTAAGAATGTCTTCAAATTCTTCACGCTGATGAAGCAGACACAATTAAAACATGGGAGAATGATACTGCCACGGTAACAATGGAGTTCATCCTCATTCTCAGTTCAGCCTGCCTTAGACATCACACTAAATGACTCCATTCTCAAATAATTAAGGCTGGAATAAGTAGGATGAACACAGATGCTGCAGGACACAATTTCAATGGCCTTTTTAAACAAATAAGCAGATCTATTTTTATCTACGTATTAAATCGCTAAAATCTATCTCAAATGTTTTCTGACATAATAGATGTGTTGTAGAAAGGCTGCCAAAAATGCGTCTTGCATCCAGGTCATCTAATCCTGTATGGCATCCCCTAAATCTTTGGCGTGGCAATAAGCCTAATCAGTTTTAATGTGTGCCTATCTTAAATAGTTAATAGGTTAATGTGCTTATCTAGTCAGTCTACGAGGAACTCAATAAGGAGAAACTGGTCAAAAGCAGGAAAAATAAACAAAAAAAGAGAGGTTGTACTCCATAAATGTTTTCACGGGCGGTGTGGACTCAGTCACTTAGGGCACTGTGCCTGTGATCAGAAGGTCACTGGTTTGAATCCCAGGGTTGACAGAGTGGTTCTGCTGTTGGGCCCTTCTGCAAGGCCCTTACCCCCCCCCCCCCATTACTCTAGGGACAGTCTGACCCTGCCTTATCAATTGTACATCGCCTTGGAAAAAGAGCCTGTCAAATAAACAAAAAATATCATGCTCCATTGTGGTAATTTTTTTTGCTCACATTTCTAATGAATTGGAGTCTTGCCCCAGTACCTTACGCATTGAAAGTTAAATTGCTGGGAAAAAAAAGAAAAAATCGCATTGATTGTAATAAACCTGGGGCAGCCAATCTGATCCACAAAGGGCCGCTGTGTATGCTGGTTTTCACTGCAGCTCCCTAATTAGATTACTAATTAGAGGACTGATTGACTGAAGAGTCCTCACATCTGGGTTTAAACAGGTGACCTAAAGGTTATTCCAAAAACCTGCATATACACTGGCCCTTTGCAGATACGATTGGCAACCCCTGGAATAAACCATTTTAAGGAAGGTCATAAAATGATGCCATTGATAGATATAAACAAGTAGCAAAAAATAAACAGTGTAATGCAGCACAGGATAGAGACAATGTTGAGGGTAAGTCTACATGATAGACGAAATCGGTCACCTGTACACAGTCTCCACAGAGAGAGTGGGAAATTCAGCACCAGGAGCTGTCCCAAATGTTCAAAGCTGTTAACCTATACAGCCAGCAGCAGCCAAAAAGGTCATGGAAAGCAGAGAGCAGAGTCCTGAGTGGGTCATTAGAACAATACAATACAGCAGCCCAGTGCATTGCTTTCAGAATTCAACCAAATGTCAGAGGAATATTTCTGCCCTTACTGAGGCCCTCTAATCCCAAGTGATGCAACAAGCAGTTTATAGAAGTGAATAGTAGAATAGTGATACTTTATTAATCCCTGTGGAGAAATTCTCTTTTCGCCTACCCCATCTATCTTGAGCTCCATGATACACACAGACACATATACAGGTGAAAGCAAGCTTGGGGGTCACAGCACAGGGTCAGGCAGCATGCAGCACCCTTGGACCTGGGGGTTAAGTTCCTTGCTCAAGGGCCCATGGACATGTGACTTTTCGGTGGAGATTTTTTAAAGGAGCTCATTGCATTCCTTGAGGAGCATCCAGCTATTCCAGCTCCTGGAAGGAGCTCTGCAGTCACTCGTTGAAGAAACTGCTTAACCCAGTGTTTCCCAATCCAGTCCTCGTGGACTCAGCGCCGGTCCACATTTTTGCTCCCTCCGAGCTCCCTGCCAGACAGTCCACATTTTGAGCAAAAACGTGGAATGTCTGTGGGTCCCCAAGGACTGGTTTGGGAAACACTGGCTTAACCTAATTGTTATTGACAAACATCTCTGAGTCCCGACCCACACCATGATATTGATGAAGTAGGCCGTCAGCGCCGGGTTCCTGAGCCGGAGCACGACCCACAAGACTCAGGGAACATGCTGTTACCCAAACAGGAGGACGCCACTCCAGCATCGATCGTCTCCATGAAGACTGGTAACAGGAAGGTCACAGCCGTCATTTTTGGGGAGAATGTTGTCATGGTAGTGTGCAGGTTGTGCTCTGGCTCACGAGTCTAGTGTTGACGACTGGGGGGGGGGGGGGGGCCCGGCCCGGCATTTGGCCCCGTGTAAGGTGACCGGAATGCTGCGGGTTTAAATCCCTTTGGTGGGGGGGTGGTTTCATAACT